>LR738713.1:413232736-413281551 GCA_902687465.1 Secale cereale
GGCGTACCGCAAAACGGAGGAAACAGACTTGTGTTGGAGCACTACGGTCGAAACGAGGGTCCTGTTCATCGGGAGGGGTGTGGCGAACCGCAAAACGGAAGAAACGGACTTGTGTTGGAGCGCTACGGTCGAAACGGGGTTCCTGTTCATTAGGAGGGGTGTGGCGTACCGCAAAATGGGACTCCACGGGATACTGTTCATCACCACCGTCGACCCCCTCCAGCCTCCACGGGCTACTGTTCATCCATCGTCGACCTCCTCCAGCCTCCACCTGCAACTGTTCAGCCTCCACCGCGCACTACTCCACCGGCTACTGTTCAACCAGCCTCTCCACGGGCTCCTGTTCAACCACCCCTCCACGGGCTACTGTTCATCCATCCCTCCACCGTCTATTGTTCATGCATCCCTCCACGAGGTGGTCCTGTTCATGCAGCCCTCCACGGGGTCATGTTCATGCAGCCCCAACCGGCTCGATCAAACGGGGTCGTGTTCAAGCAGAGGCAACACCACGGGGTCCTGTTCAGCCACCCCCACCGGGAACTGTTCATCCAACCACCCCCCCCCCAGCAACGCTCACTGTTCGTGCAG
This sequence comes from Secale cereale, assembly GCA_902687465.1. Lineage (NCBI taxonomy): Eukaryota > Viridiplantae > Streptophyta > Magnoliopsida > Poales > Poaceae > Secale > Secale cereale. The sequence continues at coordinate 413,233,325 of LR738713.1, forward strand.
AGGCAGGATCGATCGGCTTCAGTTAGCAGCAGTAGCGAAGGAATCGCTCGATCGGGTTCAGTTAACAGCCATCGATCGATCGCTTGGGTTCAGTAACACGTAGCCTGTAGTGCAATCGCTCGGGTTCAGTTAGAGCCCAACGCCTCGCTCGGGTTTAGTTAGAGCCCAACGCCTCGCACCCACACGCGTGCGTGTACGAGAGAAACGCGCATCGCTCGGCCCCGACCACCCACCGTAACTGGAAACACCCCGATATTTTCCTCGCCCTCGCTTCTACCATGGTTTTTTCCGTCATGGACGGCCCAAAGAATGTCATGGAGCTACGTCTCCGGCCCGCCCAAGATGAAAAGCCCATTTTCTGTCATGATGTTTTGTCATAGAAGTAGGACCCCACCACATCTACGATGATACCGTGTTTTGTCACAATTGTTGTCATAGAAGTGTCATAAGTATGACAAAAAAAAGTTTTGTTCGGATCAAAATGTCACGGATGTGTCTTTTTTTGTAGTGTTTGCGGTAGTACCGTGCCAAGGACACGGTAGTACCGTGTGACCGGCCCCAGCATCGTAACTAGTATGGTAGTAGGAGCGGAAGTAATTTTTTACTTCCGCGTCCTACGTGGTAGTACCGCTTCCTGCAAGCGGTAGTACCATGTCGGGTTTTTGCATCGACCGTAACTCTGCGGAAGAAGCCGTGGACGTAATTTATTTAGTCCGCACTCTTCCTCGATCAGTCTGACCCTGTCTTATGGTAGTACCGTAAGGACGTGCAGTAGTACCGCTCCGGCAGTACTACCGCCCGTTGTTTTAACGCAACAGGGGCTAGATCTGGATCATGCCGCGCCAGCGGTAGTACCGCAGGGCCGTGTGGTAGTACCGCAACTTATGTGCAGTAGTATCGCGCATTGCGGGTAGAGTTGGTGGATAACGGTTGGATTTGTCCTTCCACTATATAAAGGGAGTCTTCTTCTTCAAGAAGACTCATCTCTTCCTCCCCAAGCTCCATTGTTGCTCAAAGCTCCATTTCCGCCCGATCTCTCTCCCTGGCCAATCAAACTTGTTGATTTCCTCGGGATTGCTTGAGAAGGCATCGATCTGCACTTCCACCAAGAGAAATTTGATCCCCCCACTAATCCCTTGTGGATCTTGTTGCTCTTGGGTGTTTGAGCACCCTAGACGGTTGAGGTCACCTCGGAGCCATATTCCATTGTGGTGAAACTTGTTGATCACACTTTTATTTACTTACAACTCAAAGATTACAACTCAAAGCTAGAACAAAATATGACTTTATGTGAATGCCTCCGGCAGTGTACTGGGATGTGCAATGATCTAGCGTAGCAATGACATCAAAAAACGGACAAGCCATGGAAACATCATGCTAGCAATCTTACGATCATGCAAGGCAATATGACAATGATGGTGCGTGCCATAATAAACGGAATGGTGGAGTTACATGGCAATATATCTCGGAATGGCTATGGAAATGCCATGATAGGTAGGTATGGTGGCTGTTTTGAGGAACGTATATGGTGGGTGTATGGTACCGGCAAAGTTGCGCGGTACAAGAGAGGCTAGAAATGGTGGAAGAGTGAGAGTGCGTATAATCCATGGACTCAACATTAGTCATAAAGAACTCACATACTTATCGCAAAAATTTATTAGCCATCGAAACAAAGTACTACACGCATGCTTGCTACCTCTTGAGCTTGCGTTGTATTCCCTCGAAAAGGAAAGGGAGATGCAGCACAGTAGCGTAAGTATTTCCCTCGGTTTTTGAGAACCAAGGTATCAATCCTGTAGGAGACCACGCGCCAGTCCCTCGCACCTGCACAAACAAATAAGAACATCGCAGCCAACGCGATAAGGGGTTGCCAATCCCTTTACGGTCACTTACGATAGTGAGATATGATAGAGATGATAGTTTATATTTTTGGTATTTTTGATATAGAAATAGAAAGTAAAGAAAGCAAATAAACAACAGCGACAAAAATTGGCTAGTTGACGGGAAAGTAATATGATAAAGATAGACCCGGGGGCCATAGTTTTCTCTAATGGCTTCTCTCATGATAGCGGTATTCTACGGTGGGTAAACAAATTACTGTCGAGCAATTGATAGAAAAGCGAATAATTATGAGACTATCTAGGCATCATCATTGTATATAGGCATCGCGTCCGAGACAAGTAGACCGACTCCTGCCTGTATCTACTACTATTACTCCACACATCGACCACTATCCAGCATGCATTTACTATATTGAGTTCATACGAACAGAGTAAAGCCTTAAGCAAGATGACATGATGTAGAGGGATAAACTCAAGCAATATGATAAAAACCCCATCTTTTTATCCTCGATGGCAACAATACAATAAGTGCCTTGTTGCCCCTGCTGTCACTGGGAAAGGACACTGCAAGATTGAACCCAAAGCCAAGCACTTCTCCCATTGCAAGAACTATAGATCTAGTAGGCCAAACCAAACCAATAATTCGAAGAGACTTGCAAGGATATTATGAGCACACATAAAAAGTTCAGAGAAGAACCAAATATCTTTCATAGATAACCTTGATCATAAACTCACAATTCATCGAATCTCGACAAACACACCGCAAAAAGAGATTACATCGAATAGATCTCCTCGAAGACCGAGGAGAACTTTGTATTGAGATCCAGAGAGAGAAGAAGCCATCTATATACTAGCTATGGACCCGAAGGTCTGTGGTAAACTACTCACAACTCATGGTGAGGGCGATGATGATGATGATGATGATGAAGGCCTCCGTGATGGATCCCCCTCTCGGAACAGGCTCCAAGATGGGATCTCCACAGGAACAGCAGCTACGGTGGTGGAATTAGGGTTTTCTCTCTGCGTATGGAGTTTCTGGCATACATAGTCATATATAGGAGGAAGAGGGGCACCAGGGGCCACCGGGCCTACCCTCGAGGTAGGGGGCGCGCCCCCACCCTCGAGGGTGGGCCCCCTATCCTCTGGCTTGGCCCCGAAGTTTATCTTGAGTGATTTTCTCCAAAAATATCTCCTGCGAAGGTTTCATTCCGTTTGGACTCTGTTTGATATTCCTTTTCTACAAAACCCTAAAATTGGCAAAAAACCGCAATCTGGACTGCGCCTTTGGGTTAGTAGGTTAGTCCCAAAAATGATATAAAAGTGAATGATAAAGCCCATTAAACATCTAAGACTTCATAAATAATAGCATGGCACAATCAAAAATTATAGATACGTTGGAGACGTATCAAGCATCCCCAAGCTTAATTACTGCTCGTCCTCGAGTAGGTAAATGATAAAGAAAGAATTTTTGATGTGGAATGCTGACCAATATAGTTTTTCAATGTAATTCTCTTAATTGTGGCATGAATGTTCAGATCTGAAGGATTCAAGATAAAAGTCTATATTGACATAAGAAATAACAATACTTCAAGCAATACTAACAAAGCAATCACGTCTTCTCAAAATACTATGGCTAAAGAAAGTTATCCCTACAAAATCATATAGTGTTGGCTATGCTCCCTTGCTATCACACAAAATCTTCATATCATGCACAACCCCGATTTCAGCCAAGCATTTGTTTTCATGCTCTATCTTTTCAAACCTTTCAACTTTCACACAATACATGAGCGTGAGCCATGGACATAGCACTATGGGTGGAATAGAGGTGGTTGTGGAGAAGACAAAAGGAGGGAGATAGTCTCACATCAACTAGGCGTATCAACGGGCTATGCAGATGCCCATCAATAGATATCAATATGAGTGAGTAGGGATTGCCATGCAACGGATCCACTAGAGCTAAATATGAATGAAAGCTCAACAAAAGAAACTAGCGGGTGTGCATCCAACTTGCTTGCTCACGAAGACCTAGGGCATTTGAGGAAGCCCATCGTTGGAATATACAAGCCAAGTTCTATAAAGAAAAATTCCCACTAGTATGTGAAAGTGACTAAGCATGAGACTCTCTACAATGAAGAACATGGTGCTACTTTGAAGCACAAGTGTGGAAAAAGATAATAGCAATTGTCCCCCTTTTTTCTTTTTTTTCTTTTTTTGGGCCTTTTTTTTCTTTGGCCTTTCTCCTTCCTTTTGTTTTCTTTTTTTTACCCGCCGTAGAGGGGCATTGTAGATTCAGCCTTTCCTCCCATGGTGTACAACAAAGTATGACTCTATATGATGCCTCCGGTGGTGTACCGGTATGTGCAATGAAACAAGAGTGACATTTATGAAAAATTATGCATGGTGGCCTTGCCACAAATACGATGTCAACTACATGATCATGCATGGCAATATGACAATAAGATGTGTGTCATATGAATGGAATGGTGGAAAGTTGCATGGCAATATATCTCGGAATGGCTATGGAAATGCCATGATAGGTAGGTATGGTGGCTGTTTTGAGGAACAATATGGTGGCTGTATTGAGGAAGGATATATAGTGGGTTTATGGCACCGGCGAAAGTTGTGCGGTACAAGAGGGGCTAGCAATGGTGGAAGGGTGAGAGTGCGTATAATCCATGGACTCAACATTAGTCATAAGAACTCATATACTTATTGCAAAAATCTATGAGTCATCAAAACAAAGCAATCAACACATTCCCCTAGGGGGGAGGTTGGTAGGAGTTAACCATCGCGCGCCCCCGACCTCCACACAAAGGTTGACACTCTACAAATACCTCATGCTTTAACTTAGTCACACAACGATTCACCATACGTGCATGCTACGGGAATCACCAACCTTAACACAAATATTTCGCAATTTCATAATTACTCCACTAGCTTGACTCTAATATCACTATCCTCGTGTCTCAAAACATTTATCAAGCATCCACCATCTCTTTCTACTCAATGCACTTGATGTGATTTTTTTTACTACATTGACATTGGATGTTTATCATGTGAAGACTAGTTTCTTTAGCCTAAACACTTTACCATGCTGTTTTAATAGACTCTCAAATAGATCTCAGTGAAGCATGAGAGTTCAACAATTTCTACAAAATATTACCACCACCGTGCTCTAAAAGATATAAGTGAAGTACTAGAGCAAAAACTTATTCAACTCAAAAGATATAAGTGAAGCATATAGAGTGTTCTCACAATTTCTAGGGCATATTTAACTCTCTCAAACAGGTGTGTCCAGCAAGTATGATTGTGGCAAACTAACAAGCAAAGACTCAAATTATACAAGACGCTCCAAGCAAAACACATAGCATGTTGCGAATAAAAATATAGCTCCAAGTATAGTTACCGATGGATGAAGACGAAAGAGGGGATGCCTTCCCGGGGCATCCCCAAGCTTAGGCTTTTGATTATCTTGAACTTACTTGGGGTGCCATGGGCATCCCCAAGCTTAGGCCTTTGCTAGTCCTTGTTCCATAGTCCATCAAAGCAATACTCAAAACTTGAAAACTTCACAACACAAAACTTAGACAAAAATTCTCGTGAGCTCCGTTAGTAAGAGAAAGCAAACCACCACTCAAAGGTATAGCAACGAATTCATTAATTGTTTATATTGGTGTTAAACCTAATGTAATCCAAGTTCTCTATGGTTCATATCCTCCAATATTACTCATAGATGCATCGGAATAAGCAAACAACACACGAAAAACAGAATCTGTCAAAAACAGAACAGTCTGTAGTAATCTGTTGGGTTCGCCTACTTATGGAACTCCAAAAATTTCAAACTAAATTGGTAAATTTGCGAAATTTCTCTACCAGTCAGCAGAAAAAATAATCAACTAAAAAGCACGCTCCAGTAAAATCTTAATACTATTTTAGCGAGAGCTAACGATTCTGTTTCTCACAGCAAGATCAAATAAACTTCACACAAGTCTTACCAAAGGTTCTACTTGGCACAAACACTAAACAAAACATGAAAACACATCTAATAAGAGGCTAGATGCAATATTTATTCCCTAACATCAACAAAAGAAAAAAAACATAAAATTGGGTTGCCTCCCAACCAGCGCTATCGCTTTACGCCCCTAGCTAGGCACGATACAAGATAGATCTAGGTATTGCCATCTTTGGAAGGCAATCCATAAGTGGCTCTCATGATAGATTCATATGGTAATTTGATTTTCTTCCTAGGAAAGTGTTCCATGCCTTTCCTTAACGAAAATTGGAATCTAATATTTCCTTCCTTCATATCAATAATTGCACCAATCGTTCTAAGGAAAGGTCTACCAAGAATAATAGGACATGAAGGATTGCAATCTATATCAAGAACAATGAAATCTACGGGCACATAATTCCTATTGGCAACAATAAGAACATCATTAATTCTTCCCATAGGTTTCTTAATAGTGGAATCCGCAAGATGCAAATTTAAAGAACAATCATCAAGCTCATGAAACCCTAGCAAATCACACAAAGCTTTTGGGATAGTGGAAACACTAGCACCCAAATCACACAAAGCATAGCATTCATGATCTTTTATTTTTATTTTTATAGTAGGTTCCCATTCATCATAAAGCTTTCTAGGTATAGAAACTTCCAACTCAAGTTTTTCTTCATAAGATTGCATCAAAGCATCAACTATATGTTTAGTGAAAGCTTTATTTTGACTATAAGCATGCGGAGAATTTAGCACGGATTGCATCAAGGAAATACAATCAATCAAAGAGCAATTATCATAATTGAATCCCTTGAAATCAAAAGTAGTGGGTTCATCACTATGCAAAGTTTTAATCTTTTCAATCCCACTTTTAGCAATTTTAGCATAAAGATCTAAAAACTCCGAATCATTGGGACACCTTAAAGCAGAATCATCTCCAATCCTATTCTCATCAAGATTAATAATAGAAAACAAGGATCTAATAGGAGACACATCAATAAATTTCAGATCTTCATCTTTATTTTCATGATAACCCAAAGAGCAAGATTTAATATAATCTTCTCTTTTAGCACGCATTCTAGTGGTTCTTTCTTTGCATTCATCAATGGAAATTCTCGCGGCTTTGAGAGACTCATTGATATCATGCTTAGGTGGAATAGATCTAAGTTTCAAAGCATCAAGGTCAAGAGTAATTCTATCCACACTTCTAGCCAATTCACCAACTTTAAGCAATTTCTCTTCAAGCATAGCATTGAAATTCTATTGCGAGATCATAAACTCCTTAACACTAGTTTCAAATTCAGAAGGCATCTTTCCATAAGAGTTGTTGTAGGAATTGCCAAAATTATTAGAGGAATTACTAGGAAAAGGCCTAGGATTAAAATTACCTCTATATGCATTGTTACCAAAATTATTCCTACCAACAAAATTCACATCCAAAGATTCATTGGTATTCTTAATCAAAGTGGATAAAGGCATATCATTAGGATCAGAAGAATCACTCTTAGCAACAAACAATTTCATAAGTTCATCCATCTTCTCACTCAAAACACTAATTTCTTCGATAGCATGCACTTTTTACTAGTAGATCTTTCGGTGTGCCATTAAGAATAATTAACCATAATATTATCTAGGAGTTTGGTAGCTTCTCCTAAGGTAGTTTCCATGAAAGTGCCTCCGGCGGCCTAATCTAAAAGATTTCTAGAAGCAAAATTCAAGCCAGCATAAAAGTTCTGAATAATCATCCATAGATGCAAACCATGTGTAGGGCAATTACGTATCATTAATTTCATTCTCTCCCAAGCTTGTGCAACATGCTCATGATCTAGTTGCTTAAAATTCATAATATCGTTTCTAAGAGAGATGATCTTAGCAGGAGGGAAATACTTAGAGATAAAAGCATCTTTTCACTTATTCCACGAATCAATACTATTTCTAGGCAAAGAGGAGAACCAAGTTTTAGCACGATCTCTAAGTGAAAACGGAAATAACTTCGATTTAACAATATCGTTATCCGTATCCCTTTTATTTTGCATATCACACAAATCAACAAAGTTGTTTAGATGGGTAGCGGCATCTTCACTAGGAAGGTCGGGGAATTGATCTTTCATGACAAGATTCAACAAAGTAGCATTGATCTCACAAGATTCAGCATCGGTAATAGGAGCAATCAGAGTGCTAATAAAATCATTGTTGTTGGTATTGGAGAAGTCACACAATTTGGTATTGTTCTGAGCCATAGTGACAAGGAAGAAATCCAACACACACAAGCAAACAAGAAGCAAGCGAACGAGAAACACACGGCGGAAGAAGAGCGAATAAAACGGCAAAGGTGAAGTGGGGGAGAGGAAAACGAGAGGCAAATAAATGTAATGCGAAGGATAAGGGTTTGTGATAGGTACTTGGTATATGACTTTTGCGTAAGCCTCCCCGGCAATGGCGCCAGAAATTCTTCTTGCTACCTCTTGCGTTGTATTCCCTCGAAGAGGAAAGGGAGATGCAGCACAGTAGCGTAAGTATTTCCCTCAGTTTTTGAGAACCAAGGTATCAATCCAGTAGGAGACCACGCGCCAGTCCCTCGCACCTGCACAAACAAATAAGAACTTCGCAGCCAGCGCGATAAGGGGTTGTCAATCCCTTTACGGTCACTTACGATAGTGAGATCTGATAGAGATGATAGTTTATATTTTTGGTATTTTTGATATAGAAACAGAAAGTAAAGAAAGCAAATAAACAACGGCGATAGAAATTGGCTAGTTGACGGGAAAGTAATATGATAAAGATAGACCCGGGGGCCATAGTTTTCTCTAGTGGCTTCTCTCATGATAGCGGTATTCTACGGCGGGTAAACAAATTACTATCGAGCAATTGATAGAAAAGCTAATAATTATGAGACTATCTAGGCATGATCATTGTATATAGGAATCACGTCCGAGACAAGTAGACCGACTCCTGCCTGCATCTACTACTATTACTCCACACATCGACCGCTATCCAGCATGCATCTAGTGTATTGAGTTCATACGAACAGAGTAACGCCTTAAGCAAGATGACATGATGTAGAGGGATAAACTCAAGCAATATGATGAAAACCCCGTCTTTTTATCCTCGATGGCAACAATACAATACGTGCCTTGCTGCCCCTGCTGTCACTGGGAAAGGACACCGCAAGATTGAACCCAAAGCCAAGCACTTCTCCCATTGCAAGAACTATAGATCTAGTAGGCCAAACCAAACCAATAATTCGAAGAGACTTGCAAGGATGTTATGAGCACACATAAAAAGTTCAGAGAAGAACCAAATATCTTTCATAGATAACCATGATCATAAACTCACAATTCATCGGATCTCGACAAACACACCGCAAAAAGAGATTACATCGAATAGATCTCCTCGAAGACCGCGGAGAACTTTGTATTGAGATCCAGAGAGAGAAGAGGCCATCTAGATACTAGCTATGGACCCAAAGGTCTATGCTAAACTACTCACAACTCATGGTGAGGGCGATGATGATGATGAAGAAGGCCTCTGTGATGGATCCCCCTCCCGGAACAGGCTCCAAGATGGGATCTCCACGGGAACAGCAGCTACGGCGGTGGAATTAGGGTTTTCTCTCTGCGTATGGAGTTTCTGGGGTACGTAGGCATATATAGGAGGAAAAAGGGCACCAGGGGCCACCGGGCCTGCTCTCGAGGCAGGGGGGCGCGCCCCCCACCCTTGAGGGTGGGCCCCCTGTCCTCTGGCTTGGCCCCAAAGTTTATCTCGCGTGATTTTCTCCAAAAATATCTCCTGCGAAGGTTTCATTCCGTTTGGACTCTGTTTGATATTCCTTTATGCAAAACCCTGAAATAGGCAAAATACATCAATCTCGACTGGGCCTTTGGGTTAGTAGGTTAGTCCCAAAAATGATATAAAAGTGAATGATAAAGCCCATTAAACATCTAAGACTTCATAAATAATAGCATGTAACAATAAAAAATTATATATACGTTGGAGACGTATCAATGCTCCTAGGGGAAGGGTTGGTGGGATTTAACCATCGTGCGATCCCAACCTCCACACAAAGGATGACAATCAAAAAATAAATCATGCTCTGACTTCATCACATAACGGTTCACCTTACGTGCATGCTTCGGGAATCACAAACCTCAACACAAGTATTTCTACAATCCACAACTACCCACTAGCATGACTCTAATATCACCATCTTTATATCGCAAAACTATTGCAAGGAATCAAACATATCATATTCAGCAATCTACAATTTTATGTAGGATTTTATGACTAACCATGTGAATGACCAATTCCTGTCAACTCTCTAAATAGATATAAGTGAAGCAAGAGAGTTTAAATTCTTTCTACAAAAGATATGCCCATGCTCTAACAAATATAAGTGAAGCAAAAGAGCATTCTACAAATGGGAGTTTTCTATGTCAGGAGAAATAGGCAATCCAAACTTCAAATGATATAAGTGAAGCACTTGAAGCATTCTATAAAGCCATACTCAAAAGATATAAGTGAAGTGCAAAGAGCATTCTATAAATCAACCAAGGACTATCTCATACCAGCATGGTGCATTTATTAAAAGGAAAAATAAAAAGCACATGACGCTCCAAGAGTTTACGCATATCATGTGAACGAAACGAATCCGAAAACATACCGTTACTTGTTGAAGAAAGATGGGATGCCTTCCAGGGCATCCCCAAGCTTAGACGCTTGAGTCTCCTTGAATATTTACTTGGGGTGCCTCAAGCATTCCCAAGCTTGAGCTCTTGCCTCTCCTCCTTCTCCTCGCATCGAGACCTCCTAGATCTTCGAACACTTCATCCACACAAAACTTAACCGAACTTTTAGTGGCGGGGTTAGTGCATATGGTCAATGAAATTCCATCATGTACTGCTCTAACATTATTGTATAATTATAAAGAAACATTACCTACTATATGATATCACAATTCTATGGCCCCAAGTCAAGGAGGCTTCAACAAGAATTCAAACATATGCAAATAATGAAGCTATAACAGCAATCTGTGAAAACAGGACAGTCTGTAGTAATCTGAGCATTAACCATACTTCTGTAACTCTAAAAATTCTGGAAAATTTTGGAAAAATAAAAAATTTGTATAGCAAGACTTTACAAAAAGTTTCAGATCCTTTCGACGTTCCAGTAAAAAATGTAAAATCGCGCACTACAGCCAAAGTTTCTGTTTTTGCACCACACAAACCAACAAGCAGTTTAATCATCCTAAAGGAAACTCTTGGCACATTATTTTTATAATACAATGGAATTGTACAAGGGGATAATTATTTTTGTTGAAAAGTTTCTGTAATTAAGATTTGCAAAGTTTCCATGGGCATGAACAAAGTTCAAGGAGCTCCCCCATTTCAACGGTGCTCATCCTTCTTACTTTCACCTTTTTTTTGAAAAAGTTTTAGGTTCCCCTCTTTATTTTTATTTTGTTTTTAAACTTTATAAAAGCACACAACAGAAATAAATGACTCTCTAAAACTTCCGGGTTGTCTCCCTGGCAGCGCTTTCTTTATAGCCATTAAGCTAGGCATATAGTGCTCAAGTAATGGATCCACCCGGATCCCATGGTATATCAAAGCCAATTTTAATTAACAATGATTTGGCATTTAGTAGTGAGCACAAAGTGATATGTGTCATGCAAAAATGAAGTACTATTCTCTTCCTATGCATAGGCATGTCATACAAGAACAATTCATGCACATCAAGTAAAGGCCAATGCATAGTATAAGAAGTTTCTTGCAATTTTATCGTGTTGGAAACATAGAGAGGCGGAGATGTTGTTCCTCTCTCATAATAATTGCAAGTAGGAGCAGCAAGCACATGCATATTATACTCATCAAAATCATCATGTGTAATGGAAAAAGGCAACCCATCAATATAATCCTTAATAAGTGCGAACTTCTCCAATATAGTGTAGTTTGGAGAATTCAAAAAGATAATATGACTATCATGTGTGGGTGCAATAGCAACTATCTCATGTTTAACATAAGGAACTATAGCAAGTTCATCTCCATAAGCATAATTCATATTGGAATATTGGCCACTAGCATAGCAAGCATCATCAAAAAGGGATATTTCAAACGAATCAAAGAGATCATAGCAATCATCATAGAAATCATCCTTCGGTAAGCACGAAGGGAAATTAAACAATGTATGAGTTGAAGAGTTACTCTCATTAGAAGGTGGGCACGGGTAGCTAATCCGCTCTTCCTTCTTTTGTTCTTTGCTCTCCTCGTCATCTTTTTCATCCAATGAGCTCACAATGTCATTAATTTCTTCCTCCATAGACTCCTGCAAAATATTAGTCTCTTCTTGGAAAGCGGAGTAGTCCTCAATATATGGTTTAACATAGGTATTAGAAGCATAATTATCATAACAATATTTAAATACGGCAAATTTTTCAGATTTGTAGAGAGTAGCATCATAACTTTTCAATCAAAGAAGCAATTTCATAAGCACCCTTAAAAGCAACAAATTCTTCAATTTGTTGAACATCATAGTAACTATAAACACCCTTAGCATACGAAGATACGATTCCATTATCACTAAACTCACATTGGTAGGGAAGGTGTTTCGTAGGGTCCTCAGAACAATAAGTAAAATCATAAATTTCACATAAATTCCAAGCATAGCATTGCAAACGATGAATTTGATCTAGTAAAAGTTTCCCTTTTTTGGATATGCGGTGTCGCACATAACAGGCATGCTCATCTAAAGATTTTCCCTCAACTAAGCTAGTTGGGGTTTCAGCCCGAGCACATAGGGATCGAAGATGATCCAAGTAATAAGCTTCAGTAGTGTGATAGATTTTGAGTGGTTCTTCAACCATTGGTTCAGTAGGTACCACTAATTTTTTTGGTATTTTGCGTTTCCTACCCATAACTAAAAATAGAAAACAACTTAGAACAGCAAATAAAATATACTTTAGTGATAAAGCAAACAAGCACACACGATAATATTCACCCCACGCTATTGCTCCCCAGCAACGGCGCCAGAAAAAGGTCTTGATAACCCAGAAATGTAGGGGATCAGTTGTAGCCTCTTTCGATAAGTAAGAGTGTCGAACCCAACGAGGAGCTAAAGGTAGAACAAATATTCCCACCGAGTTTCCTGTTGTAACATTTTGGTCTCACCGAAATGAGCAATCGGTCCCACCGAGTTAGCCTGACCAACTCTCTGGTTGCTCATTACTGAAATCGGTCTCACCGAGTTCATGCAATCGGCATCGTCGAGATGAGGTTTTTCCCTAGCCCTAGCACATTGGTCCCACCGAGTTGACCCCGTCGTTCCCACCGAGATTCCTAATGTTCACATTTTGAACTGCTTCGGTCTCACCGGGTTCTCCTATTCGGCCTGAGCGAGTTGGCTCAAATGTGTGTAATGGTTGGATTTTGTGTGGATGTTATATATACCCCTCCACCCCCATCTCTATTTATGAGAGAGCCATCAGAACGTGTCTATACTTCCACTACTCATTTTCGGAGAGAGAACCACCTACTCATGTATTGAGACCAAGACATTCCAATCTTACCATAAGAATCTTGATCTCTAGCCTTCCCCAAGTTGCTTTCCACTCAAATCATCTTTCCACCATAGCCAAATATATGAGAGAGAGTTGAGTGTTGGGGAGACTATCATTTTAAGCACAATAGCAAAGAGTTCATCATCAACACATCATCTATAACCTTTTGGAGAGTGGTGTCTCCTAGATTGGATAGGTGTCGCTTGGGAGCCTCCGACAAGATTGTGGAGTTGAACCAAGAAGTTTGTAAGGGCAAGGAGATTGCCTACTTTGTGAAGATCTACCCGAGTGAGGCAAGTCCTTCGTGGGCGATGGCCATGGTGGGATAGACAAGGTTGCTTCTTCGTGGACCCTTCGTGGGTGGAGCCCTCCGTTGACTCGCGCAGCCATTATGATGTAGGGTGGAACCCTAGATGGCCGATCTTTCACGAAAAGGAGGTATCCCGAGGATGAACACGTGGTAGACGAGGGAAAACACAAGAGGGACAAGAAGGAAACACTCAAATCAACAAGTTTAGGTCACACAAATGCTAGATCCGGGTACACAAAGTGCGATACATGATACACGATCAACTAAGGACGATACAAGTGGAGGTAGTCATCTCCGTGAGGAGGTCTTGATGTTCTTCTCCGTATAGAAGGTCTTGAATCCGGTGGATCTTCTCCGAAGAGGCCGCGGTCTCGAAGGAGAGGAACCACAAAGGTCTATGATGAGCTATCACAAAAGCTAACCCTAAAAAGATGTAGGAGGAGGGATATATAGTGTACGGGGTGAAGGGGTACATGGGTCACGGCCCGAAGGAGATGCGCGCAGGCCATCAGGGGCCGGATGTCCGGGCTATCGGGAGGCGCCGGATGTCCAGGCTTGGAGCCGGATGTCCGGGCTATCGGGGCCAGCCACGGGTATGCTTCTGTGGTGGGCGCGCCGGATTTCCGAGCCCGAGGCCGGATGTCCGGGCCCTGTAGCTTCGGCTGCTGGGGCTGATCATTCAGGCGCCGGATGTCCGGGCCAGGGGCCGGATGTCCGGGGCCTGGAGCTTTCTTCAGCTTCTCTCGATGCAAAACTTCGTCCGTGAGCTTGGGGACTTGTCCATCTTCACGAGCCTCTCCGATGGGGTCTTCTTCATACCAGAGCACACAAAACACATCCGTATGAGGTAGTAGCCATGTCTCGCAAGATTCATATGGAAGTTGGACTAGGAGATATGTCACCTCGGTCTCGAGAGCCCTAGCATGAGAACGTGTCATTGGTCCCTAGAGCACTTGGTGATGCGATGGAGGGTCCATGGGGATGACCTCGGGATGCTCTGCATCATCTCCCCTCCCTTGGGAAAGATCTGACCTCGGATCGAAACCTTCATCACCATGGAAAGGGGATAGATCCTTGACGTTGAAGGCATCGCTCACGTTGTACTTGTCTCGTGGGATGTCGATCTTGTAGGCGTTGTTGTTGTAGCATGCTATCACCCTGAAGGGTCCGTCGGCGCGAGGTAGTAGTTTGGACTTGCGCTCATGTGGGAAGCGGTCCTTGCAAAGATGAAGCCGAACAATATCTCCTGGTTGGAACACCATTTGTGCCTTGTTGACGTTGAGCTTGGTGGTGAGGCGATGGACTTGTCGCTCGATCATTGCCCTTGTATCTTCATGCACCTTCTTGAGATAGCTTGCTCGTGCACTTGCATCCATGTTCGTGCGCTCTTGTAGAGGTAGAGGTAGGATGTCCAATGGAGACAATGGGTTGAAACCATAGACGACCTCGAAAGGGGACTTGCCGGTAGTCGAATGTCTTGCGCGGTTGTAGGCGTACTCAGCGATGGGCAGGCATTGCTCCCATTCCTTGATGTTCTTCTTGATCAACACGCGAAGAAGCGTCGAAAGTGTGCGGTTTGTCACCTCCGTTTGGCCGTTGGTTTGTGGATGGTATGCTGAAGAGAAGAGTAGCTTGATGCCGAGTTTGGCGCATAGAGTCTTCCAAAAGTAGCTTAAGAACTTGACGTCCCGATCCGACACAATAGTCTTGGGCACTCCATGTAGACGAATGATTTCCCTACAAAAGAGATTTGCCACATGTGAAGCATCGTCGATCTTGTTACAAGGAATGAAATGAGCCATTTTAGAAAATCTATCCACGACAACAAACACGGAATCCTTTCTATTTTGAGTCCTAGGCAATCCAAGTACAAAGTCCATGCTTATGTCTTCCCATGGATGGTATGGAATAGGAAGTGGCATGTAAATACCATGAGATTGAGCTTTTGACTTAGCTTTGCGACATGTAGAACATCGGTTGGTGAGACGTGAGACGTCATGGAGCATCTTGGGCCAAAAGTAGTTCTTTGAGAGCGTCGCAAATGTCTTGTTGCGTCCAAAGTGTCCCATGAGTCCTCCTCCATGAGATTCCTGCAAAAGGAGCAAACGAAGTGAAGACTCGGGAATGCAAAGTTTGTTAGCTCTCATAAGATATCCATCCTTTATGTAGTAATGTTCCCAAGAAGTGTGAGTCAAACACTCAGCATAAGGATGTGCAAAGAAAGTATCATGCTCATACAAGTCTTTTATGTGCTCAAAGCGAATAACATTCAACTCAAGTTGTGTAACAAGCATGCATTTGCGGGAAAGCGCATCCGCCACAACATTTTCTTTGGCTTTGATGTATTTGATGACATAGGGAAAAGACTCAATGAACTCACTCCACTTAGCATGACGCTTGTTCAACTTAGTTTGACCCTTGAGATACTTGAGAGTGTCATGGTCCGTATGAAGAATGAATTCCGTATGAAGAATGAATTCATGAGTTCTAAGGTAATGTTCCCAAACACGTAAAACTCGCACCAAGGCATAAAGCTCTTTATCATAGATGGGGTAGTTAAATTGCGCTCCGGATAGCTTCTCGCTAAAGTACGCTATTGGGCGCTTTTCTTGCATTAGCACGCCACCTATGTCGGTACCGCTAGCGTCACAATGGATCTCAAAAGGTTTGTCAAAGTTTGGTAGGGCAAGAAGTGGTGCGTGGGTAAGCAAGCTTTTTAGCTCATTGAACGCGGTGTCTTGCGAAGGACCCCAAATGAAGGGTGCGTTCTTCTTGCTCAAGGCGTGTAGAGGCATAGCAATTGTGCTAAAGTCCTTCACAAAACGTCGGTAGAAACCGGCTAAACCAAGGAAACTACGCACTTGTAGGAGATTCGTTGGTTGTGGCCAAGTTTTAATTGCTTCAATTTTAGTTTCATCAACGTGAACACCTTGTGAAGAAACGACAAATCCTAAGAAAACGACCTTGTCAACACCAAAAGTGCATTTTTCCATGTTAGCATATAAGCGCTCTTTCCGAAGGGTTTGTAAAACCATACGGATGTGTGTCACATGGTCCTCAAGCGACTTGCTAAAAATGTGGATGTCATCAAAATAAACCACTACAAAGACGCCTATGTAGGGTCGGAGAACGAAATGCATGAGACGCATAAATGAACCGGGTGCTTCCGATAAACCCATTGGCATGACCAACCACTCATATAACCCAAACTTGGTTTTAAAAGCCGTTTTCCACTCATCACCCTCTTGAATGCGAATTTGGTAGTAGCCACTTTTAAGATCAATTTTTGAAAAGATGGTGGCACCACATAATTCATCAAGCATGTCGTCTAAGCGTGGGATAGGGTAACGGTATCTAACGGTGATAGCGTTTATCGGGCGACAATCGGAGCACATGCAAAAACTTCCATCTTTCTTAGGCACGAGAATAACCGGAACGGCACCAGGGCTTAAGCTTTCACATACATGACCTTTGTCGATGAGTTGTTGCACTTGCCGTTGTATCTCCTTGGTTTCCTCGGGGTTGACGCGGTAAGGAGCCTTGTTTGGAAGTGGTGCACCGGGTATGAGGTCGATGCGGTGTTCGATGCCGCGAAGTGGAGGTAGACCCGGAGGTAGCTCATCGGGAAAGACGTCCGAGAATTCCTGCAACAATTGAGACAACACTAAAGGTAGAGGTGGTGAAGTGTTAGTAGGTTTGGCTTCCCCTTTGCATAAAAGCACAAGGTGAAAGACATTCGAGGGGTTCTCACACACTTCTCTCATCTCACTTTTGGTGGCAAATAGCACTAGTTGTTTCTTGTCACTCATCGTGGAGTCGCTCATATTTGGCTTGTGGCTCTCACTCTCCTTTTGGTGGTTCACTCGCTCACCATTCTCTCCATGATAGTTGGTAGGTAAGTGTTTGTCGGTGGCTACTTGACTTGGTGACATTGGACGTAGCACGAATTCCTTGCCCTTCATATTGAAGCTATAGTGGTTTGTCCTTCCATTGTGTGTGACTCCACGATCGTATTGCCATGGTCGTCCAAGTAGAAGGTGGCACACGGACATAGGGACCACATCACACTCAAGTGTGTCCTCGTAGGCGCCTATCTTGAAGCAGACTTGCATGGTGTGCTCGACTCAAAGAATTCCGGCGTCATTAAGCCATTGGACCTTGTAGGGGTGAGGGTGCTTCGTCTTGACCAATTGGAGCTTGTCGCATAGCTCTTCACTTGCCAAGTTATGAAAACTTCCTCCATCGATGATAACCTTGACGGAGCGTCCATTGATGTCGGCCTTGGTATGGAGAATGTGACATCGTTGGTCCTCATCTTGTTGATGTTGGAGTGTCAAGACCTTGGAGACAACGATATTGGGACTCGAGTCATTGTCGCAAAACACTTGATGGTCTTCTTCTTCATTCACTGGAGATGCATAGCTACAAGCTCAAGGGCTTCCATCTCATCGTCGCTCATTGAGTCATAGGATCCGTCATCATTGATGATCATGGTGCAAATGGTCTTGCACTCAAATGATTTGTGGCCTCGCCCTTGGCACTTGAAACACTTGATGGAACTCGTCTTGGAGTTGTCCTCGGTTGGAGTTGTAGATGATGAAGTTCTTGGCTTGAAGTTGTTTGTAGAAGGTGGACGACTTGATGTAGTCGTATTCTTGTAGCTTGACTTGTCACCGAAGGTTGTAGATGGCTTGGTAGAGGTAGGAGTAGCCGAAGTCGTTGAAGCTTGGTTGTAGGAGCCGAAGTTCTTGGAGTTGAACTTGGAGTACTTGTAGTCCTCTTGAACTTGTCATTCCGCTTTGGTTGCTTGGTGTACTAGCTCTAGGAGATTGTTGTATGGTTGAAAGTCCGCAATCTTCTTGATAGGATAGTTGAGTCCATTCAAGAATCTCGCCATCGTTTGTTCTTCATCTTCCGTGATGTTGGCTCTTATCATGGCAATCTCCATCTCCTTGTAGTACTCTTCAACGGACTTGGTACCTTGCTTGAGGAGTTGCAACTTCTTGAATAAGTCACGATTGTAGTGTGTTGGCACGAAACGTGCTCTCATGACTTCCTTCATTTGAGCCCAAGTGGTGATAGGAGGTTCGCCTTTTGCTTCTCTTCTCTCTATGATTTGCTCCCACCAAATGAGAACATAGTCTTGGAACTCAAGGGAGGCCATTGCAGTCTTCTTTTGTTCATTAAAGTTGTGTAAGCGGAAGATCTTATCAACTTTCAATGCCCATGAGAGGTAGTCTTCGGGATCAATGCTTCCGGAAAACTTTGGCATGGTGAATTTAAGCTTGCCATAGCGATGTTCTTCATTGTTTGCTTGCCTATTGGGAGGGCGTTCTTGATTGGGACAATTGTCAATCCCATGTTGCTCTTGTTGGAGTAGATGTCCATTGTCATTATGTACTTGCCGAGCTTGTGGTTCTTGTTGAGCTTGTTGGTCTTGTCGCGCTTGAGGAGGAACTTCTTCTTGCATTCGTGCTTGATGGCGTCTCTCTTGCATCTCATCACGAAGGAAATCCTCTTCTTGACGAGTATGTCGGTTGCGAGTTGCCACATTGCGATGTGAATCACGTAATGCTCGTTGCGCCTCAAGAGCTTGAGCTTCGCGGCATTGTTGTGCTTGACAATTAGCCTCGGCATCTTGTTCTTCTTGGTATTGACGTGCTCACTCTTGTTGTTGTTGGCAAAGTCGTTGCCGTTCTTACGCTTGCTCAAGTGTAGCTTGGTTTTGACGATGTCGACTTTCTTGCTCTTCAAATAGCTCTTGTGAACTCTTGTCATGAAGTGGATTCCGGTTGTCATGTCGAGCTTGACGTGCGTCTTGACGAAGAGTGTTCGACGTAGGTGTACTTGATCCTTCCATGGAGTCAGTATGGCAACTTGAGCGGCTTCGTCTTTGAGAAGATGTGGAAGAAGAACGTCGGTTGATTATCAAAGTTCGTAGCTCATCGAATTAAGTAGACATGTTGGTGTTAATGATGTCGAATTGCTCTCTTGTTCTTGCTTCAAATTGTCGTGCGTCGGCGGTGACTTGCTCAATGTGCTCGCGCATAGCTTCACTTTCTTGATGTAGAGCGCATTGAACGTCGAAGAGATGTAGTTTGGTGACGTAGTTGTTCGATTCTTGAGGATCATCGAAGAGCGGGTTCGAAGATGTACTTGGCCCATCCATTATTGCAAGCAAGAGTGTGAGTGGGAAAAAGGAGAAGAAAATACCAATTGTACCTTGACCGAAGTTGAAAATGGATGAATGATCACTCAATAATGTAACCCGAAAATAGCACTATTGGTACCACTTCTTGTCGATTCTCACACCTACACAAGTAAAGCTTTGAGAGGAGCTTGGTTAGGATGGTGGCACAAATTCAATGCAATTGTCAAAGTGACTCAAAGATGTTGAAAATGGTTCACAATTTTCTCATGCAACAAGTAGATCACCAGCAATAGGTAGCACACGGAACACACACACGGATAGATAAATGTGGTTGTGCAACCAAGGGTGAGCGAAAAATCTGGAATCCACGGAAAATGCTCGTGTTGCACAACACTAGAGAGACACTAACCGATTTCTTAATAGGCGGATATGCACTTGTGCACAACCCATAAGAGGCAAAACGTAACGACTTCCTATCACAAGTATGCTATGAGTGTATGATGTGCCGATGCTTGAGCACAAGATGATGTATTGCTATCTCATATGATCTCTTTTGATGCAAGGCGTATGATGCTATTTTCCTTTTTCTTATAAGATTTGGGTGGCTCTTTTGCTTAAAAGCCTGTGAGCTCTTTCGTTGGCCATGTATGCATGCTTCTCGGATCAAGGTAGCTATTGTGTATGCATGCTTCTCGGATCAAGGTAGCTATTGTGTATGCAGGACACTCTTGTGTCACACGGAGATATGATGATGTAGTATGCAATATCTATGACTATCACTAATGTGCACAAGTGTCGTGGCCCTGCAATACTCAAATGGCTAGTCTCAGTGGGAAAGCTACGCAAAAATGGTCTGTAGGGTGACAATGCAATTGCAAGGTAGGATAAACAAGGTGTCGTCGATGTTAGCGTCCTTGCCGAGGGCAAGCGGTGGTGTTGTCGAAGTCGTTCCGTTTCAAGGTAGCCAAAACATCCAAGGAAACGGTGAAACCACAGCTCAAGTATCCAAGGCAAAGTGAGACAAAATTGTCAAACTCGTAGCGGTTAAGCGATGGTGGTTGCAGAAGTGGTGGTGGTATGCGCAGGGTTTGGTGGGATACCAGTGACGCCCCGAGACCGATGCGCCAGGTGTCAGCCAGTTATTCGTCGTCGTTGCCATGTCATTTTCTTGTGTGTTGCACTTTGTCATGTCATCATGTGCATTTCATTAGCATGTTTTCAAAACTTGCATTTGTTCGGGCTCCCCAGTTCT
Organism: Secale cereale; assembly: GCA_902687465.1. Lineage (NCBI taxonomy): Eukaryota > Viridiplantae > Streptophyta > Magnoliopsida > Poales > Poaceae > Secale > Secale cereale. The sequence goes on from LR738713.1 coordinate 413,254,425, forward strand.
CTCCGTTGTCCGCTCTGAGTCCAGTCACACTCGCACGTGCCCGCGGCACCTCCGAATATTTATTTTATAAGTGGCCGGAAAATGTTCTCGGAATGGGTTGAAACTTGGCGTGCGGCCTTATTATAGCGTAGGTAGACAGCCTGTCAAATTTCGTCGCATTCGGAGTTCGTTTGATAGCCCAACCGTTAAACATATAGCGGCACTATAGCCGGATAAACGTCGGACGTTTCGGTGTTTCGAAACTGCCGTCGGGCCTCTCTCTCTCTTCTCTCGTCTCAGCCCGATGCCTTCTACACAACCCGCTAACCAGCCCACTTTCACCCCCTCGACTGCACGCCCGAAACTTCCTCGGACCCGAACCGGTCTCTCGTTACCTATGGGTCCGGATCATCCCTAAAATATCATCGATTCTTTATTTGGATTCCCTACCTATTTATTCTCGTCCGTCCGATTTCGATCGGAGGGACTAGATAGCCCCTATTTTACCCACATGCTATATATAGAGCCAAAACCCTAAAAATTAGAGATCATGTCCCATCCATTCCCCCCCTATCCGATCGCCGCCGCCACACTCCACCTCCCACCTCGGGATCTCCTCCCGATCCAAATTTCTCCGACAAGCCCCTTGTTTTGCGCCGCCGACCAACCACATCCGCCACCTCCTCTGCTCCCAAGGCCCCGAGCTCCTCCCAAACCAGCACGCCATGGAGGCTACAGCTCGACCCCGCCGCGGCCTCGATTTCTCTGCTTCGGTCGGCATCGCCGGAGCACGCCCCCACAGAGCCGCAGCCGAGCTTCATGACGCCCGTCGCCGGTGACTCTAAGCGCGCCGGAGATGCCTTCCTTCGCTGGCCTCCTTCGATCTGCCGCGCCCCCATTTTCCTTCCTCCGTTCCTCTCTGTCTCTCTCTCACGATCTGCCTCTTCTCCTCTGTTTTGCTCACAGGAGACCACCATGGCCTCGAGGCTCCTCCGCGCGAGATTCCCGCCGTTCCCGAGTCCCGCCGCCGCGTCAAGTTCGTCGTCGTTCTATCTCCATCCTGCCTCGCCCCGTCTCACATCGCTGCTTCAGAAGACCCGCTCGATCCTGACCAGTCGCCGCTCCCCTGCAACTCCAGACAGCGCCACAGCCCTCTGCTTCGAGCAGGCGAGCAAAGCCGCCGCCGCCAGCTTCGTCCGCTCCAGAACGGGTGCGCCCGATCCGCACCGCGCCTACCTGCGTCGATCAGCGCCCGTTACCGCTCGCCTGACTCCACCGTGACCAGCGCCCTCTTGGGCCACCTCCATCGATCGGTCGCAGTGCTGCAGCCGGCCTGCTTCCGCCAAGGCGAAGGCCTACCTCCGCGCCAGTTGGGCTTGGCCCATAGTGGAGACCACCCTAGCGCCATCCTTCCCCCTCAGGTTGGGCCTGCGTGCCAGTTTCGGCCCAGTTCCTTTTTTTTCCTACCTGCGATTTTGTAATTTCCAGAGTAATCAGTTTTACAGTTTGCACCCTAAACTTCATGCATATAATAACTTCACAACTGTGCATCTTATGTAAAAAATTATATATGAAAAATGCTCAGAATTTTGACTAGTTTCATAATATGCCACTTTCACCCCTGTTAAAAATGTTTAACTTGCTGTTTTCATTAATTTGTGTAAATGTCAAGTTAAAATGGTTTAATTCATAACTAAATAACCGTAGCTCGGTTTTTAATAAACTTTATATGTAAATGGGGTGGAAAAATGTGTAGAATAACATGTTGCACCTTGTTTTGCTGTTTAACAACTTTAAAATGGTGTTTTAGGCAGAACAGTACCAAATTCATAATATGCACATGGGGATTTCCGGAATTGTTGTTTGTTGTTCCAGCCTCATTTAAACTTGTCTAAATAGTTAGTTTACTTTTGCTTCACCCCTTGCATCATATATATACTTGTCTTGCATCATACTTGCTTGAGCATATTGTCATGTTTCTTGTGTTGTTTTCCTGTGCTTCCTACCTTGCCATGTTTTGCTTCCTGTATAGACTTGTCATGCATCATACCTTGCCATGTATTGCATCATATATAGACTTGTGTTGTTTTTCTGTGCTTCCTACCTTGCCATGTTTTGCTTCCTGTATAGACTTGTTGTACATCATACGTAGACTTATTTTGCATCATACTTGATTGAGCATATTGTCATGTCTCGTGTGGTGTGTTTACCGTGTTGCTTGTTTCTTTCCGGTTTGCTTCCCTCGTTAGCTTCGGGTTCGTTCCGGAGTTGTGAGGTTCTGTTCGACTACTTCATGGATCCGTTCTTCTCCCTTGCGGAATCCCAGGCAAGATGACCATACCCTTGGATACCTTTACTATCATTGCCATGCTTAGTGTCTCGATGCTATCGTTACATGTCGCGCTACCCATCTTTTTGTCAGCCTCTCCTTGTTGCCATGAAACCTATAACCTTTGAAACCTTCCTAGCAAACCATTGTTTGGCTATGTTACCCGCTTGCTCAGCCCCTCTTATTGCGTTGTTAGTTGCAGGTGAAGATGAAGATCGTTCCATGTCAGAACTTGTTGTTGGAATATCACAATATCTATTATTATTATTAACACACCTATGTACTAGGCATGGGTGGAAGGCTTGGCCTTTTGCTCGGTGTTTTGTTCCACTCATGCCACCTTAGGCGCCGATAAACCGGCATTATGTTCCTTGATTTTGCGTTCCTTACACGGTTGGGTATATGGGGACACCTTGACACTTCGTCTTTGAATAAAACTCCTCCAGTAAGGCCCAACATTGGTTTTAATTTGCTCATAATAACAACTTAATTAATTAATTAATTGCATAGGGGGTCATGTCCCCGGGTTCTTAATTCTACATAACAGGGGGGGCAATGTTGATGGTGTTGGTCCCAAATGGGGAGCCTGCGGGGCCACCTCGGGGAAACTTGAGGGCTGGTTTTACCTGTAGCATCACCCATCCAGACGTGGCCTGAGACAAGATACGTGCGGCTACTATCAGGGTGTCGGCACGCCGGGAGGTCTTGCTGGACTTGTTTTACCATTGTCGAAATGTCTTGTGCACCGGGATGCCGAGCCTGATCGGATTTCCCTAAGATAAGGGGTGATGATATTATACTTATCACTTTAGCTAATCGTGAGAGCTTGTGATGGGCTAAGTTGGGACACCCCTGCAGGGTAATGATCTTTCGAAAGCCGTGCCCGCGGTTATGTGGCAGATTGGAATTTGTTAATGTCCGGTTGTAGAAAACTTGACAGAGGATCCGAAGTAAAACACACAACTGTGTGGGTAACCGTGACTGTCTCTTTTCACTTTGAGAAGAGAACACGGTGGGGTTATGTTTGACTCGTAGGTAGTTCAGGATCTTTAGCGATCACTACTAGTTTGCGACCGTTTGCATAGATGCTCATCTTATTCTTGTACTCGTAAGCTAGCCACCATATTTTGCTTAGCCGCTGCTGCAACCTCACCACTACCCTTCTCAATACCCGTAAAGCTTTGCTAGTCTTGATACCTATGGTTATGGGATTGCTGAGTCCTCGTGGCTCACAGATACTACAACACCAGATGCAAGTTCAGCCGAGAATGATGCAGGAGCTGGTTCAAGTACTTCACTGGGAGCTCGATGAAGAGAGTGGTCGTATGTATGTGAAGTTTTTTCGACGATCAGTAGTGGTTTCTACTAGGGGCGATTCGGACCTGCTGCTTTATGTATTTGGTATCTTTCTTTTGGATCTTCGCCCGTAGTAGGGTTGTGATGTTTTGGATGATGATTTGCTTATGCAATGTATTGTGTGACGTGGCGAGTGTAAGCCAACTATCCTTTTGCAATTTCATCCCTATTTTTACATGAGTCATGCAAAGATACCAAAATTGAGATCATTCCAGAATGGGCTTATACCTTTAAGTCGTGCCTCGACACGTAGGAGGTATAGTCCCATCCTGGGCATTACAAGTTGGTATCAGAGCCTTCTCTGACCTAGAAGCCCCCACTGATTGATTGAATCGTTGACGGTTGAGTCTAGGCACACACATGAAAATGTTTTGAGTCCTATATATATATCGGAGAGTAGGATTTCTTTTGCTCCTCATCCCTTTATCACTCAGGTGAGGACTCCTGATGATTACTTATCTCTTCTACTCTCAAAAATTCACCAAATTTTTTTTTAGGATCACGCGAGTATTGTTTGGATTGTTCCGATGTCTTTGTGACAAGAACATTGTTCTTGATGCCTCCTGTCATTTAGGGGTTGTGGCAGTGTCCCGGGGAGTTGAGCTCCGAGATGTTGTCGTCACAAATATATCGCAGCAGTTCTGGAATACTTAAGACGGCCGACATCGAAAACTCTCCTATGCGGTTAGTGGTAAGATAACCCCGACATCACCCAGTACTGGGGAGGTAGTTCGGGAGTATTGCCATAGCTTGTATAGCAGATGCGTTTCGAAGGTCCGAGGTAAACGGTTTCCGGAAATAACTGGTTATGTGTTGAAGGATGGATACAGCTGGATGTAGGATTAGAGTTGAGTGCGCGGTGCTTCCCCTGTATCCCCAACACCTGATTGCATAACTGGGAACTTTCGGAAATTAATAGGTGGGTTCTTCTAGTAGCTCGTAGGCATTCTTCCAACGAATGCATGATATGGAGTTCGGGGTTCTACATTGAGTGAAGTGGTTTTATGGGCGTTGTTCCGATCGGGAGTTGCATCTTAAAGGGTCCTTGGCTATGCTGATCCGGGGATTGCAAAACCCTTTTGTAACACGTTCCATAAGCTTTCAGCATGAATATGTCGAATGAAGCTTCTATCTTGTATTTGTTCTATCAGCTCCTTCTTGTTTTTATTTACCTTTTGTTCTCCCAAGTGGCTTCTCGACAAGTTGATGTACCTACGGAATTCATTCGTTCAATTCTCTGTTCGAATGATATTGTGAAGATTATGTTGCAACATATCTATCCTTTGTTTTTTGTCTTGATTCTGGTATTCGAGTTGCTTCGATGTCAAGTGTTGATTCCATACCTTTCTTAATCGGTGTTCTCATATTTCTATGGGAGTGCTAGTCCTTCTTGATCATCAAGATTGCTATGTTAAATTCTTTCAACCGGCGTGCTACTCTTCGAGTTACCCGATCCTTTTAATATGTGCAAGATCAAGTCTTGGTTTTCCTAAATGGTGCATGTTTCATTCATCCCAAGTTATCTTTGTTTCCCCGCCCTCCCTCCCATCTTATTCTAGGAGTCAGAAATTCTAGAATGAAATATCCATTTTATTAATGTGATGTTTCTTCATTCGTTTCGTTCAATTTCATTATCCGGTGATTCTCAGGAAGATACTCAGGAAACTTCAAGTTCATCATTCTTTTGTTCTCAAATTCTCCGGTGAATTTAATTCAAGATTTCGGTGTTGATCTTATCCCTTTCTTCATTTCACAATGCTTTCTTATTCCGGTGCACCAATTAATCATTCTCCTCTTGCTATTCTTCTCCGGAGTGCTGAAGATAGCTCGGAAGATTCGTGCTTCAATTCTTAATCCGTTCAGCTATTTTGAGGATTCTCATCTTACTCAAGCCATTTAACTCAACTGGTGCAGCATCTCTTAAGCAATATTTTCAACGGTGTGTTCTCTTCGGTGGGCTCATAACCCACAGGTCTTTTCCCAGGATCTTACCTGACTCTTCTATTTTCTAGAGTTATACTCAAATTCTTTTCAAATTTGACGTAAGAATGGATTTCTCATCGGTCAAATGTATCCTCCAAGATCGCTTTCAAACTCTTTTCATCTTTGGTTCAACCTTTTAATTCTCATTAAGGAGTGCCTAAACAATTCTTCATGATATTCTCGTCGTTCTTCTCAACATGTGAAGACCGGAGAAGAGTTTCTCTTAAACCTTGGCCGTTCTCTTGAAGATTCGTGGTTCTAGCTTCTTGCCATCCTCATTATTGTTCCGATTGTGAGGAATTCTTTTTATACCCATCCGAAGCATTTCATGAATTCTTTCCATTGTGATCCTCCGAAGGCCATCATTTCAGAAGATTCCTTGTTCTCAGTTTTCAACTTCGTCCTCCAAATATTCTTCATCGATGCCTCTCCGTTCGTCTCCATATTCTTTCGGTGCATCATTCAAGTATTCTTTATTCTACTCATGATCCATTCGTTCTTTTGTATCTAAGATTGCCTCATGTATCTTCGTTCTTTTTCTAATTCTTCATGGTGGTTTGTTCTCTATCATCACTCAGTTTCGATTTTTTTATGGTGGTTCGTTCAACATTCATTTCCCTTTGTCATCATATCAATTAATTCATTCTTTCTGAAATCCTACCGGTGATTCATTGAATACTTTCTCAAGTTTGTGCGAGATCTCTCTTTAATTCTTTCCAACGAGAATAAGTAGTATGCCAAATCCTTTGGTTGTCATCAATTTAAATTGGTGAAGGATAAGCATGACATAATTCTTATTCTTGTTTTCCTCAAGGTTATTAATTCCTTCTTCTGAAGTTTGTTCATGAGGAATAAACTCTTGGTTCGAAATGATCCATCCTTCTTTTCTGAAGGTCCAAGCTATATTAATTATCTCGTCGCGAAGCTCCATCTAATCATTGCGAGGCTCAAATCTTAATCTTTTCATCCTGCACTTCTCATCCTTTTGTTACCGGAGTTCTTCTTGGTGGTTCATCAGGATTTAATTCATCCTCAGGTCTTCGTCAAGATTATTGTTGGGGCTCAAGCATCCTTCATCATGCATTCCGAAGTGCAATTCTTTCTACCTTTTTCTTTTGAGGTGGTTTTATGTCATTCTTGACAATTTTCCTTCATGTTCCATGATTCACAAGTTATCAGGAATGACATATTTAATCCCGTCAATTTCTTCATTGGAGTTATCTTGGGTTGTATTTCACCTAAAGCTTTCCCTAAATATTGTTGCTATTTATGGTGCTTATAAATGAACCAGTTTCTTCATTTATCCTCCTGCAGAAACAAGTTTTCATCTTGTCGTTGATGTCAATCCAATCAATTGTTTTCCATTAGTGGCTGGTTGTCACATCATAAATTTGAGATGTTTTCCATAAGGCCACAACAAGCTTATTCTTTTGTTGTTGATTATTTTCAACAACTCCATTCAACCCTTCTTCGTAAGGATGATTTTCATATTCATTTGTCGGAGAAGTTGTTTTTTTCTTCTCCGTTCTTTTCTTTCCAACGATCTAGCATATATTCTTTCATTCCGGAGGCATTGTGATATTGCCCTCTTTGTCCCATAATCTCGTTTTGTCAAGATCATGTTCTTTTCCTTGTTTATCTATTTAACCGGAGTGTTGTGCCCAACGTTCGAGTTCTCTCATCTTATCAAAGATTTTCCTCTCTTTTCAACTGGAGTGTTGTCTGAAATCTTTCTTACCTCTTGTGCCATCCTTTCAATTGTTCCGGAGGCAGTGTGTTGTTGATTTCATCAAGTATCTTCCCATCTCCTCAAGTTCATGTTCAATTCCTTCCATTTTCAGTCGGATTGCTGTCCAAATTATTTCGTTCTTATTCCATCCCAATCTTGGTTAACCGGAGTGGTTTTGAAATTCTTTCGTCATCCGTGAGCTCTTGTTTAAATGTCTTTCAACGTACAAGGTTCTCCTAATGTTCCTTGTTCCTCATTTTACCGGATTGCTTTTAACTTCGTTCATCTCCGTTGTATTCTTTCTTTCAAGATTGTTCAACCTCTCAAGGTTCGTGGTTTGACTCGTTTGTCGAAGAAGCAACTTTGTTTTACCTCTTCCTTTTCCGTTTTATCCGGTGCCTTCTCCTGGATCTCGGGTCGAGATCCTCTGTTAGTGTGGGAGATTTGTGACGCCCCAAGACCGATGCGCCAGGTGTCAGCCAGTTATTCGTCGTCGTTGACATGTCATTTGCTTGCGTGTTGCACTTTGTCATGTCATCATGTGCATTTCATTAGCATGTTTTCAAAACTTGCATTTGTTCGGGCTCCCCAGTTCTCTCCGTTGTCCGTTCTGAGTCCAGTCACACTCGCACGTGCCCGCGGCACCTTCGAATATTTATTTTATAAGTAGTCAGAAAATGTTCTCGGAATGGGTTGAAACTTGGCGTGCGGCCTTATTATAGCGTAGGTAGACCGCCTGTCAAATTTTGTCGCATTCGGAGTTCGTTTGATAGCCCGACCGTTAAACATATAGCGGCACTATAGCCGGATAAATGTCAGATGTTTCGGTGTTTCGAAACTGCCGCCGGGCCTCTCTCTCTCTTTTCTCGTCTCAGCCCGATGCCTTCTACACAACCCGCTAACCAGCCCACTTTCACCCCCTCGACTGCACGCCCGAAACTTCCCCGGACCCGAATCGGTCTCTCGTTACCGATGGTTCCGGATCATCCCCAAACATCGCTAAAATATCATCGATTCTTTATTTGGATTCCCTACCTATTTATTCTCGTCCGTCCGATTTCGATCGGAGGGACTAGATAGCCACTATTTTACCCACATGCTATATATAGAGCCAAAACCCAAAAAATTAGGGATCTTGTCCCATCCATTCCCCACTATCCGATCGCCGCCGCCACACTCCACCTCCCACCTCGGGATCTCCTCCCGATCCAAATTTCTCCGACAAGCCCCTTGTTTTGCGCCGCCGACCAACCACATCCGCCACCTCCTCTGCTCCCAAGGCCCCGAGCTCCTCCCAAACCAGCACGCCGTGGAGGCTACAGCTCGACCCCGCTGCGGCCTCGATTTCTCTGCTTCGGTCGGCATCGCCGGAGCGCGCCCCCATAGAGCCACAGCCGAGCCTCATGACGCCCGTCGCCGGCGACTCTGAGCGCGTCGGAGATGCCTTCCTCCGCTGGCCTCCTTTGAGCGCTCGCGCCCCCATTTTCCTTCCTCCGTTCCTCTCTGTCTCTCTCTCACGATCTGCCTCTTCTCCTATGTTTTGCTCACAGGAGACCACCATGGCCTCGAGGCTCCTCCGCGCTCGATTCCCGCCGTTCCCGAGTCCAGCCGCCGCCTCAAGTTCGTCGTCATTCTATCTCCAGCCAGCCTCGCCTCGTCTCCCATCGCTGCTTTAGAAGACCCGCTCGATCCTGACCAGTCGCCGCTCCCCTGCAACTCCAGACGGCGCCGCAGCCCTCTGCTTCGAGCAGGCGAGGGAAGCCGCCGCCGCCAGCTTCGTCCACTCCAGAACGGGTGCGCCCGATCCGCACCGTGCCTGCCTGCGTCGATCAGCGCCCGTTACCGCTCGCCCGACTCCACCGCGCCCAGACCAGCGCCCTCTTGGGCCTCCTCCATCGATCGGTCGCAGTGCTGCAGCCGGCCTGCTTCCGCCAAGGCCGAGGCCTACCTCCGCGCCAGTTGGGCTTGGCCCATAGTGGAGACCACCCCAACGCCATCCTTCCCCCTTAGGTTGGGCCTGCGTGCCAGTTTCGGCCCAGTTCCTTTTTTTCCCTACCTGCGATTTTGTAATTTCTAGAGTAATCCGTTTTACAGTTTGGACCCTAAACTTCATGCATATAATAACTTCACAACTGTGCATCTTATGTAAAAACTTTATATATGAAAAATGCTCAGAATTTTGTCTAGTTTCATAATATGCCACTTTCACCCCTGTTAAAAATGTTTAACTTGTTGTTTTCATTAATTTGTGTAAATGTCATGTTAAAATGGTTTAATTCATAACTAAATAACTGTAGCTCGGTTTTTAATAAACTTTATATGTAAATGGGGTGGAAAAATGTGTAGAATAACATGTTGCACCTTGTTTTGCTGTTTAACAACTTTAAAATGGTGTTTTAGGCAGAACAGTACCAAATTCATAATATGCACATGGGGATTTTCCGGAATTGTTGTTTGTTGTTCCGGCCTCATTTAAACTTGTCTAAATAGTTAGTTTACTTTTGCTTCACCCCTTGCATCATATATAGACTTGTCTTGCATCATACTTGCTTGAGCATATTGTCATGTTTCTTGCGTTGTTTTCCTGTGCTTCCTACCTTGCCATGTTTTGCTTCCTGTATAGACTTGTCATGCATCATACCTTGCCATGTATTGCATCATATATAGACTTGTGTTGTTTTTCTGTGCTTCCTACCTTGCCATGTTTTGCTTCCTGTATAGACTTGTTGTACATCATACGTAGACTTATTTTGCATCATACTTGATTGAGCATATTGTCATGTCTCGTGTGGTGTGTTTACCGTGTTGCTTGTTTCTTTCCGGTTTGCTTCCCTCGTTAGCTTCGGGTTCGTTCCGGAGTTGTGAGGTTCTGTTCGACTACTTCATGGATCCGTTCTTCTCCCTTGCGGAATCCCAGGCAAGATGACCATACCCTTGGATACCTTTACTACCATTGCCATGCTTAGTGTCTCGATGCTATCGTTATATGTCGCGCTACCCATCATTTATGTCAGCCTCTCCTTGTTGCCATGAAACCTCTAACCTTTGAAACCTTCCTAGCAAAACCATTGTTTTGCTATGTTACCCGCTTGCTCAGCCCCTCTTATAGCGTTGTTAGTTGTAGGTGAAGATGAAGATTCGTTCCAGGAGGGAACTTGTTGTTGGAATAACACAATATCTATTATTATTATTAACACACCTATATACTGGGCATGGGTGGAAGGCTTGGCCTTTTGCTCGGTGTTTTGTTCCACTCATGCCACCTTAGGCGCCGATAAACCGGCATTATGTTCCTTGATTTTGCGTTCCTTACACGGTTGGGTATATGGGGACACCTTGACACTTCGTCTTTGAATAAAACTCCTCCAGCAAGGCCCAACATTGGTTTTAATTTGCTCATAATAACAACTTAATTAATTAATTGCATAGGGGGTCATGTCCCTGGGTTCTTAATTCTACATAACAGGGGGGCCAGTGCTGATGGTGTTGGTCCCAAATGGGGAGCCTGCGGGGCCACCTCGGGGGAACTCGAGGGCTGGTTTTACCTGTAGCATCACCCATCCGGACGTGGCCTGAGACGAGATACGCGCGGCTACTATCAGGGTGTCGGCACGCCGGGAGGTCTTGCTGGACTTGTTTTACCATTGTCGAAATGTCTTGTGCACCGGGATGCCGAGCCTGATCGGATTTCCCTAAGATAAGGGTTGATGATATTATATTTATCACTTCAGCTGATCGTGAGAGCTTGTGATGGGCTAAGTTGGGACACCCCTGCAGGGTTATGATCTTTCGAAAGCCGTGCCCGCGGTTATGTGGCAGATTGAAATTTGTTAATGTCCGGTTGTAGAAAACTTGACAGAGGATCCGAAGTAAAACACACAACTGTGTGGGTAACCGTGACTGTCTCTTTTCACTTTGAGAAGAGAACACGGTGGGGTTATGTTTGACTCGTAGGTAGTTCAGGATCTTTAGCGATCACTACTAGTTTGCGACCGTTTGCGTAGATGCTCATCTTATTCTTGTACTCGTAAGCTAGCCACCATATTTTGCTTAGCCGCTGCTGCAACCTCACCACTACCCTTCTCAATACCCATAAAGCTTTGCTAGTCTTGATACCCATGGTTATGGGATTGCTGAGTCCTCATGGCTCACAGATACTACAACACCAGATGCAGGTTCAGCCGAGAATGATGCAGGAGCTAGTTCAAGTACTTCACTGGGAGCTCGATGAAGAGAGTGGTCGTATGTATGTGAAGTTTTTTCGACGATCAGTAGTGGTTTCTACTAGGGGCGATTCGGACCTGTGGCTTTATGTATTTGGTATCTTTCTTTTGGATCTTCGCCCGTAGTCGGGTTGTGATGTTTTGGATGATGATTTGCTTATGTAATGTATTGTGTGACGTGGCGAGTGTAAGCCAACTATCCTTTTGCAATTTCATCCCTATTTTTACATGAGTCGTGCAAAGATACCAAAATTGAGATCATTCCAGAATGGGCTTATACCTTTAAGTCGTGCCTCGACACGTAGGAGGTATAGTCCCATCCTGGGCATTACAATACCGAACGAAAATGGCGGGGTTAAGTGCAAGGTTGTGTGGGTGGGGAATTTTTGGCAGCGGGAGGCCGGATGTCCGGGCCAGGCCGGATGTCCGGGGCACGGGCCGGATGTTCGGGGTGCCCAAGGCCCTGATGAACTCCTTCCACACGGTGCCTTTTGGGGCCAAAATTTGTCAGATTTTGCGGATCAAAATTGGGGAAAAGGTGGGGAAAAGCTAGATCCACTCGTGGCATAGCAAATCCATGGAACAAATTCAACAAAATCTCGTCAAATCAACATATCACAAAAAAAAAAATTGGGGCTATTTTTGGTGGGGAATTTTCGAAATTGGGAAGAACACAACAAAAACAAGCTAGAAAACAAGGTGTGGGGCTTCAAATTCGTGATCAACCTTGGCTCATGATACCATAATGATGTAGGGTGGAACCCTAGATGGCCGATCTTTCACGAAAAGGAGGGATCCCGAGGATGAACACGTGGTACACGAGGGAAAACACTCAAATCAACAAGTTTAGGTCACACAAATTCTAGATCTGGGTACACAAAGTGCAATACACGATACACGATCAACTAAGGACGATACAAGTGGCGGTAGTCATCTCCGTGAGGAGGTCTTGATGTTCTTCTCCGTATAGGAGATCTTGAATCCGGTGGATCTTCTCCGAAGAGGTCGCGGTTTCGAAGGAGAGGAACCACAAAGGTCTATGATGAGCTATCACAAAAGCTAACCCTAAAAAGATGTAGGAGGAGGGATATATATAGTGTACGGGGCGAAGGGGTACATGGGTCACGGCCCGAAGGAGATGCGCGCAGGCCATCAGGGGCCGGATGTCCGGGCGTCGGCCAGGATGTCCGGGCTGTCGGGAGGCGCCGGATGTCCGGGCTATCGGGGCTAGCCACGGGTATGCTTCTGTGGTGGGCGCACCGGATTTCCGGGCCCGAGGCCGGATGTCCGGGCCCTGTAGCTTCGGCTGCTGGGGCTGATCGTTCAGGCGCCGGATGTCCGGGCCAGGGGCCGGATGTCCGGGGCCTGGAGCTTTCTTCAGCTTCTCTCGATGCAAAACTTCGTCCGTGAGCTTGGGGACTTGTCCATATTCACGAGCCTCTCCGATGGGGTCTTCTTCATACTTGAGCACACAAAACACATCCGTCTGAGGTAGTAGCCATGTCTCGCAAGATTCATATGGAAGTTGGACTAGGAGAGATGTCACCTCGGTCTCGAGAGCCCTAGCACGAGCACGTGTCATTAGTCCTTGGAGCACTTGGTGATGCGATGGAGGGTCCATGGGGATGACCTCGGGATGCTCCGCATCACATTACCCTTCGTGAGTTGAAGTCTCCATCAACATGGATGTGCGGTAACACCACCTAACGGAACCACGCCAAAAATCCCCATATCTACATTGCATTTGCCCTCTCCAAACCCTTCCCTTTACTTTCGTATGCAATGTTTTACTTTCCGCTGCTACACTCTTAGAATTGCATGTGTAGGTTGGTTGCTTGAAATGTACTAATTGCTAAAATCTGCCAACACTTAAAATTAGGAAGATGCTAGATTTTTAATTGGTCAAGTAGTCTAACCACCCCCTCTAGACCTACTTTCGATCCGACATCAGGCCAGAAGTGAGGTATAGCGGCGCTTGATATAGCTCCCGAGGAGCAATGCTAGACGCCCGGATAGTTTAAACGGAGTTTAGAGCATCTACATCCGGGCACCTCAAACCCGCCTCATACGTTCGGTCGGTGATGACCCACAAGTGTAGGGGATCTATTGTAGTCCTTTCGATAAGTAAGAGTGTCGAACCCAATGAGGAGCAGAAGGAAATGATAGGCAGTTTTCAGTAAGGTATTTTCTGCAAGCACTGAAATTATAGGTAACAGATAGTTTTGTAATAAGGTAATTGGTAGCAAGTAACAAAAGGTAAAAGTAAATAAGGTGCAGCAAGGTGGCCCAATCCTTTTTGTAGCAAAGGACAAGCCTGGACAAACTCTTATATAAAGGAAAGCGCTCCCCAGGACACATGGGAATTATCGTCAAGCTAGTTTTCATCACGATCATCTGATTCGCGTTCGGTACTTTGATAATTTGGTATGTGGGTGGACCGGTGCTTGGGTGCTGTCCTTACTTGGACAAGCCTCCCACTTATGATTAACATCTAATGCAAGCATCCATAACTACAAAAGAAGTATTAAGGTAAACCTAACCATAGCCTGAAACATATGGATCCAAGTTAGCCCCTTACGAAGCAACGCATAAACTAGGGTTTAAACTTCTGTCACTCTAGCAACCCATCATCTACTTATTACTTCCCAATGACTTCCTCTAGGCCCAAATAATGGTGAAGTTTCATGTAGTCGACGTTCACATGACACCACTAGAGGAGAAACAACATACATCTCATCAAAATATCGAACGAAGACCAAATTCACATGACTACTTATAGCAAGACTTCTCACATGTCCTCGGGAACAAAAGTAACTACTCACAAGACATAATATTGTTCATGATCAGAGGGGTATTAATATGCATAATGGATCTGAACATATGATCTTCCACCAAATAAACCAACTAGCATCAACTATAAGGAGTAATCAACACTACTAGCAACCCACAGGTACCAATCTGAGGTTTGGGTACAAAGATTGGATACAAGAGATGAACTAGGGTTTGAGAGGAGATGGTGCTGGTGAAGATGTTGATGAAGATAGCTCTCCCCAAGAAGGGAGAGTTGTTGGTGATGACGGCCGTGACAATTTCCCCCTCCCGGAGGGAAGTATCCCCGGCAGAACAGCTCTGCCGGAGCCCTAGATTGGTTTCCGCCTCGGTTCCGCCTCGAGACGGTGGCGTCTCATCCAGAAAGACTCCTTCTGATTTTTTCCAGGTCAAAACACCTCATATAGGAGAAGATGGGAATCGGGGGGCCTTCGGGGGGGCACGAGACAGAGGGGCGCGCCCTAAGAGGGGGCGCGTCCCCCACCATCGTGGACAGCCGGTGGCCCCCCTCGTGAACTTCTTTCGCCAGATATTTTTATATTTTCTGAAACAGACTTCTGTGGAGATTCGGGGCTTTTGGAGTTGTGCAGAATAGGTTTCCAGAGTTTGCTCCTTTTCCAGCCCAGAATTCTAGCTGCCGACATTCTCCTTCTTCTTGTAAACCTTGTAAAACAAGAGAGAAAAGGCATAAGTATTGTGACAAAACAAGTAATAACAACCCATAATGCAATAAATATCAACATATAAGCATGATGCAAAATGGACGTATCAACTCCCCAAAGCTTAGACCTCACTTGTCCTCAAGCGAAAGCCAATAATGAAAAATATGTCCACATGTTTAGAGATAGAGGTGTCGATAAAAACAAAATACGGACATGAGGGCATCATAATCATTCTCATAGCAGCAACATATATATAAATTGTCATATGATTCTTATGCTAAGGTAAAAATTCATTCACAATATCAAGCATGAATCATAAACTTCATTGAAAACTAACAAACTTTGGTCTCGGTCATTGAAGCAATTGCAATTTATCGTAACATCGGAAAGAGTCAATATAAGAGCTTTTCAGGAAGCCTACATACTCAACTATCATATAGTCTTTCACAATTGCTCACACTCACGCAATACTTATGGTTATGGAATTTTAATCGAACAAAGAAAAAGATAGTGGCTTATGGTGTTGCCTCCTAACCTTTTACCTCAAGGGTAATGTCAACAGTAATAGACCATGAGAACTTACATCAAAGTGGGTATATATGTCAGGATCTTTCCAACACAATGTGCTTGCCAAAGGATAAAATGCAAAAAGGAAAGGTGAATTTCACCTTGACTCTTATAAGGCAAGGATAATTGATAGGCCCTTCGCAAAGGGAAGCAGAGGTTGTCATGTGTTTTTATGGTTGGATGCACAAAGTCTTAGCATAGAAGAACTTCACTTTATATTGCCACTTGTGATAAGGACCTTTATTATGCAGTCCATTGCCTTTATTACTTCCATATCACAAGATCGTATGTAATGCCCAGGATGGGACTATACCTCCTACATGTCGAGGCACGACTTAAAGGTATAAGCCCATTCCGGAATGATCTCAAGTTTGGTATCTTTGCACGACTCATGTAAAAGAGGGATTAAATTGCAAAAGGAGATAGTTGGCTTACACTCGCCACTTCACACAAAACATTACATAAGCAAAACATCATTCAAAACATCACAACCCGACTACGGGCGAAGATCCAAAAGAAAGATACCAAAACAACATAAAGCCACAGGTCTAGATCGAATCCTAGTAGAAACCACTACTGATCGTCGAAACGTCACAAGCATACGGCCAAACTCTCTTCATCAAGCTCCCAGTGAAGTACTTGCACCAGCTCCTGCATCAAACTCGGCTGAACCTGCATCTGGTGTTGTAGTATCTGTGAGCCACGAGGACTCAGCAATCCCATAACCATGGGTATCAAGACTAGCAAAGCTTTATGGGTAGGAAGAAGGTAAGGTGGTGAAGGTTGCAGCAGCGGCTAAGCATAATATGGTGGCTAGCTTACGAGTACAAGAATAAGATGAGCATCTATGCAAACGGTCGCAAAAGTAGTGATCGCTAAAGATCCTGAACTACATACGGATCAAACATAACCCCACCGTGTTCTCTTCTAAAAAAAAGAAAAGAGACAGTCACGGTTACTCACATAGTTGTGTGTTTTACTTCGGATCATCTGTCAAGTTTTCTACAACTGGGCATTAACAAATTCCAATCTGCCACATAACCGCGGGCACGGCTTTCGAAAGATCATAACCCTGCAGGGGTGTCCCAACTTAGCCCATCACAAGCTCTCACGATTAGCTGAAGTGATAAATATAATATCACCACTCCTTATCTTAGGGAAATCCGATCAGGCTCGGCATCCCGGTAGCACAAGACATTTCGACAATGGTAAAACAAGTCCAGCAAGACCTCCCGGCGTGCCGACACCCTGATGGTAGCCGCGCGCATCTCGTCTCAGGCCACGTCCGGATGAGCGCTACGTACAGTAACCGAAGATCCCAGATAACTGGGTGGCACCGCAAGTGGCTCTAGTTTGGGACCAACACCATCAGCACTGGCCCCCCCTGCTATGTAGAATTAAGAACCCGAGGGTGCGACCCCCTATACAAATTTAATTAATTAATCAAGTTGTTATTATGAGGCAAATTAAAACCAATGTTGGGCCTTGCTGGAGGAGTTTTATTCAAAGTCGAACTGTCAAGGAGTCCCCATCCACCCATCGTGTAAGGAACGCAAAATCAAGGAACATAATGCCGGTTTATCGGCGCCTAAGGTGGCATGAGTGGAACAAAACACCAAGCAAAAGGCCAAGCCTTCCACCCATGCCCAGTATATAGGTGTGTTAATAATAATTATAGATATTGTGATATATCCAACAACAAGTTCCCTCCTGGAACGAACTTCATCTTCACCTGCAACTAACAACGCTATAAGAGGGGCTGAGCAAGCGGGTAACATAGCCAAACAGTGGTCTTGCTAGGAAGGTGTCAAAGGTTAGAGGTTCCATGGCAGCAAGGAGAGGCTGACATAAAAGATGGGTAGCGCGACATGTAATGATAGCATCGAGACAACTAAGCATGGCAATGGTAGTAAAGTTATCCAAGGGTATGATCATCTTGCCTGGGGTTCCGCAAGGGAGAAGAACGGATCCATGAAGTAGAAGGAGCAACATAGTCGAGCGAATCCTCACAACACCGGAACGAAACCGAAGCTAACAAGAGAAGCAACCGGAAAGAAGCAAACAACACGGTAAACATACAAGCATAAACATGGCATACGATGCACATCCAAGTATGATGCATGTCCGGTTTAAATATGCATGGCATGGCAAAGTGCACAAACAAAACTACAAGTTAAGTGGAGCTCAATATGCAACGAGTTGCATATTGGTGAAACACCACATTTAATTATTTAGTTGACTCTCGTTTATTTATAAGACAAGATTAAATGTTTGTTAACATGGCAAGAGGTGAAGCATAATAAAACTACACTATTTAGGCAATTTAAATGAGGCCGGAAAATAACAACAACAATTCCGGGAAATCCCCATGAGCATGTTTAGTAATTTTTTAAGCAACAACAATTCACACATATTAAATGTTGTTAACATGATGCGGATGACATGAACAAGTTTATGCAATTTTTATTAGAAGTGAACATGAAGAGATATGAAGTATTGTCACCGTGCTGGAAAGGAAGGGTGCCACGGTAACGATCCGAAAATGATGCAACGCAACATCTCGGTTCCGGTAACTCGTTGAGAGTCCGGTGCAAAAGACGGAGCGAGTCGAACAAGAGGGAAGGTGGGGTGATCCGTCACCGGGTTCCCACGGGTCGGCGACGAGGCAACCGAGGAGCATGACAAAAGATGATACGGGCACGGAGCACACAAGGGATGCATCTCATACAACACAAGCATTCCACGGGTCATCGTCTCGGGGTTATACCTTCGAAACATCGTTTCGGAGGGGCTCAAGATCGTAGAGGGACGTAGAGGAAGTAGTTGTACACGGCCGTAGAGGAAGTAGTTGTTCTCGTTCGTAGTCGTACACGGGGCGACGGTAGTCGTTCACGTAGGCGTTTTCGTTTCCGAAGAGGTACTTGACAGTTTCGAGTGCTCCGGGCGTCGCGGTACTTGGCGCTTCAAAACATTCGTCGTGGTACTTGCCGTAGGGGTACTTGTCGCGTCGAAGTTGACGTCGGGGTACATGTTTTATGTAGTGGTACTTGGTGCGTCTCCGAGAAGGTAGTTGTTCACGTTCGCGTCTTGGTTCTCGGTCGTCATGCACGTTCCGTTTCGGAGAGGGAAGTAGTGGTACTTGACGCGTCGATGAACTTGACGAAAATCTGCTGGACCAAAACAACAACACGAGGCCAACAAAGAAGCACAGCAGCAGCAGGCTTAGCGTGCCGGTGGAGGGACTTCTCGAGGGAGCTCCTCCCCTCGGCGAGGTGGCGGCTCGGCGCACTGGATGAGCGGATCTGGCCGGCCCGCGCACAGGAGATGGCGAGGCGGCGGGCTGAGGCCCTGGCGATGGAGGTGCTGCAGCTCCTCGAGAGGAGGGGCGCGTCGTGCGGCCTGGCTGGAGGGGCACAGCGGCGCTGGGGCCAAGGCCTCTGGAGGCTGGACGCGGCAGGTCCAGTGCGAGGCGCGGAGGGAGCGAGGCAGGGGCGCTCGGGCGCGCTGGAGGACGGGCGGCCGGCGCCCTAGAGCGATGAAGGCACGGCGAGGCTCGAGGGGAAGGGCCTGAGGAGGGAGGACGCTGCTCGTCCTGGCGACGAGGAGGAGACGGCGGCAGAGGTCGCGGGCCGTTGCAGCCATGCGAGCAGCGGGCGGCTGCTGGCTAGGGCGGCCTGCTCGCAGGAGAGGGAGGCGGCGCGAGGCGGCTGGAGGGCTGGAGATCGAAGGGCTCGGGGGATCGATGGGGAGCGGCGCACTGAGGAACCAGCGGGAGGGAGAGAGGAGAGGTGCGAGGGAATCGGGACTCCTGGCTCGGGCTCGATGGGAGGAAGGGTTCGAGGGGTGGCGGCGGTAGAAGGAACGGAGGGACTGAGGGAGGAGCGATGCGGTCGGGCACCGCTAGGGTTAGGAGAAGGAATCGGGCTGCGGCCCAGGGACTGGTGGAGGCCCAAGCTGGCTGGTGGCTGATGGGCCTAGCAGCTGGGCCAGGGAGGCCTGGTGTCGGCCTGGGCTGGAGGAGGGAAGAGGAGGCCCAAGAGGCTGGGAGCCTGGCTGTCTTCTTATTTTATTTCTTTAACAGAAATAAAAATAGAGAGAGAACAACACCAAAAGAAAAGAGGTCAAGAAGAAGAAGAAAAATAAATGATGGAACATTTTTGTAAGGCTTTATGGGATTTTACCAACCCAACAAAAATAGTTCCAACAAAAATAGGGAAGTGCAAACTAAAATAATTAGCTTGCCTTAAGGAGTTTGAAAAGAGTCTAGACTTTAGGAGGAGCCTCGATACAACGGAAAAAAGAAATACATGGAAGGTTTTAACAGTGAAACTTGAATTAAGAGGCATGGGGAATATTTGCAAGTGTGTTGGGTTAATTCCACATCAATGGAATAATTTAATAATAGCTCCATAATACTAGGAGGATATGTTATAAAGAGAAGTCATCCTTCCCTCGATTTAAATGGACCGAAGGTCCACACGATTTATTTAGGTTGAGATGCAAAATAAAATATGACATGATGGCATGATGACATGATGCAATGCAAAAAATAAATAACACAAGCACAATGAAACACACGGAAGATCCCGGAACATCTGGAATCTTCTGGAATCTTCTGGGATCTTCTGGGACGTCGGTCTTCGGGCGTCACATCGTATAAAGCTAATTTCCTCCACACTAATAAATCATACATATTTTAGCAAGTTTGCAACATGACAACTTACTTGGAAGGATCTTTCTCAATCCATGGGTAGGTAGGTGGACTCTCATGGCAAAACTGGGTTTAAGGATATATGGAAGCACAAGTAGTACCTCTACTTAGTGCGAGGAGTTTTGGCTAGCATGAGGGGGAAAGGCAAGCTCAACATGTTGGATGATCCATGACAATATACTTTATTTCGTATATAAGAAAACATAACCCAATATGTTGTCTTCCTTATCCAACATCAACTCTTTAGCATGTCATACTTTAATGAGTGCTCACAATCATAAAAGATGTCCAAGATAGTGTATTTGTATGTGAAGCCTCTCTTCTTTTATTACTCCCTACTAATTGCAACGATGATCAAAACTATTTTGTTCAACTCCCAAGAACCTTTATTTATCATGATCTTATATGTGAAGTCATTACTTCCCATAAGATCGATATGATCTCTTTGATACTCTTTATGTTTTCTTTCTTTTTATCATGACCCAAGTGAGGAAATCAAGCCCTTGACTCAACACTAATATTTATTATATAGCTCACGGACTCGATTACAAAGGGTAAAGATCATAAGGCAAAAGCTCACAACTAGATCATGCTAACTTTATTCTACTAGATCAAGATGCTACCAAAAGGATTGAACTAAGAAAAAGGTAAAGATAGGAGTGATGGTGATACGATACCGGGGTCATTCCCCCAAGCTTGGCAGTTGCCAAGGGGAGTGCCCATACCCATATGGTTATGTCTCCTTCTTCTGGGGTGGTGATGATGGAGTTGTTGATGATGTAGGCTTATTATCCACCTTCCAAGGCATGGGCTCACCATCATAGAAGGATGGTCGAGTCTCCAGGACACTCAAATCTGTAGCCAAACTCATCTTCTTGAATATATATTCATACTCACAGTTTTGGTTTTGCAGGTCATAGATCTGGGCTTGGAGGTGTTCGGTCTTCTCTTGAAGATTGGAGATAGCTTCCCCGAAGATCCTTGAGTCCAGCTTGAGGTTGTTGGCGAGCTCCGAGATCATCATGTGGTTGGCGTTGAGTCCTCGTTCCGCCATACCTTGGCACTTGAAAACTTGCTGCTCCATTGCTTCGAGTCTTGTCTCCACGCTTCCCGTCCTCCTCGGCCCCTCAACATCATGGATGTGCAGCACCCCCTCATGCAACTCCATGGTTTTAGGGTGATGCAGCACCTCCGCAAGGTAGGGGTTGATGACCTTCTTGAAGAACTTGTCCTTGGGGATGTTGGAGGACGCCATGATGATCTAGATCTGTCAAAAACAGTAGCTCGAAATGAAAACAGAGGATTTTTGCGTGATACAGAGGTTAAAACCTTCAGGAGTATATAAAATGAATTTTTACCGACCAAAAGGAGTAACCCACAAGAAAACGGAGTCCGGGAGGCACACGAGCTGCCCACGAGGCAGGGGGCGCGCCCTCCTCCCTCGTGGACGGCTCGTGTCTCTTCCGACCTGCGGCTTATTTTTCTATTTTTCTAAATATTCCAAAACGGAGAAAAATTGCCTTTAGAGCTGTTTTGGAGTCGATTTACTTACCGTATCACATACCTCTTCCTTTTCGGAGGCTGAATTGTTCTGGAAAGTGTCCCTTATGTATTCCTCCGGGGTTACGGTTTCAATACCATTGGTTTCAACATTTATAGGATTACCTGAGATACAATGTTTGATTCTTTGACCGTTCACCACCTTCGGATTTGTGCCTTCGAAGTTGTTGATTTTTATGGCACCAGCACGATAGACCTCCTCGATAATGTAAGGTCCTTCCCACTTGGAGAGAAGTTTTCCTGCAAAAAATCTTAAACGAGAGTTGAATAGCAAGACACAATCACCTACGTTAAACTCACGTTGTTGTATCCTTTTGTCATGCCATCTTTTAACTTTTTCTTTAAACAGCTTGGCATTCTCGTAGGCCTGGGTTCTCCATTCATCAAGGCAGCTAATGTTAAATAACCTCTTTTCACCAGCAAGTTTGAAATCATAATTGAGCTCTTTAATGGCCCAATATGCCTTATGTTCTAGTTCAAGAGGTAAGTGACAAGCTTTTCTCTAAACCATCTTATATGGAGACATACCCATGGGATTTTTGTATGCAGTTCTATAGGCCCATAATGCATCATCAAGTTTCTTGGACCAATTCTTCCTAGACCTATTAACTATCTTTTGCAAAATTAGTTTCAACTCTCTATTACTTAGTTCTACTTGACCACTAGTCTGTGGGTGATAGGGGGATGCAATTCTATGGTTGACATCATATTTAGCAAGCATCTTACGGAAAGCACCATGAATAAAGTGTGAACCACCATCAGTCATTAGATATCTAGGGACTCCAAACCTCAGAAAAATAAAGTATGCCATGTTGTGTACCAAACCTGTTGTCTACCTTACCATGAGTTTGGCAAGGAGGTACAAAAGTGATCCAGGAGTAGATCACTGGACAACGGTCAAAATTAGTTACTGGATGACTAAGGAAATATTTCTCGGTTATGGAGGTGATAAAGAGTTCATAGTAAAGAGTTAAGTCGATGCAAGCTTTGACACCAATCCAGATGACTCTAAGTATCAATCTGGATGCATATTGAAAGTGGGAGCAATTAGCTAAAGTAGCTCCGTGTAGAGCATTGTAGACATAGAAATTTACAAATACGGATCAGAATGTAACCGACCCGTTGACTAAACTTCTCTCACAAAGCAAAACATGATCACACCTTACTACTCTTTGGGTGTTAATCACATGATGATGTGAACTAGATTGTGGACTCTAGTAAACCCTTTGGGTATTGGTCGCATGGCGATGAGAACTATGGGTGTTAGTCACATGGTGATGTGAACTATTGGTGTTAATCACATGGTGATGTGATCTAGATTATTGACTCTAGTGCAAGTGGGAGACTGAAGGAAATATGCCCTAGAGGCAATAATAAAGTTATTATTTATTCCCCTATATCATGATAAATGTTTATTATTCATGCTAGAATTGTATTAACTGGAAACTTAGTACATGTGTGAATCCATAGAAAAAATAGAGTGTCCCTAGTATGCCTCTACTAGACTAGCTCATTGATCAAAGATGGTTATGTTTCCTAGCCATAGACATGAGTTTTCATTCGATCAACGAGATCACATCATTAGGAGAATGATGTGATGGACAAGACCCATCTGTTAGCTTAGCACTATGATCGTTTAGTTTTACTGCTATTGCTTTCTTCATGACTTATACATGTTCCTATGACTATGAGATTATGCAACTTCCGAATACCGGAGGAACACCTTGTGTGCTATCAAACGTCACAACGTAACTGGGTGATTATAAAGATGGTCTACATGTGTCTCCGAAGGTGTTCGTGGTGTTGGCATAGAGCAAGAATAGGATTTGTCACTCCGAGTGTCGGAGAGGTATCTCTGGGCCCTCTCGGTAATACACATCATAATAAGCCTTGGAAGCAAATGACTAATGAGTTAGTCATGAGATGATGTATTACGGAACGAGTAAAGAGACTTGCCGGTAACAAGATTAACTAGGTATGGTGATACCGACGATCGAATCTCGGGCAAGTAACATACCGATGACAAAGGGAATAACGTATGTTGTTATGCGGTTTGACCGATAAAGATCTTCGTAGAATATGTAGGAGCCAATATGAGCATCCAAGTTCCTCTATTGGTTATTGACCAGAGATGAGTCTTGGTCATGTCTACATAGTTCTCGAACCCGTAGGGTCCGCACGCTTAACGTTTGATGACGATCGGTATTATGAGTTTATGTGTTTTGATGTACCTAAGGTAGTTCGGAGTCCCGAATGAGATCGGGGACAGGAGTGTCGAAATGGTTGAGACATAAATATTGATATATTGGACGACTATATTCGGACATCGGAAAGGTTCCGAGTGATTCGGGTATTTTTCGGAGTACCGGAGAGCTACGGGAATTCGCCGGGGAGTATATGGGCCTTATTGGGCTTTAGTGGAAAGAGAGAGAGGAGGTTGCGCCCTCCCCAAGGCTTAGTCCGAATTGGACTAGGGGGAGGGGTTGCGCCACCTCCTTCCTTCTCTTCTCTTTTCCCTTTCCTTCTCTCCTACTCCTACTACTTGGAAGGGCTCCTAGTTCTACTAGGAAAAGGGGAATCCTACTCCCGGTGGGAGTAGGACTCCCCTAGGGCGCGCCATAGAGAGGCCGGCCCTCCCCCTCCTCCCCTCCTTTATATACGGGGGTAGAGGCACCCCATAGACAAACAAATTGATCAGTTGATCTCTCCCAACCATGTGCGGTGCCCCTCTCCACAGAAACACACCTCGGTCATACCGTTGCAGTGCTTAGGCGAAGCCCTGCGCCGGTAGGTTCATCATCTCCGTCACCATGCCGTCGTGCTGAAGAAACTCTCTCGCGAAGTTCTAATGGATCAAGAGCTCGTGGGACGTCATCAAGCTAAACGTGTGCTGAACGCGGAGGCTCCGTACGTTCGGTGCTTGATCGGTTGGATCGCGAAGAAGTTCGACTACATCAACCGCGTCACTAGACGCTTCCGCTCCCGGTTTACGAGGGTACGTAGACACACTCTCCCCTCTCGTTGCTATGCATCTAGTAGATAGATCTTGCATGATCGTAGGAAAATTTTGAAATACTACGTTCCCCAACACTTTAGCAGGTTCAACTATTTTTACTTCAATAGGGGGATGGTATTTAAACCACTTCTCCTTGGGGAGATCTACATGAGTAGCAAAAGGTTCACAGAAAGAAGCTACTATCTCATAGTCAAGTCCGTATTTAGTGCTAAACTCACGGAAAACATCGGTATCCATAAAAGCTTTAACACAATCAAACTTAGGGGTCATACCTGACTCCTTACCTTCGTCGAGATCCCAATCTTCAGAGTTGTGTTTTATTCTTTCCAATAAATCTCATTTGAATTCAACAGTCTTCATCATAAAAGAGCCAGAACAAGAATTATCGAGCATGGTGCGATTATTGAGAGAAAGCCGAGCATAAAATTTGATGATCATTTTTCTTGAGAGCTCATGATTGGGGCATGAATATAACATTGACTTAAGCCTCCCCCAAGCTTGAGTGATGCTTTCTCCTTCGCGAGGCCAGAAATTATAAATATAATTACGATCACGATGAACCTGGTGCATAGGGTAGAACTTCTGATGAAATTCCAACTTCAGACGATTATAGTTCCATGATCCAATATCATCACATAGCCTAAACCATGTCAATGCATCTCATTTCAAAGATAAAGGGAAGACCTTCTTCTTGATAACATCCTCGGGCATACCTGCAAGCTTAAATAATCCACAAACTTCATCCACATAGATTAGGTGTAAATCGAGATGCAGTGTTCCGTCTCCTGTAAAAGGATTTTCAAGCAGTTTCTCTATCATACCCGAAGGAATCTCAAAGCAAACATTTTCAGTAGGTACAGTAGGTTGAGGAGCAACTCTTTGCTCTTCTGATCGGGCTGAAGATACCCCGAACAAGCCCCTCAAAGTATTTTGAGCCATAGTAACAAGTGACAATAAATTTCAGCACACTATATAAATTTTCCTTACCAAAGGCGCTTCACTCCCCGGCAATGGCGCGAGAAAAGAGTCTTGATGACCCACAAGTGTAGGGGATCTATCGTAGTCTTTTCAATAAGTAAGAGTGTCGAACCCAACGAGGAGCAGAAGGAAATGATAACAGTTTTCAGTAAGGTATTTTCTGCAAGCACTGAAATTATAGGTAACAGATAGTTTGTAATAAGGTAATTGGTAGCAAGTAAAAAAAGGTAAAAGTAAATAAGGTGCAGCAAGGTGGCCCAATCCTTTTTGTAGCAAAGGACAAGCCTGGACAAACTCTTGTATAAGAGAAAGCACTCCCGAGGACACATGAGAATTATCGTCAAGCTAGTTTTCATCACGATCATCTGATTCGCGTTCGGTACTTTGATAATTTGGTATGTGGGTGTACTGGTGCTTGGGTTATGTCCTTACTTGGACAAGCCTCCCACTTATGATTAACCTCTAATGCAAGCATCCGCAACTACAAAAGAAGTATTAATGTAAACCTAACCATAGCCTGAAACATATGGATCCAAATCAGCCCCTTATGAAGCAACACATAAACTAGGGTTTAAGCTTCTGTCACTCTAGCAACCCATCATCTACTTATTACTTCCCAATGCCTTCCTCTAGGCCCAAATAATGGTGACGTGTCATGTAGTCGATGTTCACATGACACCACTAGAGGAGACCAAATTCACATGACTACTTATAGCAAGACTTCTCCCATGTCCTCGGGAACAAAAGTAACTACTCACAAGACATAATATTGTTCATGATCAGAGGGGTATTAATATGCATAATGGATCTGAACATATGATCTTCCACCAAATAAACCAATTAGCATCAACTACAAGGAGTAATCAACACTACTAGCAACCCACAGGTACCAATCTGAGGTTTTGGTACAAAGATTGGATACAATAGATGAACTAGGGTTTGAGAGGAGATGGTGCTGGTGAAGATGTTGATGAAGATAGCTCTCCCCAAGATGGGAGAGTTGTTTGTGATGACGGCGGTGACTATTTCCCCCTCCCGGAGGGAAGTATCCCTGGCAGAACAGCTCTGCCGGAAGCCTATATTGGTTTTCGCCTCGGTTCCGCCTCGAGACGGTGTCGTCTCGTCCCGAAAGCCTCCGTCTAATTTTTTTCCAGGTCAAAACACCTCATATAGGCGAAGATGGGCATCGGGGGGCCTTCGGGGGG
>LR738713.1:413281637-413299380 GCA_902687465.1 Secale cereale
GGGGGGGGCGCCCCCACCCTCGTGGACAGCCGGTGGCCCCCCTCGTGAACTTCTTTCGCCAGATATTTTTTATATTTTCTGAAACGGAGTTCTGTGGAGTTTCTGGGCTTTTGGAGTTGTGCAGAATAGGTTTCCAGAGTTTGCTCATTTTCCAGCCCAGAATTCCAGCTGCCGGCATTCTCCCTCTTCTTGTAAACCTTGTAAAACAAGAGAGAAAAGGCATAAGTATTGTGACAAAACAAGTAATAACAACCCATAATGCAATAAATATCAACATATAAGCATGATGCAAAATGGACGTATCAGTCGGCCCGCCGGTCACTATCTGGTCACGAAATTGCGACCCAGACGGGCTCTTTAAACGGGAGTCAGACGCTCGGGCTGACCGACACACCTCATATCCAGGCTAAATATCCAGCCACGTCGGACCCGATAGTCCGACCCCACCACAAATTGCATCAAATCCACCAAACCCTTCCTCCTTCTCCTCCCGCCGCCCTCCAACCTTTCCCGTGCCCGAACGCTCGCCGCCCTCCAACCTTTCCCCGCCCGAACCCCCGTCGTCCTCCATCTGGTTTGTTGAACTATGATTTGCTTTGCTTTGTTTCGAATTGTTGAATCTATAATAACTAAATAGTTCATCCCCACTAACCCATTTCTCTTAACATGCAACATGTCCACCTCAGCAAGGTAGCCACGTCATCCCATTGTCTAATTCTCACGCCGCATCAACACTGCGATTGTCTAATTCTCCTTGCTAGCATGCAGCCATGCACTGCATGGCACATCGGCACAAATGAACCGTCGGACGTTTTCTTTCACTGGATTGTCTATTCCTTTTCGTTTCCAAAAGTAACGGCGCACCACACTTTATCTCTCTATAAAGAAAAGAAACTTATCTCCCTCAAAAAAAAGAAACTTATCACCTACAAACATGGAGCCGGGGAAGATCAGTCGTCTGCGCTACCCCATCCGTCGTCGTGCCTCATCCCCATAATCTGCAGAGCCGGCCGACAAGGCACCTCCCAGCCAGTGCCCAACTGAGGTGGTAGCGAACCTTCCCTCGCGTGATTCGAGATGGGGCCGCCGGCTTCTCCCGTCGTGCGATCCAGATCCAATGGAGCCTCACCGGCCTCCACAGCAAAGCCTCCGATTGGAGGCGACCGTGGGTTTAAGATGAAGGAGTTCAATCTCTGCGAGGTTGGTACATGGCGTCAGCTTAATGTGCAGGAGTTTGAGCTATTCATCCACCGCGATCCAGATTTGACAGGGGCTGCACCGGCCTCCACTGCAAAGCGGCTGATTGGTGGCGTCCACGAGTTCATGGTGAGAGAGGAGTTGGAGCTCCGTGAGGTTGGTACAGGGCGGCACTTTGTGCAGGAGTTCGAGCTATTCATCAGCCGCTCCCCCATACAATAGCAGAGTTTGAACTGTTGTGCCATTGTGATTAGTGGTTGTGGTTACACCGGGATCGAAACACTACTGGCAGCGCAACAGTACGAGAGTTCATGGTGACTTTCTGGTGGAGTGGAGTTCGTCTCCCACACAAGCTCTTTGTTGAAATTCATGTATGGAGTATGAGCTCTAGGCACTGACTGGGACTCTAGGACAAGTGTTCTTTAAACTGGGAGGAGACCAGGGATCCTTGCTAGGGCAAGATGTTGACTGCAGCACAGGCAAGCAATGTCGCGGGGGGGCAGTAAAAGTTTGCCGACCACAACAACGTGTTCGTGGTGGCGCTGGGAGGGCTCAAGCTACATGCTCGCGAGCTTCCCAGCGGGGTTGCTTGGCGTGGTCCTGTTCTTTGCCGATGTGGAGTTGCTCTTTCTACGGTATGCCTAATGATGGTTTGTCAGGTTGTACCCTCCTTTATTCTGAAGTTATCATTGTAGTTTTCTTTTGATTGCAACCTTTACGCCAATGGCTGCTCCATTTCATATCACATACTCCTTCCGACCCAAAATAAGTGTCACAACTTTATACTAACTTATCATTGTAGTTTTCTTTTACTAAGCTTGAGACACTTATTTTGGGACGGAGGGAGTATGTGATATGGGACGGAGGGAATATTTGATTTATGTTGCGTGCTTGCATGTCCCTCTTCCAATAGTGACCCACATAATTCTGATTCAAGTTACGATCGACACTGATTTTAACATTGTGTCTTTTGTTTGGTTTGATTGCTTGAGTTATTTTTTATATGCTCAATCCTTAGTTGGTTGACCTCGATCCCATTCATTCCTTCCCCTTTGGAGGAAGCATGGGTTGGTTGACTTCTTTACAATGTTTATTCTGAAGACCAATTCAAACTAGGAGGTGATGGAGGATTTAATCGCTGAACTAAAGTTTACTAAGATGTCTATATAAGATTGCACTTCATCGGTAACTAAGGTATGGTTGACATACTAAAGACGGTCCAAGGGAGCCCACAATATTTTCATCACGTAGGTACTCTATTGTTCACATGTTTAAACGTTTTCTTTAGGCCTCCAGTTCAGTGGATACCACCATCAAGAAGTCTAAAGACATTTACCTCGCAAAGAAAAGTCTAAAGACATTTTTGGATAAAGGAGTGGGCCCGGTTGACCATTATTTATTTTGAAAGATTAATCAAGTCTGCTAATGTTCCTGATGTAGTAGATATATTTAAAATCTTCTTGACTAGATGTTAGAAATTTATAATCCTTGGTTAGTTTGGTGACATCTGTTTCATTTATCTTAGGTTGTCATCTTAATTTAGGCCGTGAATATGCCAGTTTGTAGCAGTCTCTTTACAATATCTCAAATCCTAATTATGAAGAGCAGCTTCTATTTAGGCATAAGAGGTGGTGGACATGATAACATGCTACCATGTCATAATGCATTCCATAATGTTTTTACATTTCTACAACAATCAAATATTCATGTTTCAAATTCATCAAAATATATAGTGAACAATTCCCGCAACAACGTGCGGGGTATTATCTAGTTTAGAAAATTTGTATCACATGATCGACGTGCATGGATTGCATGAATTTGATGATCGGCATTTGGGATATCTGGATGTGCGACGCAATATATGAGGGGTCGGCGTGCGCTGTTTGCGGACGTGTCCGGATGCGCCTGCGGGCATATAAAGGGCCGAATTTGTCAAGTCCGTTGTAGATGCTCTTACGGGGCGGAGGCCTGAGGGGTGTGATTGGCAGAGATTTAATTAGGAGGGCAGGCCTACCATTGATATCCAGGGGGCATTAGATGAGGCCACGTTCTCTCCCTGTAACGTTTTGTATGAATCATCATGTACGTGTAGTATTATTGGCCCCCGCGTCAAGCATCTCCAATAGAAAATGCAGATGTAAAAGTACCTAATTTTTTGCATCTTCGAGGTCCAAAAACGCTTCTCCAAAAGAAGATGTAGATATAAAAAGAAATATATCTCCGCCTCCCGGAGATGTAAAATAAAACACCTCGCGGTGCAAATTTACATCTTCGGGTGCAGGAGATGTAAAACGGCCGGTCGTGCGTCAAGTGCCAACCGTCGTTCATTTCATTTCACTTCGCGCGCCCGCCCCCACCGCCGCCCGTCTACCCACCTCTGACTCCGCCGCGACTCCGCCCCCCATTCCCTGCTGCCCGCGTCGCCAAAAAAGTGGCGGTTAGCCCGAGCGGCTGCCGAATCGAAATCAACCGCTGGTTTGAATCCTAATATCACCGGAGCTGCCCCCATGGCTTCGACGACGCAGTCGTGGGAGAGCTGCCCTTATTCCTAGCCTCCAAGCACCGCCGGAGCTAGGGAAGGTGCGGATAGCCGCTGCCACGATTCCGGCCGCGCGAAGCCGCCCCACCCGCACCTCGGAGATCCGGCCGCCTCCTGCAGGGCCGCGACTGTCTCATGTGCCACTGTCACCGTCGATTGGACGAGCTGCCAATGAACGGCTGCCCATTCCACCGCCCGTTGAATCCTTCCTCCTCGCCCGCAAGGTTTTGGCGAAATTCCCCAAAGGTAAAAACCGTGGAAACCTTGAGTCTTTTTGACGGCCGTTTGATGATGATCTTTATACTGTACAGCAGCCAACCGCCTGGTCGTCAATTTACATCTTCATTTGCATCACCTATTGGAGTTACTCATTTACATCACTGTTTTATACTTCCTCCGTTCCAAAATATAGCGCGTCCTCAGTTTCCGCGCTTCAACTTTAACCATAAATTTAACCAACGAGACCGACTGCGGCGGGAACAAAAATTATAGCAATGGATTCGTATTCAAAAGAAATTTTCAATATATAATTTTTGATCTCGCCGCAGTCGGTATCGTTGGTTAAATTTATGATCAAAGTTGAACATCGGGAAGCGTGGGCGCGCTATATTTTGGAACGGAGGGAGTATCATCCTTTGAAGTTGGCCCTTTTTTGAAGATGTAAAAATCATTTTTTAAAGATGTAAATTTTACGTCTTTTGCTTTTACATCTTCAAATTTGCATCTTTTAGATGCCCTTATTATGTTTGCTCCGAAACAAATATCCATGCGATTCGGATGCACACACGAAGAAGGGCGAGACTACCTGCGACGTCCATGGAACCGGACGCGGTGCCGCTGGCTCCACACCGTGCCGGCGGGAAGGGAAGGCGCACAGCCACTCGCTGGCCGCCCGCGCGTCGTC
This sequence comes from Secale cereale, assembly GCA_902687465.1. Classification (NCBI taxonomy): domain Eukaryota; kingdom Viridiplantae; phylum Streptophyta; class Magnoliopsida; order Poales; family Poaceae; genus Secale; species Secale cereale. The sequence continues at coordinate 413,286,278 of LR738713.1, forward strand.
TTGCGCACGACCGCAGTTCCGCAGCCCCAGGCTTTCTCTCGACTGAGATTGCGGTCCATCCGTCTCCTTTGGGACTTCTTGTGTTGTGTCGTCCTCCACTTGGCTAGCCCTACTACCTTCCAAGCTAACCATGGGTGGAGAAGCGTATGCAAAAATGGGAATGGTCTGGAAACTTAAACGCATTTTACTTCTTCGAAATACTTGGTGTGATAATCAGCAAACACGCGAACCAACCTGTGGTTGAAATGGTTAGGTCGACAGTGGTATACCCAACCCACGAGGATTCAAATCCTGGTGCTCGCATTATTCCTGGATTTATTTCAGGATTTCTGGCGATGCGTTTTTAGTGGGAGGAGATGTTCCCGTCGACGACGAGGCGCCTACACCGTAAATCTCAAGATGATATGCCGGCTCAGTCTCTCGGAGGTGCTCATAGGGGTAGGATGTGCGTGTGTGCGTTCATAGGGATGAGTGTATGCGCGTGTATATGAGCTCTTGCGTCTGTACTGATGCTAAAAAAAAGATAATCAGCAAGCACAGGGTTTTATCCAAAGAGAAGATGTCAGCCGACACCGGTAGAAAGGGCAACTCCAACGCGGATCACAAAAAAAGACATAGCAAATGTTCATGCTCACATATGTGGACATTATAAAGGAGCTAGTCATCCAACCGCATGCACCAAATAAAAATGGACACGGTATTTTCTTTTAAATAGCAAAAGCAATATTAGCTTAGTCTACTCTTCATTGGCCGTAGGAAAAGATAATCAGCAAGCACAGGATTTTATCCAAAGAGAAGATGTCAGCCGACACCGGTAGAAAGGGCAACTCCAACGCGATCACCAAAAAAAAGACATAGCAAATGTTCATGGTCACGTATGTGGACATTATAAAGGAGCTAGTCATCCAACCGCATGCACCAAATAAAAATGGACACGATATTTTCTTTTACATAGCAAAAGTAATATTAGCTTAGTCTACTCTTCATTGGCCGTAGGTACGTCTTCAATGTCCTCCTCTTTGCCGGTCGTGGGAACGTTTGTCTCCCACGTCCTACTCTTTATCGGAGTCCACCAATTTCTGGCGATGCGTTTTTAGTGGGAGGAGATGTTCCCGTCGACGACGAGGCGCCTACACCGTAAATCTCAAGATGATATGCCGGCTCAGTCTCTCGGAGGTGCTCATAGGGGTAGGATGTGCGTGTGTGCGTTCATAGGGATGAGTGTATGCGCGTGTATATGAGCTCTTGCGTCTGTACTGATGCTAAAAAAAAGATAATCAGCAAGCACAGGGTTTTATCCAAAGAGAAGATGTCAGCCGACACCGGTAGAAAGGGCAACTCCAACGCGGATCACAAAAAAAGACATAGCAAATGTTCATGCTCACATATGTGGACATTATAAAGGAGCTAGTCATCCAACCGCATGCACCAAATAAAAATGGACACGGTATTTTCTTTTAAATAGCAAAAGCAATATTAGCTTAGTCTACTCTTCATTGGCCGTAGGAAAAGATAATCAGCAAGCACAGGATTTTATCCAAAGAGAAGATGTCAGCCGACACCGGTAGAAAGGGCAACTCCAACGCGATCACCAAAAAAAAGACATAGCAAATGTTCATGGTCACGTATGTGGACATTATAAAGGAGCTAGTCATCCAACCGCATGCACCAAATAAAAATGGACACGATATTTTCTTTTACATAGCAAAAGTAATATTAGCTTAGTCTACTCTTCATTGGCCGTAGGTACGTCTTCAATGTCCTCCTCTTTGCCGGTCGTGGGAACGTTTGTCTCCCACGTCCTACTCTTTATCGGAGTCCACCACCTGGTCGGGAATGCTGTTGGTGGAGGTGAGGTTGACGATCGACGTGAACAGTCCTTCCTCGTGGTCGTTGCATCCATGCACGAACGACGTGGAGCTGCCAACGTTGGCAGCATCCTCGCCCGCCACCGTCTGCGACGCCTTCACATCCGTCTCGACCACAATGATCTCGAACATGCCTCATGCTCCAACTCGTTGATGTGGAGTCGTCACTGGTCATAGCAGATGACGCAAGCGTTGCGCATGGACTCGTACAACTCCCGCTGCCTATCCACAGTGCCTCAAATTCTTCACGGCCATGGTCGTGAGGGCCTCCTTGTTTGCCTACTCAACGGCTATCCGGTCTCCGCGAGCTGATGCTGCTCGAGGAGCAGCAGGTTACCGCTGCTCCTACTGCAACATACGGAATGCCGAGATAGGCGGCGCCGCGTACTCCTCCCGCTCCACCTCTACCACGACGTTGTCGAAGCACGCTTGCGCCTCCGACATGGTAAACCCACACGACCTGCACGAGCGCCTACTCCTCATAGGACGTCTCCTCCATGAGCCGGTCCTCGTCGTTCGAGCTCCCCTTCGGTGAGCTCATAGGAAGTCCCACGTCTATGCGACACACACGTCGGGCTTGCCAGCTCTGCACAACATCCGCGATCTCGTGCCGGTGCCGCAGGGGGAGCTTCTTTGACCACCAGCGAATGGTACCGGGCACTGCATTGATGGGCGTGGAAGAAGGAGGAAGGGAAGCGGTGCTAGGCCGACGACAAACTACGAGAGATGGGGCTTGTATGAGGTGCGGTTTGTGCTCCGTCCTTAAACAGCGGGCGCCAGGCAGGCCGACAGCGGTTTAAATGTGAACGCCGAGAGTGGGTTTCTCGGCCGCCGTGTCGGTTGAATACCAGGCAGGCGGATGGACGGCTAGTAACGGTTTGAATAGGGTAGAAAGTCATCCCGTCGGCTTTGTCCGATCATGTCTTTTTGAACCGACATTAACATGGCGAGTAGAATGAGCGGAGTCGCTGTGAGTGACGGGCTGGTGTGAGTTTCTCGACTATCGTGCCGATTGAATGTCGCACTGTTCAGCCAGGGTGTGTCAGTGACCCGTCACGTCCGATTTGAACCGGCATGAATGGGTGCTAAGAGCGGATGAACTTCTAGAGCGGAAGGTGCGGGAAGGGATGTGGGTGAATCTGTGTAGTCAGAGGCCTGGATGGCACGAGTGCGGATGCCCTCAAACCTCGTGTGGGTTTGCTACCGGTTTGTCGGATTTTTGACGCCCGGACGCGTTCATGGAAAAATAAATATATGATGCGCTTATGAATACTTTAAACATTGTACAAACAAAACCGCTTTCATACACTCACCCCTATGAACGTAAACACACACTCTACTCCTATGAGCATCTTCGGGAGTCTAAGCCGACACATCATCTTGAGATTGATGAAGTCGCCGGAGACGTCCTCGTAATCTATGAGAACGTTTTCTCTTACTGAATGCACATTGCCGTAAGGCTTGAAAAAAGTCAAAAAAACAAGCACCAATATTAAGTCTGGGACTTGCAATTTGGTGAACAGAGGATGCCACTATCATCCTAAGCATCTAAACACGTATTAATTCGCGCGTTCACGGATATTTGAGGTACAAATGTTGGACGATAATTTGCGTCTGGAGCGGTGCGGACGGTTTACCAGAGGTTTGATGTACACGTTGCCTAACAGTGCTAGAGTACATATTTTGCTGGAAAAAAAGTACTAGTATAATATTAAAATCCTCCCTCCTCGTGCGCCTCATTTTCCTCTCCACTTCCTACCGTAGTGGTGTCCTCTTCCCAGCCAAGCCAGCTGAGCCGAAGCTGCAGTTGCGAATCAGAGAAGTCACCGGCCTCCCCTCCTCTCTCTTCTCCGCGCCCCGAGAAATCAAAAGCCCACGTGAGGTACCCCTTGCTTGCCAAACTCCCACTCCCCCGCGTCCACTCATTTCGCCCCGCTGTTCCGCCGAATCCTTTTTCGTTTCTTCCGGAATCTGATGCTTGATTCCGCCGGCTCGCAGCGCCTTGGGTGAAACTGATTTGCCGAAGGTGTAGTTTTTGGGATTCTGTATGTTTGCTGCATCTCTTTCCGGTAGATGCTCAGGCAGTCTTGTCGGACGAAGTTCATGATTTGTATAATTTGGCCGTTAATTGACGATACGGTTCTTTTCTACCCTGATATATGTTTTTGACGAATTTCTTGACTAACTCATTCGGGACAATCTGTAGTTAGTCCTTCCTTTCCCAAGAACATCTGTTGAAAGAAAGTGTTTAGTCGATATGTAGTAACCATGTGGAATCAGGCCATTACTTATTTTGTTGGAAACTGGGAAAGATCTTTTATAATTTAGGCCTTCTCGTTATTTTCTCTACCTTGTACTTGTGGTCAGAATTTCATTTCATTGTGTACCATATTTGTTTCATACTAACAATGGCAAGGTACTACACACAGGGGCTTTTGATTGTCCAATGGCGATGATGATGGCTGATCTTAGCTTTTCAGCGTCTATATCGAATGCCAAGCTACCAAGGTATGGAAATGACTCTTCCTTGGCTAGGAGATCTTCCATGTTCCGAGCAGAAGCCCGGTCCACGGATTCGGAGAAATATACTACCAATGGCCGGTCGAGGAAGATGGTTCCCACAACCGAATTGATGAGGAGCAAGGGCGGTGGCCGTGCAAGAACAGATACAGTTAATGGTTCTCTGAATGGAGCTGTCAATGGCTCGACCAAGGCGGTCATCAATGGTTCTGCAAATGGCGTTGTCAACGGTTCGACCAGAGCAGTCATTAACGGTTCTCCAAAGGCGGTTGTTACTGGGACCAGTTTGGTGAATGGCAGCAACATGTCTGCTCTAGTTAAGACGCAGAAGCAAATGAGTGCTAGAGATGATCCCTTTGAAGAGGAGCTCAAGGTTTTGCCATCTGACGAAGGATTCAGTTGGGCAAAGGCTAACTACAACTCTGTGCAGAGGAGTATAGATATCTGGTCTTTTGTGCTTTCTCTTCGAATACGTATTTTATTCGACAATGCAAAATGGGCCTATCCAGGTGGATTCTCAGAGGAAAATCAGGTACATTAACAATGAAATGGCTAAGCAATTTAACCAGTAATTCTATAAGTTCAGTCAAGTCAAGAAATGAAAAATATTGTAAGCTGCCATTTCCTTGAAATCACCAATGTGAAGGTGGTCTTAAAGTCCTGTTGTTAGCACATGAGAATTTTGCTTTAGTAATGGTGCAAAACCCCATCATTTTGACTGCTGAAATGGGTATATTCCTGTTTTACTGCACATGTTAACTGGAACCACCTTTGAATTTGCAGAAAATCCGGAGGAGAAACACTGCTTCATGGTTAAGAGAACAAGTATTGCAGCTTGGCCCAACTTTTATCAAGCTTGGACAGCTATCCTCCACAAGATCTGATTTGTTCCCAAAAGAATTTGTTGATGAGCTTGCAAAATTGCAGGTATTCATTCTTGTCTAGGAAATTTTGGTGAAGGCTTCCTTTCTTTATCTCCTCTCTCCTGTTAAACTAGAATTATTTCTTTCTAGCAAAGGATTATTCCTGTTTACTGCTTGTAGTAGTTTGTTACTTGGTGTACTTCTTTAACAAAATAGTAAACATGCACCATGTACCTTTTGCTTTTCCGCAGGACAGAGTACCTGCATTTTCTCCTGAGAAGGCAAAGGCTTTCATAGAGAAAGAAATGGGGTGTTCAGTTGATGTTGCGTTCAAAGAATTTGAGGACCGTCCAATAGCTGCTGCTAGTCTTGGTCAGGTGCTTAGTTCCTACATTATCCAGCATACACATTTTCCCTACTCATTGATAATTCAGGCAGTGTTATATTATATCATTATTAGTATTTAAGAAGAATATAAAATATACATATTTTTTCTTTCATGCTAGAGAAACTATTTAATTACCATATACATTGCTCTTTCTTCATATGTAAAATGTTTGCCTATAATTTGTGCCAGTTTATATCTGATGTCTTTGTCTTCTACTGTGACATACTGATGATACTACACCATTGAGATTAGTGGTCATATTTGTCTAATGTCAGTCTTAATGATCTTTATGCTGTGTTTCTTCAAATTGTACTTACAAATTCCCGTGATATCAATTTTCAGGTACATCGTGCGGTACTTCATAATGGAGAGAGAGTTGCAGTGAAAGTTCAGCGACCAGGGCTCAGAAAACTTTTTGATATTGACCTAAGTAAGAGACATGTGTTATTGGTGTTCTTAAGTAGAGAACTATTTCTTATTTAACAAACAGAACAAATAACTCACATATATGTTGTTGGTGTTCTTAAATCGAAAACTATTGCTTATTTGACAAACAAATCTAATATAAGTTGAGATGATTTGTTTATTATTCTTGAAAATATAGCGGTTACTATTCTAATTAGTTCCATACTTCCAGTGAATTTGATAGTTATTTTATCTTCTATACATACAGAAATAGGTGAAATTAAGAACTTATGTGTTTCTTATTTTTTAAGTCTTACCACTCATTTCTTGCATGAGTTTATAAAAGTCACAATTATTTCCTGTGCATTATTTACCCAAACTGTTGTATGTTTAATGGTTTATAAATTTCTTAATAATTCTAGTCATCTTTGCTTTCTTCTAGGGAATCTAAAGCTAGTAGCTGAGTACTTTCAGAGAAGCGAAAAATTCGGAGGTCCTTCAAGGGACTGGATTGGTATTTATGATGAATGTTCCAAGTAAGTATACATCAATGTATTGGACCATCCATATGCATTATTTGTAATAAATCCATTATTCAGCTATGGATACAATGTTTTTATTCTATGCCAGTCCCTGTTGAGTACCCAGTTTCTTGCGAGGAATTATGTTGGTTTAGTGGAATGCCTATTTGTCTACCATTTTATCTCGTATTGTGACCTTGTCTATTTTGGCATTTATCTGTGTAAGTAACTGATAAGTTGACAAAGAAAACATGATATCAAATTGGCAAGGTTCAGGCAATTTATTACATATATTACCTATTTTTGGCTAGGTAGTGCCTTACAATGGTTACATTCACTAACTTGTAAGAGAGGGTGATATATCATACATGGAACATCTTTGATTACGAAAACAGAGAATACATTGCAATAAAAGTAGTGATTTTCAGCTCTGTTCAGAGACAGAGATCTCAAATTATTCTAGTTTTTAGTATTGAAATTGAACTTACAAACAGAAGTTGACCACCCTGGTTTCTGTGATTTCAGAATTTTGTATGAAGAAATTGATTACATCAATGAAGGAAAGAATGCAGACAGATTTCGTCGAGATTTCAGAAACATAAAATGGGTTCGCGTGCCAGTACGTCTTTTGGACCCCAAATGCAAATTTTTGTAGGGCTTTGTTTCAGTACTCCACTTTGAAGATACCCAAAATCATATAGCCCTACTCACAATACTTAATCAAATTAAGAACGGGCAAACATCCCCATGGGGAATGTTTTGAATGTTTAATGTACAGTGACCGATCTGTCTGCTTGGTCTCTGTGCCTCCAGCAGGCATCCTCTTGCAATCACCTGCCTGGTCTCATCCTGGTCCGCATGCAGCTTGTGATAATTGATACGAAAATCTGCAGCATTCCAAATAGCCTTTTGATTGATTAGTTCAGTACGGTGGTTTCTGCACATGAATGTTGTGAGGCATGGTATGGAGCATAAATCCTTTCTGTAGCATTAATTTATTTGGTTTTCAGACCTCGTACATTTCCCATTCTTGTGTTTTGCCTTCCTAGGAAGGCCAATAGCAGAGAAAGTGGGGACGTTTTCTGACTTTCTGTTGCATATGACAGCCTATGATATGTTTGGGTTGATTGCTAGTGGGTAGCCCAAGCAGTAAAGGTTTGGTCAGGACAGATTGTACTCTTGGACATGCCCTTTAAATTGTAGTTGATGATTTTACTTGCATTTAATCAGCATAGAGATGTCTAAAATTTAGTTAAAGTGGAGTACTAAAACAAAACCCTTCTTTTCTTTCCGAAATCTTGCTTCAAAGTTTAAAATGACTTACCATTATGCTTCTTCTGTAGCTTATCATGTGGGATTACACAACTGAAAAGGTGTTAACCCTGGAGTATGCTCCTGGTATGTGTTAATTATTTATTGTAATTTTTAGTAACCTGAGTTAACTTTTTCTTGAGAGTTTGTATTTCACAATGGTTATCCATTTATAAAGTGATTTATTAGACATGTTAGTTACTAATTAGTGAAGTCAATTATGATGACATACAGTTTTTTTTCTTGTATAGATTTTAAGTACCCCCTCTGATCCAAATTAATTGTCACAACTTTAGTACAAAGTTGTACTAAAGCTGCGACGATTAATTTGGATCGGAGGGAGTAATATATATGCATATTATTGTCATGCAGAATAGGCTTACACAAACTAATCCACTTTCAGTTACTTATTATATGGTTATGCCAATTATTAATCTTCAATCTTCTGTCTCTTCTGAGAGAATTATAATAAGTACATCAATAAATCCATTATATCTAGCCATGTATGGTCGCATATATTTCTACACGCCAAATTAATATGACTACCTTCTGGTTCAACTTTTGCCGTCAATTTTTATTTATTTTTACATATTTCTGTTGTCTTTTCACTTCAATATGCAACTAAGATCAAGCACAGTTTTTTAGCGGACGATTGTCCTTTCAGTTGTAACTTAGACCAATTTTTTCCAGTTGTAATGTGGAAGTATATGTTTCTATAACATTTTTACCATGAAATATTCTATTTTAATCTGTTTTGTCATCTATACAGGTATTAAGATAAACAACTTGGCGGTGCTAGACAGCCGGGGATATAGTCGTTCTCTGATTGCATCTCGTTCAATAGAGTCGTACCTAATTCAGGTCAATGTTTTCTTAGTGTACTTTTTATGTTTGTACAAAGCTCAGTTTAGTTGCTTGTGATTTTTTACATCATTTATAGAAAATGCTTCTCACAACACAATGTCTACTCTTCTAAGAAAACTGATAGAAGACTTGTTTAATAATTCATTGTTGGGCTATTGCCTTTGTAATTTTCCTATTTGTTGCCTGTTAAATGTGACTAAAACCTGCGGGGATCATGTCTTAATAGATGTTTAAGCATGCACAGCCTTCACTCACTCATTCTCCAAAGTTTTGTGTTATATATTTTGTATATTCTGTTTTATGCTCAATATTGACACCAAGTTATTTCTTTTTTTAGTGGATCAGTACATGTGATAGTTATTTGCACTAAGATTTTTATTCCATGTAAAACACAGATACTGAAGACCGGTTTCTTCCATGCTGATCCTCATCCTGGAAACCTTGCCATAGACAAGGACGGCTCTCTAATATATTATGATTTTGGAATGATGGGTGAAATCAAATCATTCACTCGAGATAGATTACTCTCCTTGTTCTATGCTGTGTATGAGAAGGATGCGAACAAGGTATCTTCGTATCTTCATATGAGTGGTGCACACATAATAGTGTTCTGAATTTGCCTAGCATCTTATCTTGCATGGTGTTGAGTAATTTAAGGTGCTAATTTTTTGGGCAGTTCATCTGTTCTCTCTTTCTCAGTCAGCTCTATCTTACAGGTTATAAAAGCTTTAATTGACCTGGAAGCTCTTCAGCCAACAGGAGACCTCTCACCGGTTTGTAGGACATGTTATTTCCTGGGCAGAAAAGTTATTATAGAAATTTCATTCAACATTTATTTTCTGCCCCCTTTTTTGTTATACAGGTAAGAAGGTCCGTACAATATTTCTTGGACAATCTGCTGAGCCAGTCACCGGATCAACAGCAGACTCTAGCTGCAATTGGAGAGGTTGCCTGACCTTATAATTTTACATGTATCAGTTTGCATGTAAAAATACTGAGATATTGAAGTTAATCCTGTGTTTTACCTTCCCAGGACTTGTTTGCAATTGCGCAAGATCAACCTTTCCGTTTTCCTTCCACATTTACATTCGTCATAAGGGCATTCTCAACTCTTGAAGGTTCTCCATTCTCGTATATCCTGACAACATTACAATATCTACAGATCCATTTCTATCGATAGTACCACTTCTGATTTCTTCTGCATTTTTATGAATGCAATGTCTTGATGGTTTGGTACAGATATCTCAGTATTTTCTTGGTTATAATCTTGCAAAATGTTCCTCATAAACAATAACAAAGGAAAAATGCACCTCTACCTGTTGTTAAAAGGATATAATGGCTCTAAGCTGAAAAACTTATTCATTTCCACTTTAAAGAATCTCTTCTCCTCATTCGAAGGTCATTAGTCATTTGTGTTATGCACCAAAAAGACACATATTAGATTATAAGAAATTCAAAACCTTTTGTGGATATACATTGTTGGATGGGTTAGGAACCTACAAAATTTGAGCCAAAATGTGTCCATTTGCGTCATGTACAAATAAAGAAGGAACAACTGTCTAGAACTGACTGTAACTGTACATATTTTTTTTGTTGCATAACTCAAATGAACATGTTTTTTCGCCACAATTTTACATGTTTAAAAAATCAATGAAGACAAACAGTTTCGGATTTTTTATTCAGAACTTGTATACTCCTTGAGTGATTTTTCTAATTCTACCGCCCACTGCACAGCACTTCACGTTTGGCCGAGTGAAATGAAGCATATATCTTGAGGACCTGCTCCAGGCCTCTAAACACTCACACTGATATTCAAATTATTAGCTATGTGATTAACTTCATAAAAAGTTTGCCTATTTACCATCTGTTAGATTAACTATTTGTCGGTCAATGATTGTGTGGGTGTATTCATGTTTCACAGGTATCGGATACATACTGGATCCTGATTTTTCCTTTGTCAAAGTTGCTGCACCATATGCACAGGTTAGGATTATTCTCCATCCTACCATTACTCCTCCATCCACAATGTTTTCTTTATCCTTTTTTTAAGAAAATGGAAGCATGTATTTTCTGCTCTCTTAAATGTTCAGAAATGGACTCCAACTTGCTAGAGCATATAGAAGTTGTTACCAAGATAGATCATCTTGTTAATATGCTATGCTCGTGTGCAACTTGTTATTTCTGCTAACATAGTTCTATTCCATTTTCGTCATAACAGCAGAAACTCTTTATCCTTTCAACATCCATCTGTGAATTCTAACCTTATTCCATTTGAACTCCAGGAACTGCTAGACTTGAAAACGAGACGAAGAGCTGGACCTGAATTAGTCCAGGAGATAAGAAAGCAAGCAAATGATGTAAAGACTTAAATCTGTGATCGATATGATTTTCTCATTTCCCCTCGTTTCTACGCTTCTAGTTGTTGCACATGCCATTGACTGCTATCTAAATATATACAGGCCCGTGATTCTACGATCTCAATGCCCTACAGAATCCAACGGATCGAGGATTTTGTGGGGCAACTCGAGTCTGGTGATCTGAAACTCAGAGTCAGAGTACTTGAGGTATGGCTCTGCTGATGACTTTACTTCTGTCTAGCATCTTTTTATGAAATTAATGGCAAGCACTTGTTGTGTGCTCAGTAACTCTAGTTTGAAAACATAGTGTTTCCACTATTTGTTGTTTGGTCGGAAGTCAACCTGAAACTTACATAATGGCATTTGCAGTCGGAACGAGCTGCTCGGAAAGCTAACGTACTTCAGATGGCGACCATGTATACAGCCATGGGTGGTACTCTCTTGAATATTGGGGTCGTCATGGGTAGTCAAGGAAACCAAATAGTCGCAAATGGGTCTTTCATCGGCGCAGGTAGGATTTGTTACTTGTTTCCTGATAAATCAGCTCGACAAGTTCTCCATAATACGACAACTTTCAACCTTATATGAAACCTTTCATTATCTTTGCTTGTATTTGTACTCCTATAAGCTAACCTGAATTTAAACTACTGATGTTTTCAACATGTCCTTTCTTGATTGGTCCAATTCTTGCTCCCAACTGAACTTGCAGGCATTTTCTTGGCATTATTGGTTGCATCTATGCGAAGAGTGAAGAAACTCGAGAAATTCGAGACGATGATGTGATTGCCGTGCTTCATTTTGGACATCTGCACAAAAACAAACAAATGGTTCACTTCTGTAAAGAAATTAAATGGAACTGCTTTCTCATTCATAGGTAAATAATATACGTAGATCATGTAGGAGCCACATTCTTCCTGAATATGTTGTAACTTGTCGCAACCTGTAAAAATCTGTCCAAACAGTATACGTTCTTTTAGCAGAAAGCTCAGATTATTCAGCCACAAATGATTAAGAAAGCTAGAGGATTAATTTATGCTTTTTCTTACAGTTCATGATTCTGTTTCCCTAATGTCCCAAAAATATTGCCCTTTGTTGTTTTGCTTCCCAAGAAGATTGTTTCAATCCACCCTGGAAACTTCTGTCCGGTTTCTCTCCAGAATTGCGTGGTTAAAATCGCTTCCAAATGCCTATCGAATAGGGCTCAACCTTTCATATCTCAGATTCTCAGCTCATTCATCATGATCAAACGGGTTTCATTAGGGGGAGAGGGATAACTGAAAACTTCACTTACGCTGCTGATATGGTCCAAGCCTGCTTCAAAAGGCGAAATTGTTCTAAAGCTCGATTTTCAGAAAGCCTTTGACTCAGTTTCCTGGTCAGCTCTACCGACTCATGAGGGTTAGAGGATTTCCAGATTTTTTTTTTTGAAACGAGGGGATTTCCAGATCTTTAATGTTGTTGTATTCAGAATCTTAGCGTGTTGAGTCATTCAGTGGTGTTACTAAACGGGAAGCCAGGCCCTTGATTCTAGTGTCGTCGTGGTCTTAGGCAAGAAAATCCGTTTTCACCTTACCTGTTTATAATGGACGCGCTTAAGCAAGTGGTCGCTGGCTCGCTAGCAATCCCGAGCAAACACCCATATTAGAAAACTTTTTGTCTGTCTTTTTTATTGTGTGCCAAAAAAAGAAAAATATCTATGAACAACTGTGAATGCGTGCATACATATAGGATTGCTAAAGTACACCGAGCGCGGCGCTCCTTAATTATTGTTTTTCATGTGCACTTAATTTGTGTTTCATTTTTTTAAGTCATAACTTTTGAACCGATCAACGGATTAAGATATGTTTTCACCCACATATTTATTTTGACGAACTCTTCGAAACTAGATCTCGTGATTATTTTTAACGAACTTTTTGTGTACACAACTTTAGTCACTGTTAGGTGCAACTACCTAACTGGGGATGTGCAACTTCCCCAATACTCACGCATGTGTAGTTTACATTGTT
>LR738713.1:413299497-413347171 GCA_902687465.1 Secale cereale
CCCCGCCCCCCAATTACCCCTGCAAGTGAGATGTGATGTGCTACTTCTGCTGCCTCGGCCAACCTCTAGCAGTCATTGTGCAACTTTTCCCCTATCCGTGGACGCGTAGTTTTCACTGATGGCACCTCTGCCATCAACTTTTTTCAGTGCCAACTTTTGATGCTATATGATACAACTTTTAGTACTATATGATGCAACTTTAGTAATGTAGGATGTAACTTTTTTCAAAACCAACTTCGGTGCTAATGCAACTTTAGTGTTGCATGATACAACTTATCGTGAGGTTGCAACTTAGCAAGCATGGTAACTATGACATCCATGATTTGACTGTACACCAACCATACACGCAAATGTGTACGACCAAGATCGAAGACTCACGGAAAGATAACACAACACGACTCTAGACACAAATTAAAGACACACAAGCTTCATATTACAAGCTAGGGGCCTCGAGGGTTTGAATACATAAACTCGATCATAAACAAGTCAGCGGAAGCAACAATATCTGAGTCAGACATAAGTTAAACAAGTTTGCCTTAAGAAGACTAGCACAAAAATAGCAACGATCGAAAATGCAAGGCCTCCTGCCTGGGAGCCTCCTAACTACTCCTGGTCATCGACGGCCTCCACGTAGTAGTAAGCTCCGTCAGGGTTGTAGTAGTCGTCGGCGGTGGCATCTGGCTCCTGGGATTCGACATCTGATCGCAATATCCGGAAAGAAGAGAGAATGGGGGAAAAGGAAGCAAAGCAGCCGTGAGTACTCATCCGAAGTACTCGCAAACTTACATCAGATCTATACTACATATGCATCGGTATCTGTAAAAGGGGTAATATCCATGGGCTAAACTGTAGAATGCTAGAATAAGAGGGGGAAAGCTAGTCCTATCGAAGACTACGCTTCTGGCACCCACCATCTTGCAGTAGTAGAAGAGAGTAGCTGGTATGTAATAAGTATCATCGTATACCAATAATCATACCCGGCGATCCTCTCCTCGTCACCTTGTGAGAGATCGATCATCGAGTTGTATCTGTCACTTATTTGAGTGTGTTTTATCAAGTATCCGATTTTATTTGTAAGAGGCCGGAATACAATTCCAAGTCGTCCTGTTATCGTGGACATGGCTATTCGAATAGATCACTTCCTTGCAGGGGTGCACCACATTTCCTAACACGCTGGATCACTCTGGCCGGACACACTTTCATGGGTCATGTCGGGCCTCGAAAGATCAACATGTTGTAGCCCTATCTAGGCTCAACAGAGAGGCCAACACGTCGGTCTACATCCTAAGCGCGCAGGGGTCTTGGGCTCATCGCCTCCCGAAGTAACCACGGCCCGATAGTATAGCATAGCAAACGAACAAGAATGTAGGGCCAGTGATGGAATACTAGCATCATATACTAAGCATTTAGGATAGCATGTAAAGTATCAACAACAATAGCAACAATGACAGGCTATGCAACATAATAGGAGCTATCGAAACAATAACAACAACAACAACAACAACAACAACAACAACAACAACAACAACAACAACAACAGCAGCAGCAACAACAACAACATCAAAACCTAATGCAAAAATAATAGAGAAAATAATGGGTGATATCTGGATGATCAAGGGGTTTTTTGCTTGTCTGGAAGCTATGTCGAGAAGGAGGGGTCGTCTACACTGTAGTTGACGTCTGGCTCAGCGACGTCGGTCTCGGTGTCCAACAGAGAGAATAAGGGGAAAGAAACAATAAATACAATGCAAATAGATGCATCACGATGCATGATATGGCAATATGTGGTGCTAGGGGTGGCCTAATGCAATACTGTGTGATAAAGATGAAGGGCGAAAACATCCGGGAATGCTTTCCCGAAGTTTGGCATTTTCGGACAGATGAATTGGTGGGAACGGTTCCATGTTCGCTATGCTAGGGGCATGTGAGAGATGAACGAAAGAAGTATTCGAAATCGTCATATTTTTTTGAGCAACTTTCATGTACAAATTATTTTCATCCGAGTTACAGATTAGTGTATATTAATTTTCAAAGTTTCAAACATTTTCTGAAATTATTTTATGTATTTAAATTCAAATTATATTAAATACTAAATGCTATGGGTACACATAAGTGGGACGAGACTTGCCTGTTCCCCGCGCGTGCGCCCATTCGTGCTCCCGCGTACGTGGCTTGATTTGATTGAAACAAAATAAGACCCGACCCGACCCCCTTAAAATCAGGGGGAGATGATTAGATTATAAAGGAAAAAGAAAAAAAAAGATAGTCGTAGGATGAAGTGGGAGCACGGATGGGAGCATGGGGAGGGAGCAGGCAAGCCGGATCCACATAAGTGTACCCAGAAATGTGCTTCAGAGGCTGACAGTGGGGCCTGCTGGCTGCTGAGTCATCAGTCAATATTCAACAGTTGACTGCTCAGCGGGGCCAGGGGGCCCATACGTCAGTGACTGGATCCAATCCCAGTCAACAGTTGACTAGGTCAACCTGGTTTACTGTGCAGTGGGACCCATGTGTCATTTGTTGGGGAACGTAGTATTTCAAAATTTTCCTACAATCACACAAGATCTATCTACTAGAAGCATAGCAACGAGCGGGGAGAGTGTGTCTACGTACCCTCGTAGACCGAAAGCGGAAGCGTCTAGTGACGCGGTTGATGTAGTCGAATGTCTTCGCGATCCAACCGATCCAAGCACTGAACGTACGGCATCTCTGCGTTAACCACACGTTCAACTCGATGACGTCCCACGAGGTCTTGATACAGTTGAGCTTCACGGGAGAGTTTTGTCAGCCCGACGGCGTGGTGACGGAGATGATGAAGCTACCAACGCAGGGCTTCGCCTAAGCACTGCAACGATATGACCGAGGTGTGTTTCCGTGGAGGGGGGGGGGGGCACCGCACACGGCTAAAACAATGTTGCTTGTGTGTCCTTGGGTGCCCCCTGCCCCCGTATATAAAGGAGCAAGGGGGGAGGTGCGGCTGGCCAAGTATGGCGCGCCATGAGTAGGATTCCTACTCCTAGTAGGAATAGGAATCCCCCTTCCTATTCGTACTAGGAAAGGAAGGAGGAGAGGAGAAGGAAGAAGAGGGCCCCCTACCCCCTTTCCTAGTCCAACTAGGATTCCTAGGGGGAGGGTGCGGCCAGCCCTATGGGCTGCCTCTCTCTATTCCCTCAAGGCCCACTATGGCCCATACTCCCTCGGGGGGTTCCGGTAACCCCCTTCGGCACTCCGGTTTTATCCGATAACACCCGGAACACTTCCGGTGTCCGAATATAGTCGTCCAATATATTAATATTTATGTCTCGGACATTCCGAGACTCGTTGTCATGTCTGTGATCTCATCCGGGACTCCGTACTACCTTCTGTACATCAAAACTCATAAACTCATAATACCGATCGTCATCGAACGTTAAGCGCGCGTACCCTAAGGGTTCGAGAACTATGTAGACATGACCGAGACTCATCTCCGGTCAATAACCAATAGCGGAACCTAGATGCTCATATTGGCTCCTACATATTCTACGAAGATCTTTATCGGTCAAACCTCATAACAACATACGTTGTTCCCTTTGTCATCGGTATGTTACTTGCCCGAGATTCGATCATCGGTATCTCAATAACTAGTTCAATCTCGTTACCGGCAAGTCTCTTTACTCGTTCCGTAATACATCATCTCGTGACTAACTCATTAGTCATTTGCTTGAAAGGCTTATTATGATGTGTATTACCGAGAGGGCCCAGAGATACCTCTCCGACACTGGGAGTGACAAATCCTATTCTTGATCTATGCCAACACCACGAATACTTTCGGAGACACATGTAGAGCATCTTTATAATCACCCGGTAACGTTGTGGCGTTTGATAGCACACAAGGTGTTCCTCCGGTACTCGGGAGTTGCATAATCTCATAGCCATAGGAACTTGTATAAGTCATGAAGAAAGCAATAGCAGTAAACTAAACGATCAAGTTGCTAAGCTAACGAATGGGTCTTGTCCATCACATCATTCTCCTAATGATGTGATTCCATTGATCAAATGACAACTCATGTCTATGGCTAGGAAACATAACCATCTTTGATCAATGAGGTAGTCTAGTAGAGGCATACTAGGGACACTCTGTTTTGTCTATGTATTCACACATGTATTAAGTTTCCGGTTAATACAATTCTAGCATGAATAATAAACATTTATCATGATATAAGGAAATAAATAATAACTTTATTATTGCCTCTAGGCATATTTCCTTCAGTCTCCCACTTGCACTAGAGTCAATAATCTAGTTCACGTCACCATGTGATTTAACACCAATGGTTCACATCCTCATGCGACCAATACCCAAAAGGTTTACTAGAGTCAATAATCTAGTTCGCATCGCCATGTGATTAACACCCAAAGAGTACTAAGTGTGATCATGTTTTGCCCGTGAGAGAGGTTTAGTCAATGGGTCTGCCATATTCAGATCCGTATGTATTTTGCAAATTTCTATGTCTACAATGCTCTGCATAGAGCTACTCTAGATAATTGCTCCCACTTTCAATACGCATCCAGATTGATACTTAGATTCATCCAGATCGGCGTCAAAGCTTGCATCGACGTAACTCTTTACGACGAACTCTTTATCACCTCCATAACCGAGAAATATTTCCTTAGTCCTCTAAGGATAATTTTGATCGCTGTCCAATGATCTACTCCTAGATCAAAATTGTACTCCCTTGACAACTCAAGGTAGGGCATACAATAGGTCTGGTATACAACATGGCATACTTTATAGAACCTATGGCTGAGGCATAGGGAATGACTTTCATTTTCTCTCTATCTTTTGCTATGGTCGGGCTTTGAGTCTTACTCAACTTCACACCTTGCAACATAGGAAAGAACTCTTTCTTTGACTATTCCATTTTGAACTACTTCAAAAACTTGTCAATGTATGTATTCATTGAAAAAAACTTATCAAGTGTCTTGATCTATCTCTATAGATCTTGATGCTCAATATGTAAGCAGCTTCACCGAGGTCTTTCTTTGAAAAAATCTTATTCAAGTATCCTTTTATGCCATCCAGAAATTCTATATCATTTCCAATCAACAATATGTCATCTACATATAATATCAGAAATGCTACAGAGCTCCCACTCACTTTCTTGTAAGTACATGCTTCTCCAAAAGTTTGTATAAAACCATATGCTTTGATAACCTTATCAAAGCATATATTCCAACTCCGAGATGCTTGCACCAATCCATAAATGGATCGTTGGAGCTTGCACACTTTGTTAGCACCTTTAGGGTCGACAAAACCTTCTGGTTGCATCATATACAACTCCTCTTTGAGGTGTCCATTTAGGAATGCAGTTTTGACATCCATTTGCCATATTTCATAATCATAAAATGCGACAATTGCTAACATGATTCGGATAGACTTAAGCATCGCTACGGGTGAGAAAGTCTCATCGTAGTCAACTCCTTGAACTTGTCGAAAACCTTTCGCAACAAGTCGAGCTTTGTAGACAGTAACATTACCGTCGGCGTCGGTCTTCCTCTTAAAGATCCATTTATTTTCGATGGCTTGTCGATCATCGGGCAAGTCAACAAAGTCTACACTTTGTTCTCATACATGGATCCCATCTCAGATTTCATGGCTTCAAGCCATTTTGCGGAATCTGGGCTCATCATCGCTTCCTCATAGTTCGTAGGTTTATCATGGTCTAGTAACATGACTTCCAGAACCGGGTTGCCGTACCACTCTGGCACGGAACGTACTCTGGTTGATCTACGAAGTTCAACAGTAAATTGATCCGAAGTTTCATGTTCATCATCATTAGCTTCCTCACTAATTGGTGTAGGAATCACTGGAACTAGTTTCTGTGATGTACTACTTTCCAATTCGGGAGAAGATACAATTACCTCATCAAGTTCCACTTTCCTCCCACTCACTTCTTTCGAGAGAAACTCCTTCTCTAGAAAGGATCCATTCTTAACAATGAATATCTTGCCTTCGGATTTGTGATAGAAGGTGTACCCAACAGTTTCCTTTGGGTATCCTATGAAGAAAATTTTCTCCGATTTGGGTTCGAGCTTATCAGGTTGAAACTTTTTCACATAAGCATCGCTGCCCCAAACTTTAACAAACGACAACTTAGGTTTCTTACTAAACCACGGTTCATACGGTGTTGTCTCAACGGATTTTAGATGGTGCCCTTATTTAACATGAATGCAGTTGTCTCTAATGCATAACCCAAAAATGATAGTGGTAAATCGGCAAGAGACATCATAGATCGCACCATATCTAATAAAGTATGGTTACGACGTTCGGACACACCATTACGCTGTGGTGTTCCGGGTGGCGTGAGCTGAGAAACTATTCCACATTATTTTAAATGAAGACCAAACTCGTAACTCAAATATTCGTCTCCGCGATCAGATCATAGAAACTTAATTTTCTTGTTATGATGATTCTCTATTTCACTCTGAAATTTCTTTGAATCTTTTCAAATGTTTCGGACTTGTGTTTCATCAAGTAGATATACCCATATCTGCTCAAATCATCTGTGAAGGTCAGAAAATAATGATACCCGCCGCGAGCCTCAACACTCATTGGTCTGCATACATCAGTATGTATGACTTCCAACAAGTCAGTTGCTCGCTCCATTGTTCCGGAGAACGGAGTTTCAGTCATCTTGCCCATGAGGCATGGTTCGCAAGCACCAAGTGATTCATAATCAAGTGATTCCAAAAGTCCATCACTATGGAGTTTCTTCATGCGCTTTACACCAATATGACCTAAACGGCAGTGCCACAAATAAGTTGCACTATCATTATCAACTTTGCATCTTTTGGCTTCAATATTATGAATATGTGTATTACTACGATCGAGATCCAACAAACTATTTTCATTGGGTGTATGACCATCGAGGGTTTTATTCATGTAAACAGAATAACAATTATTCTATGACTTTAAATGAATAACCGTATTGCAACAAACATGATCAAATCATATTCATGCTCAACGCAAATGCCAAATAACATTTATTTAGGTTCTACACTAATCCCGAAAGTATAGGGAGTGTGCGATGATGATCGTATCAATCTTGGAACCACTTCCAACACACATCGTCACTTCACCTTTAACTAGTCTCTGTTCATTCTGCAACTCTCGTTTTGAGTTACTAATTTTAGCAACTGAACCGGTATCAAATACCCAGGGGTTGCCATGAACACTAGTAAAGTACACATCAATAATCTGTATATCAAATATACCTTTGTTCACTTTGCCATCCTTCTTATCCGCCAAGTATCTAGGGCAGTTCCACTTCGAGTGACCATTTCCTTTGCAGTAGAAGCACTTAGTTTCAGGCTTGAGTTTAGCTTTGGGTTTCTTCACGAGAGTGACAACTTGCTTGTCATTCTTCTTGAAGTTCTCCTTCCATCCCTTTGCCCTTTACTTGAAACAAGTGGTCTTGTTAACCATCAACACTTGATGCTCTTTCTTGATCTACCTTTTCTGATTTCAGCATCGCGAAAAGCTCGGGAATTACTTTCGTCATCCCTTGCATATTATAGTTCATCACGAAGTTCTACTAACTTGGTGATAGTGACTAGAGAACTTTGTCAATTACTATCTTATGTGGAAGATTAACTCCCACTTGATTCAAGCAATTGTAGTACCCACACAATTTGAGCACATGCTCACTGGTTGAGCTATTCTCCTCCATCTTGTAGGCAAAGTACTATCAGAGGTCTCATACCTCTCGACACGAGCATGAGTATGAAATACTAATTTCAACTCTTGTAACATCTTATATGCTCCGCGGCGTTCAAAACATTTTTGAAGTCCCGGTTCTAAGCCGTAAAACATGGTGCACTAAACTATTAAGTAGACATCATATTGAGCTTTGCCAAACGTTCATAACGTTTGCATCTGCTCCTGCAATAGATCGGTCACCTAGCGGTGCATCAAGGACATAATACTTCTGTGCAGCAATGAGGATTATCCTCAGATCATGGACGTAGTCCGCATCATTGCTACTAACATCTTTCAACTTATATTTCTCTAGGAACATAAAAAAATAAACGGGGAGCTACATCGCGAGCTATTGATCTACAACATAGATATGCTAATACTACCAGGACTAAGTTCATGATAAATTGAAGTTCAATTAATCAGATTACTAAAGAATTCCCACTTAGATAGACATCCCTCTAGTCATCTAAATGATCACGTGATCCAAATCAACTAAACCATGTCTGATCATCACGTGAGATGGAGTAGTTTTCAATGGTGAACATCTTATGTTGATCATATCTACTATATGATTCACGCTCGACCTTTCGGTCTCCAGTGTTCCGAGGCCATGTCTTTACATGCTAGGCTCGTCAAGTTTAACCCGAGTATTCTGCATGTGCAAAACTGTCTTACACCCGTTGTATTTGAACGTAGAGCTTATCACACCCGATCATCACGTGGTGTCTCGGCACGACGAACTTTCGCAATGGTGCATACTCAGGGAGAACACTTGTACCTTGAAATTTTGTAAGGGATCATCTTATAATGCTACCGCCGTACTAAGCAAAATAAGAAGCATAATAAGATAAACATCACATGCAACCAAAATATGTGACATGATATGGCCATCATCATCTTGTGCTTTTGATTGCCATCTCCAAAGCATCGTCATGATCTCCATCATCACCGGCTAGACACCATGATCTTCATCGTAGCGCCGTGGTCGTCTCGCCAACTATTGCTACTACCACTATCGCTAACTCATAGTGATAAAGTAAAGCAATTACATGGCCATCGTAATTCATACAATAAAGAGATAACCATAAGGCTCCTGCCGGTTGCCGATAACTTTACAAAACATGATCATCTCATACAATAACGTATAACTCATCACGTCTTGACCATATCACATCACAACATGCCCTGCAAAAACAAGTTAAACATCCCCTACTTTGTTGTTGCAAGTTTTAAGTCGCTGCTACGGGTTTAGCAAGAACCGTTCTTACCTACGCATACAAAAATCACAACGATTTTTCGTCAAGTATGTGTTGTTTTAAACTTCACAAGGACCGGGCGTAGTCACACTCGATTCAGCTAAAGTGAGAGAGACAGACACCCGCCGGTCACCTTTAAGCAACAGTGCTCGTAACGGTGAAACCTGTCTCGCATAAGCGTACCCGTAATGTCGATCCGGGCCGCTTCATCTCACAATACTGCCGAATCAAAGTATCACATGCTGGTAAGCAATATGACTATTATCGCCCACAACTCATTGTGTTCTACTCGTGCATATCATCTACGCATAGACCTGGCTCATGATGTCACTATTGGGGAACGTAGTATTTCAAAATTTTCCTATGATCATGTAAGATCTATCTACTAGAAGCATAGCAACGAGCGGGGAGAGTGTGTCTACGTACCCTCATAGACCGAAAGCGGAAGCGTCTAGTGACGCGGTTGATGTAGTCGAACGTCTTCGCGATCCAACCGATCCAAGCACAGAACGTACGGCACCTCCGCATTCAGCACACATTCAGCTCGATGACATCCCACGAGCTCTTGATCCAGTTGAGCTTCACGGGTGAGTTTTGTCAGCACGACGGCGTGGTGACGGAGATGATGAAGCTACCAAAGCAAGGCTTCGCCTAAGCACTGCAACGATATGACCGAGGTGTGTTTCTGTGGATGGGGGCACCACACACGGCTAAAACAATGTTGCTTGTGTGTCCTTGGGTGCCCCCTGCCCCCGTATATAAAGGAGCAAGGGGGGAGGTGCGTCTGGCTAAGTATGGCGCACCAGGAGTAGGATTCCTACTCCTAGTAGGAATAGGAATCCCCCTTCCTATTCCTACTAGGAGTAGGAAAGGAAGGAGGAGAGGAGAAGGAAGAACTGTTGGGGAACGTAGTATTTTTCAGAATTTTCCTACGATCACGCAAGATCTATCTACTAGATGCATAGCAACAAGGGGGAGAGTGTGTCTACGTACCCTCGTAGACCGGGAGCGGAAGCGTCTAGTGACGCGGTTGATGTAGTCGAACTTCTTCGCGATCCAACCGATCAAGTACCGAACGTACGACACATCCGCGTTCAGCACACGTTCAGCTTGATGACGTCCCACGAGCTCTTGATCCAGTTGAGCTTCACGGGAGAGTTTCGTCAGCACGACGGCGTGGTGACGGATATGATGAAGTTACCGGCGCAGGGCTTCGCCTAAGCACTGCAACGGTATAACCGAGGTGTGTTTCTATGGAGGGGAGCACCACACACGGTTGGGAGATATCAACTAATCAACTTGTGTGTCCTAGGGTGCCCCCCTGCCCCCGTATATAAAGGAGCAAGGGGAGGGGCCGGCCAGCCCTTCTATGGCGCGCTAGGGAGGCAATCCTACTAGGAATAGGATTGCAATCCTATTCCTAGTAGGAGTCCACCAAGAAGGAAGAGGGGGAAAGGAAGGAGAGGGAGAGGTGCCGCCCCCCAATCCTAGTGCAACTAGGATTCCCTGGTGGGGCGCCGGCCAGCCTCTATGGGCTGCCTCTCTTCTTTCCTCAAGGCCCACTATGGACCATCCCCCCTCGTGGGGGGTTCCGGTAACCCCCTCGGGCAATCCGGTTAAATCCGAAACTTTTCCGGAACACTTCCGGTGTCCGAATATAGTCGTCCAATATATCAATCTTTATGTCTCGAACATTCCGAGACTCCTCGTCATGTCCGTGATCTCATCCGGGACTCCGAAATACCTTCGGTACATCAAAACTCATAAACTCATAATACCGATCATCATCAAACTTTAAGCGTGCGGACCCTACGGGTTCGAGAACTATGTAGACATGACCGAGACTCATCTCCGGTCAATAACCAATAGCGGAACCTGGATGCTCATATTGGCTCCTACATATTCTACGAAGATCTTTATTGGTCAAACCGCATAACAACATACGTTGTTCCTTTTGTCATCGGTATGTTACTTGCCCGAGATTCGATCGTCGGTATCTCTATACCTAGTTCAATCTCGTTACCGGCAAGTCTCTTTACTTGTTCCGTAATACATCATCTCGTGACTAACTCATTAGTCATTTGCTTGCAAGGCTTATTATGATGTGCATTACCGAGAGGGCCCAGAGATACCTCTCCGACACTCGGAGTGACAAATCCTAGTCTTGATCTATGCCAACACCACGAATACTTTCGGAGACACCTGTAGAGCATCTTTATGATCACCCAGTTACGTTGTGACGTTTGATAGCACACAAGGTGTTCCTACGGTATTCGGGAGTTGCATAATCTCATAGTCATAGGAACATGTATAAGTCATGAAGAAAGCAATAGCAGTAAAACAAAAACGATCATAGTGCTAAGCTAACGGATGGGTCTTGTCCATCACATCATTCTCCTAATAATGTGACCCCGTTGATCAAATGACAACTCATGTCTATGGCTAGGAAACATAACCATCTTTGATCAATGAGCTAGTCTAGTAGAGGCATACTAGGGACACTCTGTTTTGTCTATGTATTCACACATGTACTAAGTTTCCGGTTAATACAATTCTAGCATGAATAATAAACATTTATCATGATATAAGGAAATATAAATAACAACTTTATTATTGCCTCTATGGCATATTTCCTTCAGTCTCCCACTTGCACTAGAGTCAATAATCTAGCTCACATCGCCATGTGATTTAATACCGATAGTTTACATCGTTATGTGAATAACACCCATAGTTCACATCGCCATGTGACCAACACCCAAAGGGTTTACTAGAGTCAATAATCTAGTTCACATCGCTATGTGATTAATACCCAAGAGTAATAAGGTGTGATCATGTTTTGCTTGTGAGAGAAGTTTAGTAAACGGGTCTGTCACATTCAGATCTGTATGTATTTCGCAAATTTCTATGTCTATAATGCTCTGCATGGAGCTACTCTAGCTAATTGCTCCCACTTTCAATACGCATCCATATTGATACTTAGAATCATCTGGATTTAGTGCCAAAGCTTGCATCGGCGTAATCCTATACGACGAACTCTTTATCACCTCCATAATCGAGAAACATTTCCTTAGTCATCCAGTTACTAAGGATAATTTTGACCGCTGTACAGTGATCTACTCCTGGATCACTATTGTACCTCCCTGTCAAACTCATGGCAAGGTACACAACATGTTTGGTACACATCATGGCATACTTTATAGAACCTATGGCTGAGGCATAGGGAATGACTTTCATTCTCTCTATATTTTTCTGCCGTGGTCTGGCTTTGAGTCTTACTCAACTTCACACCTTACAAGTCAGGTAAGAACTCCTTCTTTGACTGATCCATTTTGAACTACTTCAAAATCTTATCAAGGTATGTATTCATCGAAAGTCTTATCAAGCGTCTTGATCTATCTCTATAGATCTTGATGCCCAATATGTAAACAGCTTCACCAAGGTCTTTCTTTGAAAAACTCCTTTCAAACACTCTTTTATGCTTTCCAGAAAATTCTACATCATTTCCAATCGACAATATGTCATTCACATATACTTATCAGAAAGGTTGTAGTGCTCCCACTCACTTTCTTGTAAATACAGGCTTCCCCAAAAGTCTGTATAAAACCATATGCTTTGATCACCTCATCAAAGCGTATATTCCAACTCCGAGATGCTTGCACCAGTCCATAGATGGATCGCTGGAGCCTGCACATTTTGTTAGCACCTTTAGGATTGACAAAACCTTCTGGTTGCATCATATACAATTCTTCTTTAATAAATCCATTAAAGAATGCAGTTTTGTTATCCATTTGCCAGATTTCATAAAATGCGGTAATTGCTAACATGATTCGGACAGACTTAAGCATCGATACGAGTGAGAAAGTCTCATCGTAGTCAACTCCTTGAACTTGTCGAAAACCTTTCGCAACAATTCGAGCTTTGTAAACAGTAACATTACCGTCAGCGTCAGTCTTCCTCTTGAAGATCCATTTATTTTCGATGGCTTGCTGATCATCGGGCAAGTCAACCAAAGTCCACACTTTGTTCTCATACATGGATCCCATCTTAGATTTCATGGCCTCAAGCCATTTCGCGGAATCTGGGCTCATCATCGCTTCCTCATAGTTCATAGGTTCATCATGGTATAGTAACATGACTTCCAGAACTGGGTTGCCGTACCACTCTGATGCGGAACGTACTCTGGTTGATCTACGACGTTCAGCAGAAACTTGATCTGAGGTTTCATGATCATCATCATTAGCTTCCTCACTAATTGGTGTAGGAATCACTGGAACTAGTTTCTGTGATGTTCCACTTTCCAATTCGGGAGAAGGTACAATTACCTCATCAAGTTCTACTTTCCTCCCACTCACTTCTTTCGAGAGAAACTCCTTCTCTAGAAAGGATCCACTCTTAGCAACAAAGACCTTGCCTTCGGATCTGTGATAGAAGGTGTACCCAACAGTTTTTTGGGTATCCTATGAAGATTTACTTCTCCGATTTGGGTTCGAGCTTATCATGTTGAAACTTTTTCACATAAGCATCGCAGTCCCAAACTTAAGGAAATGACAGCTTAGGTTTCTCGTCAAACCACAGTTCATACGGTGTCATCTCCACCGATTTAGATGGTGCCCTATTTAACGTGAATGTAGCTGTCTCTAATGCATAACCCCAAAAGCGATAGTGGTAGATCGGTAAGAGACATCATCGATCGCACCATATCTAATAAAGTACGGTTATGACGTTCGGACACACCATTACACCGTGGTGTTCCAGGTGGCGTGAGTAGTGAAACTATTTCACATTGTTTTTACTGGAGGCCAAACTTGCTAACTCAAATATTTTACCTCTACGATCATATCGTAGAAACTCTTATTTTCTTGTTACGATGATTCTCCGCTTCACTCTGAAATTCTTTGAACTTTTCAAATGTTTCAGACTTGTGCTTCATTAAGTAGATAAACCCATATCTGCTCAAATCATCAGTGAAGGTCAGAAAATAACGATACCTGCCGCGAGCTTCAACACTCATTGGTCCGCATACATCAGTATGTATGATTTCCAACAACTATGTTGCTCGCTCCATAGTTCCGGAGAATGGAGTTTTAGTCATCTTGCCCATGAGGCATGGTTCGCAAGCACCAAGTGATTCATAATCAAGTGATTCCAAAAGTCCATCACCATGGAGTTTCTTCATGCGCTTTACACCAATATGACCTAAACGGTAGTGCCACAAATAAGTTGCACTATCATTATTAACCTTGCATCTTTTGGCTTCAATATTATGAATATGTGTATCACACGATCGAGATCCAACAAACCATTTTCATTGGGTGTATGACCATAGAAGGTTTTATTCATGTAAACAGAACAACAATTATTCTCTAACTTACATGAATAACCGTATTGCAATAAACATGATCAAATCATATTCATGCTCAACACAAACACCAAATAACACTTATTTAGGTTCAACACTAATCCCGAAAGTATAGGGAGTGTGCGATGATGATCATATCAATCTTGGAACTTCTTCCAATACACATCGTCACTTCATCCTTTAACTAGTTTCTGTTCATTATGCAACTCCCATTTCGAGTTACTACTCTTTAGCAACTGAACCAGTATCAAATACCGAGGGGTTTCTATGAACACTAGTAAAATACACATCAATAATCTGTATATCAAATATACTTTTTTTCACTTTGCCATCCTTCTTATCCGCCAAATATCTAGGGCAGTTTCCACTTCTAGTGACCATTTCCTTTGCAGTAGAAGCACTTAGTTTCAGGCTTGAGTTTAGCTTTGGGTTTCTTCATGGGAGTCACAACTTGCTTGTCATTCTTCTTGAATTTCCCCTTCTATCCCTTTTGCCCTTTACTTGAAACAAGTGGTCTCATCAACACTTGATGCTCTTTCTTGATTTCTACCTTCGCCGATTTCAGCATCGCGAAGAGCTCGGGAATTACCTTCGTCATGCCTTGCATATTATAGTTCATCACGAAGTTCTACTAACTTGGTGATAGTGAACAGAGAACTTTGTCAATTACTATCTTATCTGGAAGATTAACTCCCACTTGATTCAAGTAATTGTAGTACCCAGACAATCTGAGCACATGCTCACTGGTTGAGCTATTCTCCTCCATCTTGTAGGCAAAGTACTGTCAGAGGTCTTATACCTCTCGACACGGGCATGAGTATGAAATACTAATTTCAACTCTTGGAACATCTTATATGCTCCGTGGCGTTCAAAACGTTTTTGAAGTCCCGGTTATAAGCCGTAAAGCATGGTGCACTAAACTATCAAGTAGTCATCATATCGAGCTTTTGTGAAAATGTTCATAACGTTTGCATCTGCTCCTGCAATAGGTCTGTCACCTAGCGGTGCATCAAGGACATAATACTTCTGTGCAGCAATGAGGATAATCCTCAGATCACGGACCTAGTCCGCATCATTGCTACTAACATCTTTCAACTTAGTTTTCTCTAGGAACATATAAAAAATAAACGTGGAGCAACATCGCGAGTTATTGATCGACAACATAGATATGCTAATACTACCAGGACTAAGTTCATGATAAATTAAAGTTCAATTTAATCATATTACATAAGAACTCCCACTTAGATAGACATCCCTCTAGTCATCTAAATGATCACGTGATCCAAATCAACTAAACCATGTCCGATCATCACGTGAGATGGAGTAGTTTCAATGGTGAACATCTTATGTTGATCATATCTACTATATGATTCACGCTCGACCTTTCGGTCTCCAGTGTTCCGAGGCCATATCTGCATATGCTAGGCTCGTCAAGTTTAACCTAAGTATTCTGCGTGTGCAAAACTGTCTTACACCCGTTGTATTTGAACGTAGAGCCTATCACACCCGATCATCACGTGGTGTCTCAGCACGAAGAACTTTCACAACGGTGCATACTCAGGGAGAACACTTATACCTTGAAATTTAGTAAGGGATCATCTTATAATGCTACCGTCGTTCTAAGCAAAATAAGAAGCATAATAAGATAAACAACACATGCAATCAAAATATGTGACATGATATGGCCATCATCATCTTGTGCTTTTGATCTCCATCTCCAAAGCACCGTCATGATCACCTACGTCACCGGCGCGACACCTTGATCTCCATCGTAGCATCGTTGTCGTCTCGCCAACTATTGCTTCTACGACTATCGCTACCACTTAGTGACAAAGTAAAGCAATTACATGGCGATTGCATTTCATACAATAAAGCGACAACCATATGGCTCATGCCAGTTGCCGATAACTTTACAAAACATGATCATCTCATACAAAACCGTATATCTCATCATGTCTTGACCATATCACATCACAACACGCCCTGCAAAAACAAGTTAGACGTCCTCTACTTTATTGTTGCAAGTTTTACGTGGCTGCTACGGGCTTCGCAAGAACCGTTCTTACCTACGCATACAAAACCACAACGATGTTTCGTCAAGTATGTGCAGTTTTAACCTTCACAAGGACCGGGCGTAGCCACACTTGATTCAGCTAAAGTGAGAGAGACAGACACCCGCCAGTCACATTTAAGCAACGAGTGCTTATAACGGTGAAACCAGTCTCGCGTAAGCGTACGCGTAATGTCGGTCCGGGCCGCTTCATCTCACAATACCGCCGAAGCAATGTATGACATGCTGGTAAGCAGTATGACTAGTATCGCCCACAACTCATTGTGTTCTACTCGTGCATATCATCTACGCATAGACCTAGCTCTGATACCACTGTTGGGGAACGTAGTATTTTTCAAAATTTTCCTACGATCACGCAAGATCTATCTACTAGATGCATAGCAACGAGGGGGAGAGTGTGTCTACGTACCCTCGTAGACCGGGAGCGGAAGCGTCTAGTGACGCGGTTGATGTAGTCGAACTTCTTCGCGATCCAACCGATCAAGTACCAAACGTACGACACCTCCGCGTTCAGCACACGTTCAGCTTGATGATGTCCCACGAGCTCTTGATCCAGTTGAGCTTCACGGGAGAGTTTCGTCAGCACGACGGCGTGGTGACGGATATGATGAAGTTACCGGCGCAGGGCTTCGCCTAAGCACTGCAACGGTATAACCGAGGTGTGTTTCTGTGGAGGGGCGCACCGCACACGGTTGGGAGAGATCAACTGATCAACTTGTGTGTCCTAGGGTGCCCCCCTGTCCCCATATATAAAGGAGCAAGGGGAGGGGCCGGCCAGCCCTTCTATGGCGCGCTAGGGAGGCAATCCTACTAGGAATAGGATTGCAATCCTATTCCTAGTAGGAGTCCACCAAGAAGGAAGAGGGGGAAAGGAAGGAGAGGGAGAGGTGGCGCCCCCCAATCCTAGTCCAACTAGGATTCCCTGGTGGGGCACCGGCCAGCCTCTATGGGCTGCCTCTCTTCTTTCCTCAAGGCCCACTATGGACCATACCCCCTCGTGGGGCGTTCCGGTAACCCCCTTGGGCAATCCGGTTAAATCCGAAACTTTTCCGGAACACTTCTGGTGTCCGAATATAGTCGTCTAATATATCAATCTTTATGTCTCGGACATTCCGAGACTCCTCGTCATGTCCGTGATCTCATCTGGGACTCGGAAATACCTTCGGTACATCAAAACTCATAAACTCATAATACCGATCGTCATCAAACTTTAAGCGTGCGGACTCTACGGGTTCGAGAACTATGTAGACATGACCGAGACTCATCTCCGGTCAATAACCAATAGCGGAACCTGGATGCTCATATTGGTTCCTACATATTCTACGATGATCTTTATCGGTCAAACCGCATAACAACATACGTTGTTCCTTTTGTCATCGGTATGTTACTTGCCCGAGATTCGATCGTCGGTATCTCTATACCTAGTTCAATCTCGTTACCGGCAAGTCTCTTTACTCGTTCCGTAATACATCATCTCGTGACTAACTCATTAGTCATTTGCTTGCAAGGCTTATTATGATGTGCATTACCGAGAGGGCCCAGAGATACCTCTCCGACACTCGGAGTGACAAATCCTAGTCTTGACCTATGCCAACACCACGAATACTTTCGGAGACACCTGTAGAGCATCTTTATGATCACCCAGTTACGTTGTGACGTTTGATAGCACACAAGGTGTTCCTACGGTATTTGGGAGTTGCATAATCTCATAGTCATAGGAACATGTATAAGTCATGAAGAAAGCAATAGCAGTAAAACAAAACGATCATAGTGCTAAGCTAACGGATGGGTCTTGTCCATCACATCATTCTCCCAATAATGTGACCACGTTGATCAAATGACAACTCATGTCTATCGCTAGGAAACATAACCATCTTTGATCAATGAGCTAGTCTAGTAGAGGCATACTAGGGACACTCTGTTTTGTCTATGTATTCACACATGTACTAAGTTTCGGTTAATACAATTCTAGCATGAATAATAAACATTTATCATGATATAAGGAAATATAAATAACAACTTTATTATTGCCTCTATGGCATATTTCCTTCAAGAATAGGGGCGCCCCCCCCTTTCGTAGTCCAACTAGGATTCCTAGGGGGAGGGTGCGGCCAGCCCTATGGGCTGCCTCTGTCTATTCCCTCAAGGCCCACTATGGCCCATACTCTGTCGGGGGGTTCCGGTAACCCCCTCCGGTACTCCGATTTTATCAGATAACATCCGGAACACTTCCGGTGTCCGAATATAGTCGTCGAATATATTAATATTTATGTCTCGGACATTATGAGACTCCTCGTCATGTCCGTGATCTCATCCGGGACTCCGAACTACCTTCGGTACATCAAAACTCATAAACTCATAATATCGATCGTCATCGAACGTTAAGCGTGCGGACCCTACGGGTTCGAGAACTATGTAGACATGACCGAGACTCATCTCCGGTCAATAACCAATAGCGGAACTTGGATTCTCATATTGGCTCCTACATATTCTACGAAGATCTTTATCGGTCAAACCGCATAACAACATACGTTGTTCCCTTTGTCATCGGTATGTTACTTGCCTGAGATTCGATCGTTGGTATCTCAATACCTAGTTCAATCTTGTTACCGGCAAGTCTCTTTACTCGTTTCATAATACATCATCTCATGACTAACTCATTAGTCATTTGCTTGCAAGGCTTATTATGATGTGTATTACCGAGAGGGCCGAGAGATACCTCTCCGACACTCGGAGTGACAAATCCTATTCTTGATCTATGCCAACACCACGAATACTTTCGGAGACACATGTAGAGCATCTTTATAATCACCCAGTAATGTTGTGACGTTTGATAGGACACAAGGTGTTCCTCCGGTATTCAGGAGTTGCATAATCTCATAGTCATAGGAACATGTATAAGTCATGAAGAAAGTAATAACAGTAAACTAAACGATTAACTTGCTAAGCTAACGGATGGGTCTTGTCCATCACATCATTCTCCTAATGATGTGATCCCATTGGTCAAATGACAACTCATGTCTATGGCTAGGAAACATAACCATCTTTGATCAATGAGGTAGTCTAGTAGAGGCATACTAGGGACACTCTGTTTTGTCTATGTATTCACACATGTATTAAGTTTCCGGTTAATAAAATTCTAGCATGAATAATAAACATTTATCATGATATAAGGAAATAAATAAAAACTTTATTATTGCCTCTCGGGCATATTTTCTTCAACATTGACTACTTGTTTTATCAGTTTAATTAAATTAAGATAATTATGAGGGTCCCACGTGTCATAGACTATGGTAGTAAATATATTAATTCAATTAATTAGGTTAGATAAGCGGCGGGGGCCTAGTGGTCAGTGGGTCACTTGGTGGTTAGGGCCTGGATTAGTGGCTAACTAATTTAATTAGCGGCTAGTGCCCACTGTGGGTGACCCATTGGCCAGGCTAAACCGGCCGCGCGCGCGGTGGTTCACACCGGCGAGGCCAAAAGCAGCGGAGCTAGACGAAATCAATCCTCTGGCGACCAACTGACCGTCAGTGTGGCGCGCGTGGGCATGAGCAGTGGAAGTGGCAGTGGCGGAGGCGAGTAGTAGCAGCAGTCGGGGCTATGCAGGCGAGCAGGGATGATGCCAGGGGCGGGTGCGCGTGATGTAGGGCATTGTGGGGAGGCTCAGGGAGAGCGCGGGGTCGTGACGTACGCGGTGCGGAGGTAGGGCGGTGCGCAGCCAAGCGGCAACGGGCGCAGCGGGCAGTTGCAGAGGAACAACAGGCGGCCGAGTGGGGCAGTGCGCGAGGGGATCGAGGCAGGAGCCTGGCGGGGGATGGGGAGCGTGCAGGTGTAACGCCCCCGACTTGACCATACACTAATTATGCAGGCAAATGTGTACGACCAAGATCAGGAACTCACGGGAAGATATCACAACACAACTCTAGACACAAATTAAAATAATACAAGCTTTATATTACAAGCTAGGGGCCTCGAGAGCTCGAATACATAAGCTTGAAAACACAAGATTCAGCGGAAGCAATAATATCTGAGTACATACATAAGTTCAACAAGTCGCCATAAGATGGATAGCACAAAATAAGTAATGATCGAACAGGCAAGGCCTCCTGCGTGGGACCTCCTAACTACTCCTCGAAGCCGAACTCCGCGTAGAAACATCCTCGGGATCCTCTGGCTCCTGGACTCCATCATCGAGTTGCATCATCTGAGAAGAAAGGAACAATGGGAAAAGGGAAGCAAAGAAACCGCCAGTACTCATCCAAAGTACTCGCAAGCAAGGATGTACACTACATATGCATTGGTATATGTATAAAGGGTGTAATATTTGTGGACTATACTGCAGAATGCCAGAATAAAAGGGGGAAAGCTAGGCCTATCGAAGACTATGCTTCTGGCAGCCTCCATCTTGTAGCAGTAGAAGAGAGTAGCTGGAAAGTAACAAGTATCCTCGCTTCTGGCAGCCTCTGTCTTGTAGCAGTAGCAGAGAGTAGATGGTAAGTTCACCAAGTAACATCGTATAGCATAATCCTACTCGGCGATCCTTCCATCGTCGCCCTGTGGGAAAGCGATCACCGAGTTGTCTCTGGAACTTGTTTGCGTGTGTTTTATCAAGTATTCGGTTCTAGTTGTCATGAGGTCAGAGTACAACTCCGGGTCGTCCTTTTACCGAGGGACACGACTATTTGAATAGATAAACTTTCCTGCAGGGGTGCACCACATTTCCCAGCACGCTCTATCCCCTTTGGCTGGACACACTTTCCTAGGTCATGCTCGTCCTCGGAAGATCAACACGTCGCAACCCTACCTAAGCACAACAGAGAGGTCAGCACGCCGGTCTAAATCCTAAGCGCATGGGTCTGGGCCCATCGCCCATTGCACACCTGCATGTTGTGTATGCGACCGGTGAGCAGACCTAGCAACCTCCATTTCAAAGGAAGTTACGTTATGTGGTCGAACCCGGCGCACGCCGCTAAGTCGCTAACGTCAAGAAGGCTTTGGCTGATACCACGACGTCGAGTGCCCATAACTATTCCCGCATAGCTGGTTAGTGCGTATAGGCCAGTGGCCGGACTCAGATCAAATATCCGAACTCGTTAAGCGTGTTATTATGAAATAACCACAGACCACGACTAGGGCCAGGCCACCTCTCTCCTCGGTGTCTCAACCTGCCATGTCGCTCCGCCACAAAGAATCACTCGGGGGCCGTCGGGAACCCAGGCCCACCACTACCTGGATGCAGCCACCTGTCCTTTCATCCCCCAATCCGTGAATCACTTCCGGGGTACTCTACAAGCCGACCCGACTTTAGTCACCACATGTATCTTGTATTATATGTATATAGTATATTCCCGTGATCACCTCCAGAAGTGATCATGGCCCAATAGTATATCATGGCAGACGGACAAGGATGTGGGGGCACTAATGGAATACTAGCATCCTATACTAAGCATTAGGATAGCAGGTAATGGTATCAACAGTTGTAGCAACAATGACAGGCTATGCAACAGAGTAGGAGCTATCGAATCATCAACAGTAGCAAACCTAATGCAAGAATAATAGATGAGAATGGGTGATATCTAGTGAACTGGGGGGCTTGCCTAGTTGCTCCGGCAATAAGGACGGGTCGTTGTCGACGTAGTCGAGCATAGTGGCATCGGCATCGTCCTAGGGTTTATCGGAAAGGAAGTAACGGAGGGGGAACACAATAAATAATAGAGCAATTAAAAGCATCACAAAATCATAACACGTCAATACGTGGTGCTAGGGGTGGCCTAACGCGGTGCTACATGATACAGGCGGAGCGGGAAAATATCTGTGGATATGTCCCCGGCTTTGGGCAATTACCGGATAGACAATCCGGAGAGAAAGGTTCCATGTTTGCAGTGTTGGAGGCATCTAACAGGTAAGTGGGTAGCGTATTCGGGTTCGTCTCATTTTTCTGATCATTTTATATATATAAATTATTCATCCGAGTTATGGATTATTTTATATTATTTTTCAAAGTTT
Source organism: Secale cereale (assembly GCA_902687465.1). Classification (NCBI taxonomy): domain Eukaryota; kingdom Viridiplantae; phylum Streptophyta; class Magnoliopsida; order Poales; family Poaceae; genus Secale; species Secale cereale. The sequence goes on from LR738713.1 coordinate 413,321,928, forward strand.
TAATGCATTTCCTAAAATTATTTTAATTCCAAAAATGAATTTATTGCATCAACCTGACGTCATCATGGCATCAACAGTCAACCCAGCCAGTCCAGGTCAAACCTGACGGCTGGGTCCCACCTGTCATACACAATGGCCTACATCGAGTTTAATCTAATCTAGGTCTAGTTAATAAAGCATCTGGGCCCACTAGTAAGTGACTATTAGTCTATATTAAATAAATTAACTAATTTAATTAGTTTATAGGGTGGGGGCCACTGGTCAGCTGCTAGCATCGGCCCAGTCAGCAAGTTGACCACAATCAGTTAGGCTAACCGGGCCCCTAGGGCCACCAGGCAGTGACCGTGGGGGGTGGCCCCAGCCAGCCACGTTAGCGTGGGCGTCGACGGCAATTGCGCCGGCGACCAATACCACGGCGGAGCGGCTCGGGCGTCACCGGAATCCGCCATTCAGGGGGTCAAAAGAAGCGCGGGCGGGCGTGTCCGAATGGGGAGAGCCCGCCGTGTCGTGCGGTGCCACTAGGAGGAGCTGCGGCCGCTGGAGTTGGCACCGACTTCGAGTACAGGTGGCGGTTGGATTCGAGCCTCGCCGGGGTTGGTGCTAGGGGGCATGGGCGGGAGCATGCGTGGGTGCGTTGTGCTCCTGGGAGCACCAGGAGCACGACAGTGGGCTAGGGCACGGCAGCGGTGGCCATGGCAGCGACGGAGCGGGGCATAGGCTACGGCTCTGGTGGAGACGGCGTCTATGGGGCGAGCGCGAGGTAGAAGGAAAGGGGAGAGGAAGAGGGGCTCACGGTGCGCTTGCATATGAGCAAAATGAGCGCGAGGAGGGGTTGATGGAGTTGAATTTGACGACGAAGTCGTCGGCATACGAGGAAGAAGAAGCCGATGGAGAGGGCGATGCAGATGCAGCGAGCTCGAGGTCGGGGTCGGTGGAGGCATAGCAGAGCATGGCGGAGCTCTGGGGCGTGTTCTCATGGCGACGGCGAGCCCGTTGGGCGCGCGGGTGATGGCTTTCATGGCGACGCGACATCGGGCGCGGTTAGATTAGGACGAGGTGGCGAGTCCAGGGGGAGAGGGGGGAAGTGGGGGTCATTAGGGTTCGGCCCGGGGGAGGGTCGGGTGTATTACGTCGACGGGGTGCCAGCGGATGGCCACCACGACGATGCCCGTCGCCGTGGCGGGCATCGACAGCGGCCACAGTGCAGAGGGAATAGGGGAGAGGGAGGAGGTAGGTGGGCCGACCTGCTTGGGTGTCCGGTTGGCTTGGGGGTGGCCAGCTGGCCCACTTGGCCCAGGGAAGAGGGAGGGTCTTTCTTCTATTTTCTTTTGTTTTCTTTTATTTTACTTTTTCTGTTTTGTTTTAAGTCTTACTCTAATTGGCTTTATAAATTATAAAGTAAAATCCTAAATTAGTGATACTGCCCCATTAACTTTTGGGTAACTAAATGAATAGTTTAGTATTTAATAAAATACAAAAGACATTTATTTGATTGTTTTACCTAGTGTTTTAATTACTTAAGTGCATTTAAAACTTTTATCAAAATGTAGTTTCTCCATCATAATTATTTATGCAATTTTTGGCACAGCCCGAACATTTTAGTTTTAATATTTGAAAACCTTTATTGTTTGTCTTAAATTCAAATTTGAGTTTGAATCAGTTTTGAACTAACGCGAGATTAACAACAGTAATCGTGGTTACATGGCATCGTTAACGTGGGATTAATGTAGCCTAATTATCCGAGCGTCACAATTCTCCTCCACTACAAGAAATCTCATCCCGAGATTTAAGAGGTGGGGTAAAGGGGGAAGGTTCTGGTTATGAAATTCTAGTGAGTGTTCCCGGCCTTGGTTGCCCTTCTTGAATAGTTCGACCCATTACATTGATGTCTTCGCACCTCTGCTTCGGGTCATCATGATGAAGTCGACATCTTTTCTTCGGGAACTCCATCGTACTTACGAAAAGGGTAAGGGGTATCTTTGGAAGAACGGGCCCCTACAAGGTTACTTATCCGAAGAATAACATGTGGGAAGGTGGTGGAAAGTAACTCTCAAATTGAAACTTAAGAAAATATTGAGAGGGAAGTAAGGAGGTATCATGGAAAGTTTCGAGCAGGCAGGCAATCTTTCAAGGCCTGAAACATGGCTTGAAAGGGGTTCAAAGCAACATGAATAAGTATTGTGTCTGATACCATAATTGATGATCTCTCGGGGAGGTGGTTCGTGAATTGCATACAAGGCCACGCCCGAGGAACAGTCTTGGGAAAGGGGGGTACAGTAGAGTCAGGTTTTGATCATCTGTAACTGTGGGTTATGTGCCCACTGATACGTCTCCAACGTATCTATAATTTTTGATTGTTCCCTGCTATTATATTATTTGTTTTGGATGTTTAATGGGCTTTATTATACACTTCTATATTATTTTTGGGACTAACCTACTAACCTAAGGCCCAATGCAAATTGTTGTTTTTTTGCCTATTTCAGTGTTTCGCAGAAAAGGAATATCAAACGAGTCCAAATGGAATGAAACCTTCGGGGGGATCATTTTTGGAACAAATACAACTCAGAAGACTTGGAGTACACGCCAGGGAAGCCACGGGGTGCCCACGAGGCAGGGGGGCGCGCGCAGGGGGGTAGGCGCGCCCCCACCCTCGTGGGCCCCCCATAGCTCCACCGGCATGCTCCTTCCTCCTATATATATCCATGTACCCTGAAAACATCCGGGAGCACCACGAAACCCTAATTCCACCGCCACAACCTTCTGTACCCGTGCGATCCCATCTTGGGGCCTGTTCCGGAGCTCCACCGGAGGGGGCATCGATCACGGAGGGCTTCTACATCAACGCCATAGCCTCTCCGATGAGTTGTGAGTAGTTTACCACAGACCTCCGGGTCCATAGTTATTAGCTAGATGGCTTCTTCTCTCTCTTTGGATCTCAATACAAAGTTCTCCTCGATCTTCTTGGAGATCTATTCGATGTAACTCTTTTTGCGGTGTGTTTGTCGAGATCCGGTGAATTGTGGGTTTATGATCAAGATTATCTGTGAACAATATTTGATTCTTCTCTGAAATCTTTTATGCATGATTTAAATATCTTTGCAAGTCTCTTCGAATTATCAGTTTGGTTTGGCCTACTAGATTGATCTTTCTTGCAATGGGAGAAGTGCTTAGCTTTGGGTTCAATCTTGCGGTGTCCTTTCCCAGTGACAGCAGCGGCAGCAAGGCACGCATTGTATTGTTGCCATCGAGGATAAAAATATGGTGTTTATATCATATTGCATGAGTCTATCCCTCTACATCATGTCATCTTGCTTAAAGCGTTACTCTGTTCTTATGAACTTAATACTCTAGATGCATGTTGGATAGCGGTTGATGTGTGGAGTAATAGTAGTAGGTGCCGAATCGTTTCGGTCTACTTGTCACGGACGTGATGCCTATATACAATGATCATGCCTAGATATTCTCATAACTATGCGCTTTTCTATCAATTGCTCGACAGTAATTTGTTCACCACCTTAGAAATCTGCTATCTTAGGAGAAGCCACTAGTGAAACCTGTGACCCCCGGGTCTATCTTCCATTATATAAATCTTCCATCAACTATTTATCTTTACTACTTTTATTTTGCAATCTTTACTTTTCAATCTATAACAAAAATACCAAAAATATTTATCTTATTATCTCTATCAGATCTCACTTTTGCAAGTGGCCGAGAAGGGATTGACAACCCCTTTATCGCGTTGGTTGCACGGTTCTTATTTGTTTGTGTAGGTACTTGGGACTCACGCGTAGTCTCCTACTGGATTGATACCTTGGTTCTCAAAAACTGAGGGAAATACTTACACTACTGTGCTGCATCACCCTTTCCCCTTCAAGGGAAAAACAACGCAAGCTCAAGAGGTAGCAAGAAGAATTTCTGGCGCCGTTGCTGGGGAGATCTACGCAAAAGTCATATACTAAGTACCCATCACAAACTCTTATCCCTCGCATTACATTATTTGCCATTTGCCTCCCGTTTTCCTCTCCCCCACTTCACCTTTGCCATTTTATTTGCCCTTTTTCCGTTCGCCTCCTTTCGCTTGCTTCTTGTTTGCTTGTGTGTTGGATTGTTTGTTCGTCTCTATGGCTCAAGACAATGAGTCTCTCAAAGCCATGAGAATTTCCATTGATGAGTGCAAAGAAAGAACCACTAGGATGTGTGCTAAAAGAGATTGCTTTGTGAAAGCGTGCTCTTCTAGTTTTCATGATAATAAAGATGAAGATCTAAAAGTGATTGATGCATCTCCTATTAAATCCTAGTTTTTTTAATATGAATCTTGATAAAGATGGGACTGGAGATGAGTCAACTTTAGTTAAAAGGCGTCCCAATGATTCGGAGTTTTTAGATCTTGATGCAAAAACTGTTAAAAGTGGGATTGAAGAGGTCAAAACTTTACATAGGAATGAACCCACTATCTTGGATTTCAAGGGATTCAATTATGATAATTGCTCTTTGATAGATTGTATTTCCTTGTTGCAATCTGTGCTAAATTCTCCTCATGCTTAGAGTCAAAATAAAGCCTTTACCAAACACATAGTTGATGCTTTAATGCAATCTTATGAAGAAAAACTTGAATTAGAAGTTTCTATCCCTAGAAAACTTTATGATGAGTGGTAACCTACTATTAAAATTAAGATTAAAGATCATGAATTCTATGCTTTGTGTGATTTGGGTGCTAGTGTTTCCACAATTCCAAAAACTTTGCGTGATATGTTAGGTTTCCATGAACTTGATGATTGTTCTTTAAATTTGCATCTTGTGGATTCTACCATTAAGAAACCTATGGGAAGGATTAATGATGTTCTTATTGTTGCATATAGGAATTATGTACCCATAGATTTCATCGTTCTTGATATAGATTGCAATCCTACATGTCCTATTATTCTTGGTAGACCTTTCCTTAGAACAATTCGTGCAATTATTGATATGAAGGAAGGAAATATTAGATTCCAAATTCCGTTAAGGAAAGGCACGGAACACTTTCCTAGAAATAAAATCAAATTACCTTATGAATCTATTATGAGAGCCACTTATGGATTGCCTACCAAAGATGGCAATACATAGATCCATTCTTGTATCATGCCTAGTTAGGGGCGTTAAACGATAGTGCTTGTTGGGAGGCAACCCAATTTTCTTTTCTTCAATTTTACTTCTATTTAGTAATAAATAATTCATCTAGCTTCTGGTTAGATGTGGTTTTGTGTTTTAATTAGTGTTTGTGCCAAGTAGAACCTTTGGGAAGACTTGGGTGAAGTTTTTGCGATCTTACTCTAAAAAACAGAAACTTTTGCGCTCACTAGATTTGCTGCCATTTTTTTACTGGAGAGTGCTTTTATGTTGATTCTTTTTGCAGATGATTAATAGACAAATTCCTCACGTCCACCAATTTATTAAAAAAAATAGATTTACAGAACTATTGAAAAAGTTATAGATTGCTACAGACTGTTCTATTTTTGACAGATGCTGTTTTTCGTGTGTTGTTTGCTTATTTTGATGAATCTATGAGTAGTATCGGGGGGTATGAATCATAGAGAAGTTGGAATACAGTAGGTTTAACACCAATATAAATAAATAATGAGTTCATTACAGTACCTTAAAGTGGTGGTTTGTTTTCTTATACTAACGGAGCTCACGAGATTTTCTGTTAAGTTTTGTGTTGTGAAGTTTTCAAGTTTTTGGGTGAGGATTTGATGGACTATGGAACAAAGAGTGGCAAGAGCCAAAGCTTGGGGATGACCAAGGCACCCCAAGGTAAAATTCAAGGACAACCAAAAGCCTAAGCTTGGGGATGCCCCGGGATGGCATCCCCTCTTTCGTCTTCGTCTATCAGTAACTTTACTTGAGACTATATTTGTATTCACCACATGATATGTGTTTTGCTTGGAGCGTCATGTATGATTTGAGTCTTTGCTTTTTAGTTTACCACAATCACCCTTGCTGGACTCACCTTTTGAGAGAGATACACATGAATCGGAATTTATTAGAATACTCTATGTGCTTCACTTATATCTTTTGAGCTAGATAGTTTTGCTTTAGTGCTTCACTTATATCTTTTTAGAGCACGGTGGTGGTTTTATTTTATAGAAATTATTGATTTCTCATGCTTCACTTATATTATTTTGAGAGTCTTTTAGAACAGCATGGTAATTTTGTTTGGTTATAAAATTAGTCCTAATATGATAGGCATCCAAGATAGGTATAATAAAAACTTTCATATAAAGTGCATTGAATATTATGAGAAGTTTGATACTTGATGATTGTTTTGAGATGTGAGGATGGTGATATTAGAGTCATGCTAGTGGAGTAATTGTGAATTTGAGAAACACTTGTGTTAAGAGTTTGTGATTCGCGTAGCATGCATGTATGGTGAACCATTATGTGATGAAGTTGGAGCATGATTTATTTATTGATTCTCATTCTTTGTGTGGAGGTCGGGATCGCGCGATGGTTAACTCCTACCAACCCTTCCCCTAGGAGCATGCGTGTAGTACTTTGTTTTGATGACTTGTAGATTTTTGCAATAAGTATGTGAGTTCTTTATGACTAATGTTGAGTCCATGGATTATACACACTCTCACCCCTCCACCATTGCTAGCCTCTCTTGTACCGCGCAACTTTCGCCGGTACCATACACCCACCATATACTTTCCTTAAAACAACCACCATACCTACCTATTATGGCATTTCCATAGCCATTCCGAGATATATTGCCATGAAACTTTCCACTGTTCCGTTTATTATGACACGCTTCATCATTGTCATATTGCCATGCATGATCATGTAGTTGACATCGTATTTGTGGTAAGGCCACCATGCATAATTTTTCATACATGTCACTCTTGATTCATTGCACATCCCGGTACACCACCGGAGGCATTCACATAGAGTCATATTTTTTCTAGCTTCGAGTTGTAATCTTTGAGTTGTAAGTAAATAAAAGTGTCATGATCTTCATTACTAGAGCATTGTCCCAGTAAGGAAAGGATGATGGAGACTATGATTCCCCCACAAGTCGGGATGAGACTCCGGACAAAAAAAAGGAAAAAAAGAAAAAAAGGAGGCCATAAAAGAGAGAGAGAGAGAAGGCCCAAATAAAAAAAGAGAAAAAATAAAAGAAAAAAATGAGAGAAAAAGAGAGAAGGGGCAATGCTACTATCCTTTTTTCCACACTTGTGCTTCAAAGTAGCACCATGATCTTCATGATAGAGAGTCTCTTGTTTTGTCACTTTCATATACTAGTGGGAATTTTCATTATAGAACTTGGCTTGTATATTCCAATGATGGGCTTCCTCAAAATGCTCTAGGTCTTCGTGAGCAAGCGAGTTGGATGCACACCCACTTAGTTTCTTTAGTTGAGCTTTCATACACTTATAGCTCTAGTGCATCCGTTGCATGGCAATCCCTACTCACTCACATTGATATCTATTGAGGGGCATCTCCATAGCCCATTAATACACCTAGTTGATGTGAGACCATCTTCCTTTTTTGTCTTCTCCACAACCACCACTCTATTCCACCTATAGTCCTATATCCATGGCTCACGCTCATGTATTGCGTGAAAGTTGAAAAGTTTGAAAAAATTGAAGTATGAAACAATTGCTTGGCTGAAACCAGGGTTGTGCCTGATTTTAATATTTTGTGTGATGAAGATAGAGTATAGACAAATTATATGATTTTGTAGGGATGAACTTTCTTTGGCCTTGTTATTTTGAGAAGACATAATTGCTTTGTTAGTATGCTTGAAGTATTATCATTCTTATGTCAATAGTAAACTTTTGTCTTGAATCTTTTGGATCTGAACATTCATGCCACAATAAAGAAAATTACATTGAGAATTATGTTGGGTAGCATTCCACATCAAAAATTCTGTTTTTATCATTTACCTACCCGAGGACGAGCAGGATTTAAGCTTGGGGATGCTTGATACGTCTCCAACGTATCTATAATTTTTTATTGTTCCATGCTATTATATTATTTGTTTTGGATGTTTAATGGGATTTATTATACAATTTTATACTATTTTTGGGACTAACATACTAACCCAAGGCCTAGTGCAAATTGCTGTTTTTTTTGCATATTTCAGTGTTTCACAGAAAAGGAATATCAAACGGAGTTCAAATGGAATGAAACCTTCAGGAGGATTGTTTTGGAACAAATACAACTCAGAAGACTTGGAGTACACGCCAGGGAAGCCACGGGGTGGCCACGAGGCAGGGGGCGCGCCCAGGGGGTAGGCGCACCCCCACCCTCGTGGCCCCCCCGTAGCTCCACCGACATGCTCCTTCGTCATACATATATATCCATGTACCCTGAAAACATCCGGGAGCACCACGAAACCCTAATTCCACTGCCGTAACCTTCTGTACCCGTGAGATCCCATCTTGGGGCCTGTTCCAGAGCTCCACCGGAGGGGGCATCGATCTCGGAGGGCTTCTACATCAACACCATAGCCTCTCCGATGAGTTGTGAGTAGTTTACCATAGACCTTCGGGTCCATAGTTATTAGCTAGATGGCTTCTTATGTCTCTTTGGATCTCAATACAAAGTTCTCCTCGATCTTCTTGGAGATCTATTCAATGTAATTATTTTTGCGGTGTGTTTGTCGAGATCCGATGAATTGTGGGTTTATGATCAAGATTATATATGAACAATATTTGATTCTTCTCTGAAATCTTTTATGCATGATTTAAATATCTTTGCAAGTCTCTTCGAATTATCAGTTTGGTTTGGCCTACTAGATTGATCTTTCTTGCAATGGGAGAAGTGCTTAGCTTTGGTTTCTTCGAATTATGTATGATTATAATATCCTTGCAAGTCTCTTCGAATTATTGGTTTGGTTTGGCCTACTAGATCTATAGTTCTTGCACTGGGAGAAGTGCTTGGCTTTGGGTTCAATCTTGCGGTGTCCTTTCCCAGTGACAGCAGGGGCAACAAGGCACGTATTGTATTGTTGTCATCAAGGATAAAAAGATGGGGTTTATATCATATTGCATGAGTTTATCCCTCTACATCATGTCATCTTGCTTAAAGCGCTACTCTGTTCTTATGAACTTAATACTCTAGATGCATGTTGGATAGCGGTCGATGTGTGGAGTAATAGTAGTAGATGCATAATCATTTCGGTCTACTTGTCACGGACGTGATGCCTATATACAATGGTCATGCCTAGATATTCTCATAACTATGCGCTTTTCTATCAATTGCTCAATAGTAATTTGTTCAGCAACTGTAGAAATCTGCTACCTTGAGAGAAGCCACTAGTGAAACCTACGGCCCCCGGGTATATCTTCCATTATATAAATCTTCCATCAACTATTTATCTATACTTTACTTTTATTTTGTAATGTTTACTTTTCAATCTATAACAAAAATACCAAAAATATTTATCTTATTATCTATATCAGATCTCACTTTTGCAAGTGGCCGAGAAGGGATTGACAACCCCTTTATGGCGTTGGTTGCAAGGTTCTTATTTGTTTGTGTAGGTACGAGGGACTCGCGCGTAGTCTCCTACTGGATTGATACCTTGGTTCTCAAAAACTGAGGGATATACTTACGCTACTATGCTGCATCACCCTTTCCTCTTCAAGGGAAAAACAACGCAAGCTCAAGAGGGAGCACCCACCATGTGGGTTAAAAGTAGGAAGGACGGTGACGTCTTGCACGATCATGAAAGCAAGGCATGTCAGAGGATAGCATGTCTGTTATGTCGGCAACAACATCGGTACCAAGGGCGAGGACGAAGAGAAACATTTTCCTGCTCGTTGAAACGAGGCGGACCTGTAGGCAAAGTTTTCGTGCATCGGTGGTTACCGAAATGTTATCAACCATAGTAACCGGATCTTACCGATAGAGTCGTACACCGAGGTGTTTACATCAGCAGAAAATTATTACTGTTTAGATTATATGTAGATCACAAGAAAGGTTAAACAAACCAACGGAAAGGAAAATATGTTTAAACACAAGTAATGGGAGTATATCCTTCCCAATGATAAGCAGGGCATGATATACGGGACATGAGATCAAAGACACGACCATTTGGATAAAAGGGTTAATTGGAATCATGATATGTACCCGTACACGGTGTTTGGATAACTGATCAAGAAACATTTAGCATTGTGCTTCGAATGTTCTTGTTGAAAATCGGAGTACCTTAGACATGCTCCGAGATAGCATTGCCATGGTCTTCAAGCAAGGTCGGACTTTGGATACACAAAGGATCCACCGGAAGCAACTTAAAATAAGTCATACAATTTCACCAAGGAAAATATGAGGATGTGGCCGATGGGCTCATCAAAAATTCAACGAGATATCCATAAACATGGATTTCCACAAATAAGTGAACAAGGAAGGTGATAGCATTGGACCCACCAAAGTATATAATGAAGTATGTTCGTGGAGAACATCCACAATTAAGCACTGAACGAAATGCACCTGAAAATATGGACCAAGTAACACGATCAATGTTAGCATGGAGATTTAATAACCAGAAGGGTTGGAATGAAACTATCGACCATGCACTTCAAAGCAATAGGGTTATCAGAAGTTTTGAAATTCACGCATCACAGTTCAATGGTCGGTATTCCGGTTAGAAGCAACACGGGGACCAAGATATGAATAGGGATGGTGAGAAGTATTACTATATCAAGAATTAACAGGTGGAGCAATTCTCATGACATCCACACAAAAGATGGTAATACTCAAATGTAGAACATAACATGAGCTGGATAGCTAGGAACTCAAGGTACAACACAAAACATGAACAAGTTTGTGTTGGAGGGAAGGCAATAAAGTTGTCGATGGTAACACAATTCATCAAGGGTAAAGAATGCTATTTCTCATCATGGATTCGATAGATATTCTAAAGGAGTCAAAACATTGATGATGATCATGACAAAGTTTGTCGAGAGGCTTCATGAAGAAGCAATCGAACAACGACTGCATCAAGCAAAAGGAATGGTGAAGCCAAAGGTTATTATATCCATAGATAAGATGCAATGTCAGAATCAGAGTTGTCTCTCAAGACACTCAATATGATGTTGAAAGCTTGATGTAAGCTTAGCTCGTCGCCAAAAAATTTGCTCCGGGAAGAACGACCAGGTAGCACAGTTAAATTCGGCACGATAATGGTATAACCGAGCAGGCTAGCAATGACATGATCGAGTTTAAATTCGCCAGCAACAATTACCATGAGTAGTGAGCCGTAAAAATGGAGTCGAGTCACTTGTCGGAGTTCTCGAGTGACGAAAAACTCAAACTCGAGGAACAACTGAAATTTGTGAGAAGTAATACTTGATGAAGAACTCATAAAGAGTAATGTAGTTCTATAATACCCTCGAGATACCCGGGGGTAATACTCGACGACATATCGAAGTAGAGGTTGGACTGGGGTATTGCTCTGCGGAAGACAAGTGCTTAAACTTGTATGAGAAATGGTATTTAAAGGAGAGCATGGTCGGAATCACGATTGCAAAAGGCCAGATCCCAGATATAGGATGAACTTATATCAAGGGATAATTATTTCAATGAGAAGCTTTCATGATAAGATCTGCATCTTGTCCATGGGCATGAACACAAAGTTCAAGGTCGACTCCCACTTCTCCAAATGCATAACCTTTCATTCACTTCTTGTTTCGAAAATGGCATTGGTGTTGAAAGTTTTACCTGGTGAAATACCAAATGAGTATGACCCGTGAAATCTTTCGGGTTCACACGGCTCTATGGAGCATATGTTCAACCCATGAGGGCATATTAGGAACATATACCACAAACTTTTGGGAGTAATTATCACAAGCTTGATAGTAGAGCATGCTTGACAAAGCAGAGGATACAATTTACCAAAGGCATTATGTATCTGAGGAAAGACTCACAAAGTTATAGAATATTAAGGACAATGTCGGATAACAATTCAACAAAGGACCGGGAAGTCCATAATGGAGCTGATGTGAGCATCGACACACAAAAAGAGGAAGAAACAATGCAAAGGCATTGGATCATAGAAACAACTCACTAATTCAAAGCTCAAATGCGAAGGAATTATGATTTCCAATTCAAGGGATCAGAGGCAAACGCTCTGATTAAGGATGGATAAGTTGAGTAGGCTTAGGGCTACAACCGGGTGGCAATTCAATTGCTCGAGATCAGCTCATCTTTAAAACGACGTCTTAGCGGGAAGGATGAATTCTAGGACCTAATTGAGGATTGTGAGCATTCACAGTCATAACGAACCAGCGGACTCAAAATGATAATGACAAAGGATGCCAATAAGATTACTAGACTATGGAATTAACCATAATGCAGGAAGGCAATAAATTCAGGAGCAATAGGCTACCAAGGATTTCAAAAGATCTAATAGCATTACGAAGTATTATGTGGAACACATGAACAACTAGGGATCAAAGAATCCTTGATAAGTGTGAGGTATTACTCGTAGGTGTTTTCATGCAGAAAAGAGCTGCAAGGCAGTAGGCACAAGAGTTTCTCAGAATATCAGAAAGCATTACAGGGTATCTTGTAATAACAAGAGCAATTGGGAATAACTGTAAGAGCGACAGGTGTAATTATTCATCCATAGGGATATTTCGGCGGTAGGGGATTGCAAAAGCACTGGGCACAAAGTCTCAAGGGAACATCAGAGAGTATCTTCAGAATCTTCTGGTGCAGCAGGCGATCATCTGGAATGAGGGACTCTTCGGGAGAATCAGTTACGAGAACCTAGTGTTAAAGTTAATAAATCCATTTAACCCGAATAGAAGAGAGATCAGGGTCCCAGAGTATAGATGAGGAATAAAAGAACCTAATACCACCCAATAGCGACGTAGGCCCGTAAGATACACAACCAAGTTAGTACAAGTTTTTCAACGACTAGACTCAACTTCGGCCAAGGAGTTGGAAAGGGGGATTCCTACATGCAGTCGGCTCTGATACCAACTTGTGACACCCCCGATTTTACCATACACTAATCATGCATGAAAATGTGTATGACCAAGATCACGAACTCACGGGAAGATATCACAACACAACTCTAGACACAAATTAAAATAATACAAGCTTTATATTACAAGCCACGGCCCTCGAGGGCTCGAATACATAAGCTCGAAAACACAAGAGTCAGCGGAAGCAATAATATCTGAGTACAGACATAAGTTAAACAAGTTGCCATAAGATGGCTAGCACAAAAGGAGCAACGATCGAAAAGGCATGGCCTCCTGCCTGGGACCTCCTAACTACTCCTCGAAGCCAAACTCCACGTGGAAACATCCTCGGGATCCTCTGGCTCCTGGACTCCATCATTGAGTTGCATCATCCGAGAGAAAGGAACAAGGGGGAAAAGGGGGAGCAAAGCAACCGTGAGTAGTCATCCAAATTACTCGCAAGCAAGGATCTACACTGCATATGCATTGGTATATGTATAAAGGGGGTAATATTTGTAGACTATACTGCAGAATGCCAGAATAAGAGGGGGAAAGCTAGGCTTATCGAAGACTCACTACAAAAAAAATACACTTTCGTGATGATACGTGTTTGTCATAGTAGGTCACGTTTTCTGTCATGCATGTACATCCATGACGATTTTATGACAGAATCAAGATAGTCATACCTGTGCTGTCATAGAAGTGTTCCATGACATTACCAAAATTATCATCACGGAAGTGTCCACTTCCATGACGATAAATCGCACATCACAGAAGTGCTTTCGTCAAGGGTGACCGACACGTGGCATCCACCGTAACGGAACGCCGTTAAGCTATCGGGTCCGGTTTTGGATCGGATAACCCATTAATAGCCCCGACCCATGGGGATTTTCCACTAAAATCATCATTGTCTGTAGGAAACACGTGTCGGCTCACCGTGGGGACAGATGTCATCCACTCATTGGACACAAAGCGCCTATGATACGTCGACACGTGGCACAGCCCAACAGAGGCCCATTCCTGTGAAAAGGCCAGCCCGTTTGACTTGGTCAAAAGGTGGCGGGCCGGCCCACGGTAAGCCTGTTAACGACCTGTTCGCATATAGCCCATTTACAGCCCGCTAACCCAGGACCCATTTACGGCCTATCCGAATTAGGCCCAGTAGCGTCATCTGGCCCGTCCAGTATAATTCTAGCCCATTTTAACTTCCGGCCCATGTATGGCCCATGACGTATTTCGGCCCATATGAGGCCCTTAGTAACCCTCGGCCCATTAACGACCCGTGGTAAAACTGGCCCATATTGAACAGTGCCCAACAAAGGCCCATTCATGTGAAAAGGCCAGCCCATTTGACTTGGTCAAAAGGTGACCGGCCGGCCCACGGCAAGCCTGTTAACGACCTGTTTGCATATAGCCCATTTACAACCCGCTAACCCAGGGCCCGTTTACGGCCTATCCGAATTAGGCCCAGTAGCGTCATCTGGACCGTCCAATATAATTCCAGCCCATTTTAACTTCCGGCCCATGTATGGCCCATGATATCTTTCAGCCCATATGAGGTCCTTAGTAACCCTCGGCCCATTAACGACCCGTGATAAAACTGGCCCATATTGAACAGTGTTTCACTTTATACCCATTAACGACCCATTATTCCGTTGGGCCATTCCCAACCCATGTTATCTTTCGGCCTTCTCAGGGCCCATGTATTCTTGGGCTCATTTCCAACGTTCATTTACTTTAGGCCCGTTACTGTCATTTTCTGCTTGTGGGACAAATTCAGCCTCTGGTTACAGTCGGCCCGTTTGTGGCCCGTTAATACGTTGGCCCGTTTTCATAGCATCATCAAATACGGCCGATTAATGATGGCTCATTATGGTCGGCCCGTTATGGTCGGCCCATGAACGGACGATTTCAACTCTAGCCCATTTACGGCCATAATGTGGTCTGTTATTGGCCCATGTTTGGCCAACCGATCATACGGCCCGTAGAAGGCCCATTGTGTCTACGACCCGTAGAAGGCCCATTGTTTCTACGCTCTATAGAAGGCCCGTTGTTTCTACGGCCCTTAGAAGGCCCATTGTTTCTACGGCCCGTAAGAGGCCCATGTTAACTACAATAAATATGTAGCCCATGGTTAATGTGGCCTAGTTTTAAAAAATAGGCTATTGCAGCCACTAGTAAACCGTTGAAAAAGAACTGCATAGACTACAAGAAAACAAATAAACAAGACAATAAGGAAATAAATAGGTAAGCAACTTACGCTAGGCTATCACGGCTATTACATATATTACATCCACTGGTCATCAAAGTTCGCCACCAGTGCAAATATAGGGAACAAAGTAGCATATAAACGACGCGACAAAACAAGTCCAGAACTGAAACCACTTCAGAAGAGCTCAAGAAACAATATCCTGGGTACCCATAATGCTGGCAAGATGCTTAGCAAGCTTATTAACTTTCTCTTGTTTAGCGCTTAAATCCTCCAGCACTTGCTGTTGCACCAGAAAGTATGCATCTGAATTCTGCAGGGACTTCCTCAGTCCTTCGGCTTCCTGTCGCATAACATCTGATCGATGTCTTTCAACTTGAAGTAGAGGCTCAACAAGCCAAACTAATTCAGGCAGCAAGTTTGAAGAGCCGGTGCCAGCAGTAGTAGCCAGTAACTCGAACACTACATCAAGACAGGACTTTAGGGTTGTCTCAGTGTCTTCAATATAGTTTTTATCAGCTTTCTTGGAGAACAAGAGGGATGTCTCACTATCTTGAACCTGATCTGCATTACATCCTTAACCATTGCATAACGGGGTACTCTTCTCCAGTATTTTATCCGCGTTCTAAAGGAGAAACAAACAAACACATCACAGATTTACAACGTAGTATATGAAACTCATTTGGTAAACCAGTTCAGTAGTAAGGTGGACAGGATAACAGCATGAAACAAACATATATCTATGTAGTATGGTCACTGTATGGTCTATATCATTCTAGTTTATGTTGCCAAATCAAGATTGATACAGTTCGAATCATATCTATTTAAGACAAAGTAGCATAGAAAGAGTATAAGTGTGGGAAACTACACAACAATAACAACACTTGTAATGTGCATGGTATGAGAACATAACTGTTTATTTAATTGAAACTGAAATCAAAATAGAGCAAGTTACAATAGCAAACACGTTAAAGAACCAGGTTTAAAACATACCTGTTGCGCCATTGGAGTTTTAATTGCATCCTTCAAATTTGAAATTAGTTGGTATGAGTAAATACAGTGATGCAAGAGCAAAGTAGTATGAACCATAGCTACGGAACCTGACCTGAGAACAATTCTTCTTCTACTTTAAGCGTTGACTTGGGGTTCGGAGTGGTGGTCCTCGTGCTTTGGGCACTGCAATTGCCTTACTAATTGCTCGTGTTTGGGTGCTCTGTGGTGGAGACGGTGTTGTGTCAACGGGAACTGGGTTACTATCTGCCGGGGTTGGGGTTAGAAGGGGTGTAGCTGGTTCTCTGTCCAACTGGGTAGGGGTACAATCTGTGTGAGTCTAGGTTCTGCGTGGTGGGGCTGGTTCTTGGACAAGTACAACCGTTTTCCTATCTCCATCGACAGGTAGCACGATCTTTTCTGAAGACCGTGTTTTTACTCCCAAAGATACTGCCATCACCCGCTCCAATTGAAATGGCTGTTAAACAAGAAAAGTAATTGAATGTACATACATTGTAAGATAGACAGGTGCAATGGATAGTAGGGAAGAAAACAGGGCATGAAATAATTCACATTTATGTTGTCTAACCAAACAGAATAGCAGTGTAACGCCCCGGACACACCCGCCGGTGGTCGTTACTCCTGGCGGGATCTAGACTGGCCTCACATATCAATACTAGTCTTTTCTGCGCACTTTGTCCTCACTCGTGCGCACCCGGGAGCAACTTCCCGGTCGGTCACCCATCCTGAAACTACTCCAAGCTGAGCACGCTTAACTTTGGAGTTCTATCCGAATGGGCTCTCGGAAAAGAAGGAATTCCTTATTGATATGAGTAGTCTATCATCCCTAATAAGCCAGGCCATCACATACACCCTCACTCAGAGGAACCTACGTCCTCGTCGGGCCACAGGAACGTTCCCTCTTGGCACAAACGTTTGTGCTTCCAGGACAGCACATGTGCCATGCCGTGTGCCACGACGGGTCACAAACGTCATGCACACCATGACTGCAAACTGTCCGCAAACATCCGTGTAACCACGAGGGTTGTCAAATGGTGCTTTGCCTGCACTTGCTTGAAAGCTGTTGTTGTAAGAGAACTCGGCAAATGGAAGGCAGTCTTCCCATTTCATGCCAAAGGAGATGACACATGCTCTGAGCATGTCTTCTAGAATCTGATTCACGCGCTTGACTTGACCACTAGTCTGAGGGTGAAAAGCAGTGCTGAACCTGATCTTAGTGCCCATGGCAGACTGAAAGGAGTCCCAGAACCTTGATGTGAACAAGCTTCCACGGTCTGAGGATATAACTTGAGGAATGCCATGTAGGGACACAATTCTGGAAGTGTACAGCTCTGCCAATTGAGCTGCATTGATTGATTCTTTGACTGGAAGAAAGTGAGCGACTTTGGTAAGCTTGTCAATCACCACAAAGATAGCATCATTTCCTCGCTTGGATTTAAGAAAGCCAGTGACGAAGTCCATTTCAATGTGGTCGAACTTCCACTCGGGAATAGGAAGAGGTTGGAGAAGACCGGCTGGACGTTGATGTTCTGCTTTCACTCTTCTGCAAACATCACATTCGTTCACGAATTGGGCAATCTCCCTTTTCATGCGTGTCCACCAGTAAGATTGCTTGAGATCTTGATACATCTTGGAACTGCCAGGATGAATGGAAAGGAGAGAATCATGAGCTTCTTCCATTATGAGCTTCCTGAGATCACCTTTGGGAACAACGAGTCTGTCCTCGAAGAATAAGGTATCTCTCTCATCAACACAGAAGCACTTGTATTTCGGAATGCCCTTAGCAATAGCATGTTTCACCTTCTTCACCATGGTATCACTGAGTTGGGCCTCACGGACTTGATCTTCCAAGGTAGGAGCAATTTGGAGATTTGCAAGAAAACCCTGCGGAACAACTTGGAGGTTGAGTTTCCTGAATGCTTGACAAAGCTCAGGCTGGTATGGCTTGATAAGAAGGCTGTTGCAATATGCCTTTCTGCTCAAAGCATCTGCAATCACATTCGCCTTGCCAGGAGTGTATTCAATGCTGGGATTATACTCTTGGATCATTTCAACCCAACGAGTCTGGCGGAGGTTCAGATGCGGCTGTGTGAAGATGTACTTCAAGCTCTTGTGATCAGTGAAGATGTCGACCTTTCTGCCCAACAACAGATGTCTCCACGTAATCAGAGCATGTACCACAGCTGCTAGCTCTAGATCATGTGTGGGATAGTTCTTCTCACTTGGCTTGAGCTGACGAGAAGTGTATGCCACAATTCTCTTATCTTGCATAAGCACACCACCAAGACCTTGAAGAGAAGCATCACAGAATACTTCATAGGGCTTGGACTCATCTGGAGGAGTCAGAACTGGAGCAGAGACAAGCTTTTCTTTGAGGGTTTTGAATGCCACTTCACACTCTGGAGACCAAAAGTATTTGACATTCTTCTGAAGCAGGTTGGAAAGAGGCTTGGCAATCTTGGAGAAGTTCTCAACGAACCTTCTGCAATAGCTGGCAAGACCCAGAAAACTACGGAGCTGCTTGACGTTCTGAGGAGCTTCCCAGTTGACAATTGCTTCAACTTTCTCGGTATTAACCGCAATACCGTCAGCTGAGATGATGTGGCCCAGGTACAAAACCTTATCGAGCCAAAACTCGCACTTGGAGAACTTGGCATAGAATTTATGCTCTCGGAGTCGATCAAGAACCAGACGTAAGTGCTTTTCGTGATCTTCTTCATTCTTGGAAAACACCAGAATATCATCCAGATACAGAAGCACAAACTCGCCAGTATAGGGGTTGAAGATGTAATGCATCATCCTCGAAAAGGTAGGAGGAGCATTGGCGAGACCGAAGGACATGACGGTATACTCGTATGAACCGTAGCTCGTTCTGAAGGCCGTCTTGGGAATGTCTTCCTCGCGAATGCGAATTTGGTGATAGCCCATTCAGAGGTCAAGCTTAGAGAACACTTTAGCTCCTTTGAGCTGCTCGAAGAGTTTGTTGATGTTGGGGAGCGGATATTTGTTCTTTATTGTCTTCTTGTTCAATGGCCGGTAGTCAATACAGAGACGCTCCGTGCCATCTTTCTTCTTGACAAATAAGACACCACAACCCCACGGAGACGTACTAGGCCTGATGAGACCCATACTCTCCTGCTTATCAAGCTGCTTCTTGAATTCCTTCAATTCATCCGGAGAGAGCTTGTACAGACGCCGGCATGCTGGCTCAGTACCCGGCTCGAGTTCAATTACGAATTCCACCTGACGGTGTGGAGGCATGCCTGGAAGTTCTTCAGGAAAGACGTCTTGATATTCGTTCACCACCGGAATTTGAGATATGGCATTAATTTCGCCCTTATCATTGAGAGAGAAAAGCCTGATAGTGTTATCCCTGGAGGCGAAGATAATCACATCTTCATCAGAATGAGTCATCTTGACTTCCTTCTGAGCACAATCAATGTGAGCATCGTGCTGAAAAAGCCAATCCATTCCGAGGATGAGGTCAATGTCAGAATTACCAAGAACCACCGGAGAAGCCAAAAATCGATAGTCACCCATGCGAATAGACACATCCGGAGCATAGACACTAGAAGACATACGTCTCCCCGAAGAAATGACTTGCAACCTCTGAGGCAAATTTGAAGTGGCAATATTGTGCTTGGATGCAAATGGTTGAGACATGAAAGAGCATGAAGCACCCGAATCAAATAACACTTTAGCTGGAAAAGAGTTAACTGGAAGGTTACCCAAAATGACATCAGAAGAATTCTCCGCTTGCGCTGCATTCATCAGATTGACCCTTGCTGCCTTTGGATCATGCCTGACAATAGCTGAACTCACAGGTGGAGGAGGAGGAAGACGCTTCGGGTTCGGACATCTGTTGGCATAGTGACCTTTCTGAGTGCATTTGTTGCAAGTCACTTCTGAGAGAGGACGGAAATGAGAACCACTTGACTTGGAGCCTTGAGACTGAAACTGGTTCTTCGACTGGTTGCTCGGGTTGGGTGGGTGGGAAAAACCACGTCCACTAGAGTTCTTGTAGTTGTTGGAGTTGTTGTAGGGAGCTCGAATCACTGGAGGAGGAGGAAGCCAGAATTTCTGTTGTTTCGAGACCATCTGAGACGATGAGGAAGAGTGAACGGCATCTCGAATTCTCTTCTTAGAAGCCTCCATCTTAAGCTGAGCTGCTTCTTGTTTCAAAGCCATGTTATAGAACTTGTCGAATTCATCGGGCTCGAACAAGGTGAGAGCAAGCTGAAGTTCATCTTTGAGACCTCCACGGAACTGGTAGATTTTACTCTTGGCATCAGGAATGTCTTGCTTAGCATAACGGGCGAGGTTTTGGAACTTGACATTATACTGATAGCCTGTCATGGAGCCCTGCTTCAGGTTGCGGAATTGCTCACGCATACCCTCGATGACACTTGTAGGAATGTGGTGCGAGCGAAAATCCTTGCAGAAATTCTCCCAAGAGATCACTTGACCTGACCTGGAGTCTTTGTACTGCTGCCACCAGTCAGCTGCTTGATCTTTGAGCTGGAAGGCTGCAAACTTCACATAATCATCTTCCTTCACGTTACTGCACTCAAAGTGCTTCTTTATGTCGGTTAACCAATCTTCAGCATCAAGAGGGTCGACACAGTAACTGAAAGCTTTAGGATTGTTGGCCAAGAACTGGTTGAGAGTAGCATGGTGCTGCTGGTTGAAGAAGTTGCCTTGGTTCCCTGGAACACCCTGATTAGCTTGATTAGATTGCATCTGTTGCATCATCTGCATCAACAACTGGGTGTTCTGAGCTGTAGTCTGCATAATCACTCTCCAAGCCTCAGGCGGAGGAGGAGGGGAAGGAGGACGATCTGGGACCTCTTCCACCTCTGGGTTAGCGTTGGGAACCTTTTTCGGAGCCATCCTGTAAGAGATGACCATGAATCAGCAATTGATTGACAAATGGTATAAGCTGAATCAATGGAATGAATTGCAGCAAGTCTTCACAATAATCATTCAAACAATAAGAACGAATGAAATCATTCGAACAAGAGGAACGAATGAAATTCTTAGTTAAATGATAATATCAGTCTTCACGAGAAGCCACATAGGGGACAAAATGAAAATAAGAAAAACAACAAGGTACGGACGGGAACAAAGACGAGAGAGGAGTTTCGTTCTAACATCTTTGTGCTGAAAGCATATGAACGCGTTACGAAAAGGTTTTGCAATCCCCGGATCAGCATAGCCAAGGACCCTTTAATATGCAACTCCTGATAGTAACATCGGTCATAAACCACTTCACTCAATGTAGAACCCCGAACTCACAAACCTGCATCCGTTGTAAGAATGCCTACGATCTACTGGATAAACCCACCTATAAATTTCCGAAAGATTCCAGTTATGCAATCAGGTGTTGGGGATACACGAGAAGCACCGCGCAATCAACTCTAAACCTACATCCAGGTGTATCCATCCTTCAACACATAACCAGTCTTTCTCGGAAACTGTGTACCTCGGACCTTCGAAAAGCATCCACTATAACAAGCTATGGCAATACTCCCGAACTACCTCCCCAGTACTGGGTGATGTCGGGGTTATCTTGCCACTGGCCGTATAGGGGAGATTTTTGATGTCGGCCGTCTTAAGTATTTAGTACTGCCGCGATATGCTTGTGACGACAATACCCCGAAGCTCAACTCCCCGGGATACTGCCACAACCCCTAATGTCAGGAGGCATCGAGAACAATATCCTCGTCACAAGAACATCGAAACAATCCCAGAATACTCGCGGGATTCCTAAAAAAAAATTGTGCAATTTTTGAAAGTAGGAGAGACAAGAGTAGTCGTCAGGAGTCCTCACCAGAGAGAAAGGGGATGAGAAGCAAAGAAATCCTACTCTCCGATATAATATAGGACTCAAAATGTTTTCAGTGTGTGCCTAGACTCGACCGTCAATGATTCGATCAAACAGTGGGGGCTCCTAGGTCGGAGAAGGCTCTGATACCAACTTGTAACGCCCCGGACACACCCGCCGGTGGTCGTTACTCCTGGCGGGATCTAGACTGGCCTCACATATCAATACTAGTCTTTTCTGCGCACTTTGTCCTCACTCGTGCGCACCCGGGAGCAACTTCCCGGTCGGTCACCCATCCTGAAACTACTCCAAGCTGAGCACGCTTAACTTTGGAGTTCTATCCGAATGGGCTCTCGGAAAAGAAGGAATTCCTTATTGATATGAGTAGTCTATCATCCCTAATAAGCCAGGCCATCACAAGCAGGACATAATTTCACATATATGATGGCTAATTAAACAGGATAGCATGACAAAATTTCACATGTATGATGGCTAACTAAACAGGATAGAATGACATACTTCAAAATATGATGACTATGTAAACAGGATGACATGATATAACTATACGATGTGTCTACTAAAGTGGTTGGCATGCCATAAATCACAAACATGCCGTCGATGGAAACATGATGGCATGATATAATTCACGGATAGAATGACATAATTCAAAATATGATGACTATGTGAACATGATGAGATGGCATAACTATATTATGTCTTTAGAAAATGGGTTGGCATGCCATAATTCAGATACATGCTATCTGTGTAAACATCATGGCATGATATAATTCAAATATATGATTTATATACTAAGGAAGTGAGCAGAGGGCAATCGCATATATGATGTGTCAACTAAGGAGATGGCATCCAATATCGTGTATATGATGTAAAAACTAAGCATTGCAATACAACATATGCATGATATGAGTAATATAACCCTGCCAAGTTTGAGCATACACCTCAGGGGGATAATAGGACTGGTCATCTGCCTCTAAATCCTATTCTGAAGAGCTATCTGTAACCAGCAAGATATCTGCTTCACCAGGTAGCATTGTCTGCTCTGAAGACCTTGTTTTCACTCCAGATTTCTCCATCACCAATTCAAATGGCTGATGCACAGGAAGAGCAGTTGAATATACAAACATTGTCGACAAAAGCAATGAGAAATACAAAAAAAGGACGGCATGATATAATTCACATATATGACGCTTGGCTAAATAGCATGGCATTGCATAATTCAAATACATAATGCCTTGCAACAAGATAGCATTACATAATTCACATATATAAAGTCTTGCAAAAAGATGGCATTGCATAATTCACATATATGGTAATTAGACACTAAACAGGTGGCATTCACACAAATCATGTCTAAACTAAGCAAATGACATAGCAATGCAAGATACCATACGCACGATATGAGCAACCTAACCCTGCAAAGTTAGAGCATACACCTCGGGGGGGGGGGGATAGGACTGGTCTGCTGTCTCTGAATCCTCCTCTGAGGAGTTATCTTCCTCTTGGTTACGATCCGAAATGGGTGGAGGGGGGCTGCCTTTGTGCCCGCCATGGAGCGATGTCTGCAAGAAATTTTATTGCCACGCCAGGCTCGTCTCTTTTGCTCTACATGTTGAGTTCCATTGTGTACAATAACTGACATGCATAGGAATAAAACATAGTGAGATTATGTTAGGAGTGCATGCACAAATCCAGAGTGAAGGTAGCAAACTGCGGATAGACCCAAAACCAATGATAGCAGGCAGATAATAGCGTTAGTTAAAAAATACAGATAATGGCTCATTTAATGTTTGTTTGCACCCAACATGAAACTCATAGTAGACACCCAATATGTACCCCACAACCATTTAAAAACTCAAGTTTCAGCATAAGTTTGGACCTGAGTCAGAGTCTAATAGGTGAACACGACGATAAAGTAGCATGTCATTATATTAAGCGATGCATAACGTAAGCAAACATGAAAGAGTGCGACCTCTCTTGCAGACCCGTGTAGTCCTCAAGGTCATCTGCTCAGTTGATGATGGTAATGCAGTTGTCGTGGCTGTCGGCGGCGGGGAAGAAGATCTGAGGCAGGGAAAGACAGTCTGGAGAGCGGATCCCTGCTGTAGTGAACTCTTCTGTCGTTGGAGCAGCTGAGCTGGGGTGGAACACAGCACCGCAGGAGCAGGACAAACCACACAAGGTTTTCTTTGACACATATCTGTAACAGAAGTATTTTTGTAAGGGCTTGTTTGAATTTGAGGATTCTAACAATGTAGGGATAGGAAATAGACAGGAATAGGATAGGAATGCACATGCAAAATAGAGAATTTAAAAACACAGGATTTCTGCTAATCTGGGTGTTTGGTTCACAAGAATTGGAAGATCACATGATGCAAGGAAGCATGGAGAGATTAAGTCAAATCACAAGAAGTGTACAACCTCTTTGGCGAAGCCATGTCGATCTCAGCGTGATTGGGTTGGCCAGTGAGGATGCTCCGGCTGACTTGGCTGTCGGGGAGGGGAAGAAAATCTTAGGCGTCTGGAGATGGAGCTCGAGGTACTGCTCCGCTGTGATGGAGGGTTTCGTCGTTGGAGCAGCTCTGGTGAGTTGTACGACGCGAGGCTGAAGCAGGACAAGAGAGACAACGTTAACCTGAGTGGAATTCTAATAACATCTCCAATAGATGACGTAAAATACATAACCACAAAGTGCTAGATGTATACATCAGCCGCTCATCTCTGAACTTAACTGTCGAAACTGAATTTAACTGTCGAAACTGAACTTAACTGTCGAAACTGAATTTTGCCGTCGAAACTGAATTTAACTGTCGAAAGTGAATTTTGCTGTCGAAACTGAACTTAACTGTCGAAACTGAATTTTGCTGTCGAAACTGAATTTAACTGTCAAAACTGAACTTAACTGTCGAAACTGAATTTTGCTGTCAAAACTGAATTTTACTGTCGAAACTGAACTTAACTGTCGAAACTGATTTTTGCTGTCGAAACTGAATTTTACAGTCGAAACTGAACGCACTAGAGGTGAGCCTACACGTCAGTCGACTGACCTTTTCATCTCTGGTTAGTCGATTTTGCAGCCGTTGGATACGAAATTAAGGGCCTGCTGTTCATCTTCAACCTCCACCCCCCTGAGCCCCCAGCCACCACCGGCCAAACAGCCACCCCCCGCTGCCCGTGGCCTGCGGTGCGCCGCCCCGCCCGCCCGGAAAACACTCCCCACCACCGGTCC
>LR738713.1:413347680-413381421 GCA_902687465.1 Secale cereale
TAACTCCGGCGAGCCCCCCCCACCCCCTGAAAATCGACTGACCCAAAAGTCGATTCAGTCGACTGAAGTGTAGCTAAATCGGAGGAGCATCGCAAGCAAGAGCAAGAGCGAGAGCAGCAGCGCGAGCAAGAGCAGACCAGGCATGGGACCGAGAGCAAGAGCAGAGCAGCAGCGCGAGCGAAACCTAAAGCAGCAGCAGCTCTTACTGATGTGGATGTCGCCGCAGAGGGAGCGACACCGTGGAGGAAGTGCCGGCGATGCCGCCGTGGATGGAGCCGCGCCGTGTCGGCTCGGCACCAAGCACCGGCAGCACCATGAGATCGAATCAAGAAGAAAATGTGGTGATTAATGTACAACCTCTTTGGTGGCACCGATTAGGCCGCAGCTTCATCCGAGGAAACGGTGATGATGATGCTCTTCCGGTGGTGCAGGTGAAGACGATGGTGTGGGAATGGAGGTGGCGCGAAAGACGAGGGGAACATTGGGGCAGCTCCTTGGAGGTGGAGGACGGGGTGGCTGAACCGGCGGGATGACCAGATCGACGAAGGATCCTCATCCGATACGGTGGATGAGGGACGTCGAGGTGTTGCTGTGGATGATGGGCCTCTAACCCCTCGTTGGTTACTCCAAGTGGAAGGTGTAAGATGCAGTGTTGTGGAAGTTTTTCCCTTAGCAAAGATGCCAAGGATCGAATCCCCAGAGACTCCTAGGTTCAACAAGTAGGTGTCAACTGCTAACGGCGCCAGATATTAGCAATCAACGTGGACCTGCACACAGATACAAATAACTTTGCTCCCAACGAGTACAGAGAGGTTGTCAATCCCTCCGGCCTTGTAGTTCACAAAGGATTAAACGCAAATGATAGTAGTGATAGATAATGTTTGCAATAGTAATTAATAGCGAAAAGTAAATAGTGGATGTGATCAATGATGGTAATATGGACCGGAGTCTCATGATGTTCACTAGTGATGTCTCTCTCCCAAAAGACGATAAAACAGCTATGTGAGTTAAACGAATTACAGCTGGGCAATTGACAGGACCACGAACGCAAACCAATGCTGACTACATTGCAAGAAAGGTTGAGGTTCAAAGCATGGGCGGTACGCCAAAGTAAGTAGACCGAAATCCATCAATATCTACTACTAATCATCCACCTTGAGATATCTATCCAGAACATCTCGCTGGTATTAAGTTGCGAGCCCCACCCATAGTGTAAACTCAAAGCAACAGACAACTGCATTAAAAGAACTTTGCGTAAACTAAACAATCCTTGCACCCGCGGGCACAAGCACCGTTGTTTTCCCCCTTGTGGCAACATCACATCCCCTAGACTCATGTTTCTGTCACTCAAGCTAGTCATCGAGGGGCATGAACCCACAATCGAGCATAACGTTCCCTCTTGGAGTCACTACGTATTACTTGGCCAAAGCAATAAATAACAACGGAGAACATGCAAGAATTACTTATGAACATAAATATAAAAGAGGTAGATCAAATATATTACTCAATCACAATCTGAACATAATCTCATAATTCATCGAATCCCAGCAAACTCATCATAGCAGCAGCATAAGGATTACATATGTGCCTCGATCATGTAGGGCAGCTCACGAGGACTAATTAGTGAAGCACAAGAACGGGAGGAGAACATCACATAGCTACTGGTCATGGACTCATGGTCCAAGGGAGACTACTCACAACTCATCCGGGAGGCGTCCATGGTGGTGGAGAAGCTCCCGATGGTGATCCTCCCCTCCGGCAGGGTGCCGGGAAGAGTTCTCCTGGTGCTCCCGATCTTGGAAGCGGCGGTGGCGGCGGAACAGAGATGAGATCGCGAAAACGAGTTCCCGTCCCGAGGGTTTCGAAGGACGCTCTAAATATATGCCAAAGGGGGGCACCAGACGGGGCTCGGGGGGCCCAGGCACCCCCCCGGCGCGGCCCAGGGGGGGGGGGCGCCGCCAGGGCGCCTGGGGCCCTGGTGGCCCCCTCGGCTGTACTTCGGGCGCAAGGTAGGTTCTGGTACGCTGATTTTTTATATAATTTTTCTGGATTTTTCCTGACAGTTCTCGTAATGTGAAAACCTGAAATACAAAAACAGCCGAAAACAGAAACTGGCATTGGGGTGCACTGGATTAGTAGGTTAGTCCAAATATGATCAAAAGTGTATGGAAGTGTATAAATATCATAGCAATATCACCCAAAAGTGGCATGGAGCAAGCAGAAATTATAGATACGTTTTGGACGTATCAGTGGACGACGTTGTCGGATTCAGGGCTCCGCAAAACCCGATAAGTTCGAACACAGGGGCGTGAACGAAGATCTCTCCCACTCACGTCTACCTAGCGCCTCGCTCTCGTCCCGGTGGAAGGATTCAAGCAAACAACAGTCAGAACACACAAGAGTTTATCCAGGTTCGGGCCACCGTGTGGTGTAAGACCCTACTTCCTGCTTTGGTGGATTAGCCTCGGGCAAGCTGGGATATGAGCTAGTACAATGGTTCCTGGGCTCAGGAGGCGAGCTCAGGAGGGTCAGGAGGCAAGTGTTATTGCTCCTTGTGTGGTGGCGAGTGTATGGATCGATCCCTTTTACAGTTGGAATTCTAACTACTTATATAGGCGGCCACTGTCCTCTTCCCCCAAAATGTTTAGGCGGGAAGGGATCCCACAACGGCCATTTTTGAGCGGGAACACAAGGACGTTCCTACCCTGACAAAAGCTGTCTTCGCCTGCAAAAGGACCGGGCGGTGACGCGGTGGTGGGATCGACGGTGACATCCTCCTTATCGTCCTTGCGGTCTTCGGTCTCGTTACACTAATGGGGAAACCTTTGCCCCGCTCCTCGGGAACTGGCGGCTGCGCTGTCCCCCTTGCACCGAAGTGGTAACTGTGCCGCTTGCGTACGCTGGCACCCGCTAGCGCGATGCATCACTGCTGACATCACTGCCTCCTCCTGAGGCAGGCTTGGCCTTGGATTCTCCGCCCCTCCGGAGCATCTTACTGAAGCCGCTCTTGAGGAGGTCTTGACGCCGGTCTCCTCGCAAGGCTTAGCTCCCTCGCGAGGGTCTTGGGCAGCTGGTTGATCAGCTGGGCCATACCAGGCCATAGTAGGAGCGCGTCGCGGCCCGCAGACAGGCAAGTCTGGATACCCTGGTTCCCAGTACGCCGACAGACGTCGTCGAGGAAGAGGCTCCGGCTGGGTGGCGGACGGAGGAGGGTGTGGGGCTTCGCGGGTTTTGCCGGCCTCGGGGTACGAATGGGTGGGCGGATGGGATGGGAGTGGGGAACCATGGCTTAGGGACGCACTTGTTCGAAATGTGGGGTAAGTTGCGAAAGTACGCCCACCGATTTGAGGCGGTTCTTTCAGTTCAGGGCTATCACGGGCATTTCGCGTGTCGGAATTTCACAGGAGGTGGGAGTTTTCGCGCGCGTTGAAATTTTGGAATAACAAGGCGCGGGTTGAGATGGAGGGAGTTGTCG
Organism: Secale cereale; assembly: GCA_902687465.1. Classification (NCBI taxonomy): domain Eukaryota; kingdom Viridiplantae; phylum Streptophyta; class Magnoliopsida; order Poales; family Poaceae; genus Secale; species Secale cereale. The sequence goes on from LR738713.1 coordinate 413,351,156, forward strand.
GAGCACAACGAGACAAAGATATATCTTAAATATTTTGGGCTAACAAGGCGCGGGTTGAAGAGGCGGGAGTTTGGCAGCACAATAGACAGAGACGCTAGCTTGAAATTTCGGATAACAAGGCGCGGCTTAAAATTTCGGGAGAACAAGCTTAACGTGTACGCAAAAGAAAAGACAATTTAGGCTAGTATGATATACTACGTACAATGTGTTTAACACGCACAACACACACATAGACACCATTTAGACTAGTAAGGTCACGTGCATTGCACGCATGAGATTTGGCAACCAAATTATGAATAAATACCACATTATAGCATGTAAGCTTTGAGTCATATATGCATGATGTAGATGTTCATTTAATCCTTATAGTTCATTTCATTCAAAATCATCTAGTTTTTATAAGAAAGCTAATCTATTTTAAGATCCATGGAATTGTGCGTTGTAAGGCATAAAGTAAAAACAAATCATGTAGAGAAACATTTGGGCAATTCTAATACGGAAGATTCTAGAACAGAGAAGAAGTGCTTGTGTTTTGAGGTTTGTGCATTATGCTTAAGTTCAACCATAGAGTCTTCTAGATTGTACATGTGGCAAAATCTGGTGGAATCTAGGTGATATCCAACGACCAGTAGTGCTCAAATTTGCCAGCTCTGCACCATCGGATTGGCCTCATCCAACGACCATCTTTCAAAGTTAAAGTTATCCGCACACTATATAAAAAATATTAAATTTAATATATATATATATATATATATATATATATATATATATATATATATATAGGGGTATAGATATATATATGTGATGCGAAAGCCACACATCATCTCCAATTAGAATAGTGTGTCCATGCACGGATGCAATGTGGCCAAACGATGTCTGCCATTGATATATCAGATTCAAACCAATCTGACCTTGTTCAATGTGTATGCATTGCAACATGCTCGTTTCCAAACCACACCGCATAGATCTCCGTTATATTCATGCATGCATGGGTTTCAAACATCATGATCTCTTATTCAAATATTTGAATTCAACTTTACATTGATTATGACGCCACCTAGTCTTTTACACCCACACATTGGTCTTTTCTTTATAATTGTACCACTAACTTTCTCTCGTGCATGCATGCACACACACTACCAGTCGGCATTATCCATCGCACACATGCAATCTTTTTCTTCAGGTCGGTCTCCCATGAAGGCACACACACACACACATCCCCCTCTCCATCATATCGGGCATTCTTTATCTCTCACGTGCATGCGCAACGATCGATGTTCCTCTATGTGTGTGTATAGCTAGGTCTTTCATAGTTTTCCACATAAACCGATCAATCTATATATCTAGTGAGGTATCACCTTCTTTCCCACGTCCACATCGATCAATCTATACCTCTCTATATAGGATTACATATATAGCTAATACACCCACATTAATTATCTATCCAACGCCCCCTATCATCATCCATGCCTTCCGCTTCATCTCTCAGACGTGCACACAATGGCGACGACAGGGGGCAGCAAGGGCCCTGCCCCCCTAACATCACTATATATCGAGGCTAGTATGAATGTGTTCATTAGACAATTGCTGGTAAAAATGGTTTAAGTTGATGAATTGGCCCTCCTCGTAAAGGATTAGCAATGCTTGGCCCCCTAGCTCATGGGACATTTTTCATGGCTCCGCCACTGCACGCAACAGCGCACGTTCTCGCCCCCTCTCTCTAAATATCGATCTCGCAGTTGTGCACTCCTTCATAGTCTCCCTCCACTCGGCCCCGCGCACCATCTTCTATCCCCCCACCGGATTTTGCCACATGTACAATCTAGCAGACTCCATGGTTGAGCTTAAGCATAATGCACAAATCTCAAAACAACAGTGGTTCTCCTTTGTTCTAGAATCTTCCATATCATAACTGCCCAAACTTTTTTTCTAGTTGAACTGGCATTATTTGTTTTTACTTTATGCTTTACAATGCACAATTCCATGAATCATAAAATAGATTAAGGGCTTCCTTGATTCAAAGGATTCTCGAAGGAATTTTGGAGGATTCTAATCCTTAGGAATTTTTCCTATCTTGGTTGTTTGATTCGTAGGATTGTAAACCATAGGAATTTTTCCATATGATTTATTTGCACTAGATTTCATAGGAAACATCCCATCCACTCAAACCTCTTAGAAAGAATTCTGTGTTTTTTCTATGCACAATCAAACACTCGTACCATCCTGTAGGATTCAAAACGACATTCCACTCTAATCCCATGTTCTTCCTATTCCCGCGTTTTGGAAATCCTAGGAATTAAAGAGGCCCTAGGTTTTTTTTATAAAAACTAATTGATTTTGAATGATATGAACTATAAGAATTAGACAAAGGTTTACATCAGGCATATATGACTCAGAGCTTACATGCTACTGTGTGGTATTTATTCGTATTTTGGTTGCAAAATCTGACGCGTGCAATGCACGTGTACCTTACTAGTACTTCGAGTATGTGCAAAATACAATGGCACGCTACACAGTGTCTCTCTTACAGTTCATGAAGCCACGTGGCACATGTGGAGGCGTTGTCGCGACATCCTTGTGTGGATTGATCACAGTGACGTGCTGCTGGTTCCAGAAGAATGTACTCGTCCTCCCTGAGCCGCACTGGTGGTACATGCACGAAGCGAAGATGTGCACGCACGCCATGCACGCACTCATTCCCTCGCACGCACACGTGGGTACACGGGCGGACGCAATTTTGTATCAAGATCCACCCCATGTGATAATTTGACGCATGTAAAGTCCTTCACTACATTGATGGTCAATTAATACAGCGCATGCAAATTGAGTGGACCTGAGGGCGGAAGAAAGACATTACCACTCCATTGCGCGCATGCGAGTAGTTAAATCATAGGTTGCTAGTAGTACTTTCATTGGTCTCCCTCGTATTTTGTGACATTTTTTGACTGTAACATAATATTTACGCATCTGAGCAGTGTAGTCTACTTGAAATTTATGTTCCACTAAACTCATCGGGAGCCGTTTCGAGCCTCGAAACCAAAAACCATCAATTAATCTCTTTACCTTGTTCCCATCACATTCGAAAGTACTAGTACTACAATTAAGTGCAAGCCTGCTCACACCTACCAGTACGTACCAAACCTGAACATGTTCCATGCAGGTTTTAGTACTAGTGCTAGTACTTAGGTTATAAAAAGAGGAACTACCTAACCGAAAATTACTCTACATTCCTCCTCATAAGTCCTCCTTCTTTGTCCGTCCTTGCCATGGCCGGTGTGCAGACCTCTAGGTCGAGAACTACTCGTAACAAGCGAGCGGCAACCATGGCCACGGAAAAAAAAGAGGGCTCACCGCCACGTAGAGACCTCAAAAGATCTCTCACGGGTAGGCGATGGCTCTCAGGAGCGCCCTAGACGCGGAGGCGAACATGCCGAGGTGGTGGCGCTGGAGTCTTTCTCCCTCGATAGCATGCCCAGTCAGCTCAATAAGCACCTCAATAAGCAGAAGGAGTTCATCCACGGCTTGGTGGAGCTGCTGAAGGAGAGCCTCGACGACATGCACGCTGAGCTCAATGAGCAGGGGGAGTTGACCACCAGCTTGGTGATGCTGCTGAAGAAGAGCATTGCCTCGGAGAAGAAGGCGACCGGCGAAATCCTGCAACTTCAGGAGGACAAGGCGAAGCTCTGCCACGAGCTCGACCTGCCGAAGGAGGAGAACGCCGGTGGGAAGAAGCTGCATGAGAATAGTAGTTCCTCGATGAAGAAGTTGCAGGACCTCGTCATGGAACAGAAGGAGGAGTTGGCGAAGCTACGCATCGAGTACCCGACTGCTATCAAGGTACGTAATGCGGCCGTGGAACAGATGATGAAGGCTTGCGTCGAGAAATCCCGCGTCATGGACACAATGATGAAGATGGCGGAGGAGACGCGCAAGGAGATGGAGGTCGTGGAGACAATAATTTGGAATGAGAGTAGAGGATATGGCACTGCGCTGCCGTGTTTCGTGCTCCTCCGTCGTACTCCACTGGAAAACTTGAGTATACGGCACGGTCCTTTGCTCCTCCTCAGGTCATCGGCACATTTATACGAGCAGTCAAATCACAAGGCCCCGCCTTCCAGCAGTAATGAGCCATCAAATCACAAAGGCCCCTCGCCTCTCGTGAAAAGGACCAAGCTAGACTGCCCCACCCTCTAGCCTTTTAATAAATTTTGAGTGTGTCTCGTCACATTCCAAATTACTACTACTACCACCCTATATTTAATTGCAAACCTGTTCACACCGATCACAACCTAAATGGTTTCCCACTTAGGAGCGTATTAGTAGTACTCGGTTATAAGATGACTGCACATTTCTCCTCAACTCCTCATCCAAAAAAAACAATCAAGTCAATCAAGCCATAGCCAGGGTGAGTTCTGGGTCGAGAGATTTCCACCAGGGAGAGGCAAGCATGGAAGAGGAAGCACGAGAGATGTCCCGCCTCGCCGCGAAAGCAGCCGACATGTCTAGCCGCGCAGCAGTAGCATCACAGAGGTCCCGCCGCGCCGCCGAAGCAGCACAGAGGTCCCACAGTGCCGTCGATGTAGCAGACTAGTCCGGCCACGCCGCGGAAGCAGTAGAGATGTCCCGCCGCGCAGCGGCATCCTGGGAAAGTTTGTCGTGGGCAGGCGAGGACTCTTACAGGCGCATGCATGCGATAGTCCATATTCAGATGGATTAGATCTCCGGCTGGGCGAGGATGCAGGACGAGGCCACCGGCGTCATCCGGCAACTGGGGGAGAGCTATGCAAAACTTCGGGGCGAGCGCGACCTGCTGAGGGCGAAGATCGCCGGAAGGGCGAAGCAGGAGGAGGTGACAGAAACCGTGTTGTAGAGGACGGGGTCATAATCAAGAAACTTATGGACGAGAATGCCATGTTCCGCATCGAGCGCAACAGGCTGGTGGAGGAATCCATGGATGATGCCAAGCAGCGTATTAAGGACATGAAACCGATGAAAGAGATCATCGCCCGCCGCGAGAACTAGTCTCCGCGACCTGCAGCGCATAAAGAAAGTAGAGATCAGCGAGCCAAATCGTTGTATGTGTCTTCCTTCTTCTTTTACCCTGGTGTATTTTGGGGGTAGCCGCATGTGGATTTTCTAATTATCTTCCTAATTATGTAAGACAATTATTATCCACTCTCGTCGTCCTTATATATATTCATCAGTCTTGCTATAAGTCGCAGTAGATGCTATAAAGGTCCGTCGGATCTTACACCAAGATCCGTGCAAAATTTTATTTTCAGATTTTCCTTTTTCTCTCTTAAATCTCAGTCGAGTGAGACATTGCCGCGCCATTAAACAGATGCTCAGGCGCCATTAATGGAGACCTTGGGAGAGAGGTGGACAGCAGATGGAGGTCAAAGGGCTCTCCTCCCGATAAGCACGCGCAGGGGTTTGACCGCATGCCTCCCGTACTCAAATAGCTACCCTGCATGGCGCATCCTAGCTAATAAAAAAAGGGTACGCGTGGCGGCACGTAAATGGTAAATAGAACGCCCATGGTTTCAATAATACTTGTGTTTCCGATTGTACCGTGACAGCACTTGTTGCAAAATGACTTTGTTGATTGTTAATGTGTGTGTCGGGACCCCGATCCTAAGTCACACCGGTCTAGCATGTAACACACCATATCACTTTGCGGCCTCACGCACAGCATCCCCACGGGTGCCACCTTACCTGGCCCGGGACCGTTTGCGCATTTTGGCTCACGTATATGATAGTGTCGCTAGCATCCATATGACAGAGAACCCGGGCCGACATGACCAGTTATAAACCAAAAGTGGCACTAAATTACAGAGACATGCATACATGACCCAGCAACGAACGTGTCGGTCATCAACATATGAACCCAAGTCGTAGCAAGCTAGAAGGACTTGAGGAACAACGCGTGACATTTCCCCTAAGGGGCAGACACAGGAACGAAGAAGGACACATGCCGGTCAGCCTAAGTGTTTCACAGCAGTAGCAAGCTACCAAGGCTCAGTGGAAGCACTAGGAGACATTTCCCTGTAAGATAGGCTACCAAGGGTAAACAACTAGGTGTCGGATCCCACACATACCAAGCATTTCAATAACATACACACAATATGCTCAATATGTGCAAATACAACATGGCATCACAACAAGACTCTAGGAAACAAAGTATTTATTCAATAGGCTCCGAGGAGCCAGATATTACAAACATGGGTCTCATGACCCAACATTCAGAGCATACAAGCAACAAGCGGAAGCATAACATGTCTGAGTACAGACATCTACAAATGAAAAAGGTTGAAGAGCCTGACTATCTACAACACTCGTCCAAGATCGTAGCTGAGGTAACAAGCTACTTGTCGAAGTCCAAGCGAAACTACTAGTGAGACAACAATCTCATCTGCAAAACATAAATTAAGCAAACATGAGTACAAAGGTACTCAGCAAGACTTACATCAGATCCTATCATACATGCATTTGTATCAAGAAGGCATAGTGGGGTTTAGTTGCAGCAAGCCAGCTTTGACTCAGTGGCTATCCTGTTCTACAACTGCTGCTAATTCTTTTGAGGTGGCGCACAAGAGTCCACTAATCACCACCAAATACACCACTATGGATTCATCCCCGTCTCCCTATGAGAAGGCCATCCATAGCACTCACATTTGTCTTGAGTATTTTAGAGTATCCACTTTCAGTTGTCTATGTACCACGTAAGCATCCAAGAAGTCCATAACCGTGGACCCGGGCTATTCGAATAAATCATAATAAACCCTGCAGGGGTGTACTTCTTCACACACGCTCTCGCCACTTACCGCCATGTACACGTCGTGTATCTCGGCAACTTCAAGCGGAAGCCTGGCGAGGGTGTCGGCCATGACCTGACTAACCACACAAGACTCTAGTCCAGGTTTATCGCCTATTCAGGTTCCATCCGCAAGGGAGTTCGGCCGAGGTTTCCATCACGGACCCAAACAATGTGTACAGGGTTCCCGAGCCCACCATCCGGGTGCCACTCGGTACACCGGGCCACGTGTGCCTAGTCTTCCCAAGCCCACCCTGCCGGGTGCCACTTGGTAGAGAAATAACACTACCTACAACACCAGAAACTAGTTGCGACTCCTGGACAGAGACCAAGTTGATTAATAAGTCGAGAGGGGCACTTAAGCATTCCAATGTGTGGTAGTAGCTAGTCATTGGACAACATACACAGAACTCGATGCTTAAGGACGGTTCCAGTGAGACAACCCACCATGTACTCCTACATGGCCTCTCACCACTACCTTTACCAAATCGTGTTCACACACTTAACGCTCAGCATCAGAACATATCACTGCACTCCAATTCATTCCCATTGAATCAGACCTGACATATTCTAAGCAATAGCAAGCAAGGCATGGTAAGAACACAACATGGCTTCAATCAACTCCTACACATACTAGTGGGTTTCAACTATTTACTTTGGCAATGACAGGTCATGCAGAGGAATGGGTTCAACTACCGCAGCATAAAGTAGCAGTTGAATCATTGTTGTCCTAATGCAATAACAGGGAGCAGGAGCGAGAGAGTGGGATTGTATCGGAATGAACAAAGGGTTTTGCTTGCCTGATAGATCAACCTGGGGGGGGGGGCACTGCTTCTCGGACAGGTACTCTGGAACGGTCTCCGGAGCAGGACCTATCAAGAAGGTCGGTGCCAACAATCAAACAAAGCATATGCAACAATATGATGGATGAATATGGCATGAAGATGTGATGTTATTTGAGCTAATGCAGCTAGCATCTTATTTGGTTGAATCCCATTTGAACCAAGGGTTCAAATGCAACTCTAAAATATGCATTTTTAAATGCCATTTATGTGTTTTCATATATTCAGTAGGTATAACTTCATTTGACATGCATGAAAATGGTACAGATGGATAGATTGAGTTTTTTTGATAATTTTTCATATATAAATTATTTCATTCTGAGCTACGGTTGAATTTCTGTGATTTTTTGAAGTTTAACCAATTTCCTGGATTTTCCTAAACAAAAACAATTCCAGAAAACTGTTTATTGCGTCAGCACCGCGTCATGCTTGCATCAGCAAGTCAGCAGCGCTGACTCAGGTCAAACCTGACGTGTGGGGTCCACACGTCAGTGGCTCAGCAAACTAACTAAGTTAGTTAGCCCTAACTAAGTGGGCAGGGCCCACTAGTCAGGGACTATAGTGACTAACTTAACTAAGTTAATTAGCACTAACACTAATCCTAACAACTAACTGGAGGGTGGGCCCACCTGTCATTGAACCAGGGGGTCAAATCCCTGGTCAACCCGCGGCTAACACGCCGGCGTTTAGCCACCAGCGGCAGCAAACGCGGCGGAGGGCGTCGGGATTGGGCCCCCGACGTCCAAATCGACGGCCGAGGCCATCTGCAGGCTGCCGAGGCCATTAGCACTAACACTAATCCTAACAACTAATGGGAGGTTGCAGGGGCACCGGAGCTGGCCGGAACGAAGCTCGCGGTGACGCCGGAGTTCGGGCCTCGTCGGAAACGGCGCTACGGGGCACGGGGAGGCCAACCGAGGGGCTCTACGGCCTCCTGGAGGTGTGGCAAACGCGGAGATGCGCCAAGTTGCAAGCCGCGGTGGCTCTGGCCACGGCGGAGAGGAAACACGGCGGTGCAACCGCTCGGGTCCGGTGGGTGGCATGGCTACGGCGTGAGAACGGCGAAACGGAGGGCGGGGTTCGAGGGAGAGGCTCACGGCGATCGCAGCGGTGCAGGCGGAGAGCTCGGAGGAGGGCCGAAGCGAGCAGGGTGGCGGAGGGGATCTCCGACGGCCGGCGATGAAGAAGATGGCGGTGGCAGCTCCTCAGGGCGTCCGGCGGCGCGTGGCTCGACGTAGAGGACGGGGATGAGGTGGCGGAGCTCTCGGGCACTTTGGCTGGGCGTTGGGTAGCCTGTGGCCAAGGCAGCGGCAACCGGCGGCGACGGTGGCGCTCGTGTCCGAGCGAGAGAGGGAGACAGAGGAGGGGAGAGGCGACGAGAGAGGGCCAGAGTGGTCTAGGGAGGTGCGTGGCAACGACCAGAAGTAGCCAGGCGTCAAGAGGGAGAAGCAGGCAGGCAGGAGGTGGCGCGGCGCGGTGGTGCACGCGTCGGGCACGCGCCCGTCCTCCTAGCGGGAGGAAGACGACAGGGGAGGGGGGACAAGTGGCTGGGCTGGCCAACTGGGCCGGCCAGGCCGCACAGTGCTGGGCCAGCACATGTAAGGTTTTCTTTCCCTTTTTTGTTTTCTTTTCTAATTCTGACATTTGTTTTGATTTTAAAGGAAATCATTTAAATTATTCTGACATTTGTGCAGGTACTAGGAGTATTCCAAATCCCCACACAAATTCCAGAATTATTGGACATACATAAAATATATAATAAATATATATATCCAATGCAAATATTTATTACATTAATTCCAAAAGCCCAAAATAAATATTTATGAGCTCCTAATAGTATTGGTTTGATTTTTATGTCTAACCAATATTTTCAGAGAGCAACATGAACATTTTCTTGGACCTTTTTGGAGCAATTTATATCTGGGTCATTTTCAAAAAATATTTCTGAGGCTTTCACATGTCCTCAATTCAATTTCATTTGAAATTTAAACATGATGCAAACATCAAGACTAGCCTAGTGCATACCAGAACTAGGGTTGTGACAACTCGCTCCCACTCGAAAGAATCTCGTCCCGAGATTCAGGAGTCGACGGAAAGAAGGTGGGGTACTCCAGTCGGAGACGATCTTCTCGCTCCCATGTAGCTTCTCTCTCGGAATGATGAGACCACTGAACCTTGAGAAACTTGATGTTATGTCGTGGAGTGACACGCTCTGCTTGATCCAGAATGCAAACGGGGTACTCTCGATATGTGAGGTTATCTTGGAGATCAAGCGTTTCGTGGTCCACTCCGCGGATGGGATCTGAGAAGCAACGCCTGAGTTGAGAGACATGGAACACATCATGTACTCGGGAAAGATGTGGGGGTAGTTCCAACTGGTAGGCAACCTCTCCTCGTTTAGCGAGAATGTGAAAAGTACCAATGTAACGAGGAGCCAACTTGCCCTTCATACCAAAACGATGGGTACCCTTCAAAGGGGTAACCCGAAGATAAGCTTTGCCGCCAACTTCATAAGCCACTTCCTTATGATGACGATCATACTGGCTCTTTTGACGAGACTGGGCTGTTTTTAAATTCTCACGAATGACGCGAACTTGCTCTTCTACTTCCTGGATCATGTCCGGTCCAAAGAATTGTCTTTCACCGGTTTCTATCCAGTTCAAAGGTCTTCGACACCTTCGTCCATAGAGTATCTCAAAAGGAGCTTTCTTGAGACGGGATTGATAGCTATTGTTATAAGCAAACTCGGTGAAAGGAAGACATTTCTCCCAATCCATACCAAAAGAAATAACGCAAGCTCTAAGCATGTCTTCGAGAATTTGGTTGACCCGTTCCACCTGACCACTTGACTAAGGGTGGAAAGCGGTACTGAAGGAAAGATGGGTGCCCATGGCAGTCTGGAAACTCTCCCAGAAATGAGAAGTGAAAAGACTACCACGGTCTGAATTGATATCTAGTGGGACACCATGAAGTGACACTATTCGAGAAATATACAAGTCAGCGAGCTGACTAGCAGTGATACTCTCTCGAATAGGTAGAAAGTGAGCCACTTTGGACAGACGATCAATGACTACGAAGATAGCATTATTCCCTCTCTTGGTCCTGGGAAAGCCGGTGATGAAGTCCATACCAACTTTATCCCATTTCCACTCAGGAATAGCTAAGGGCTGAAGGGTGCCAGCAGGTCTTTGATGTTCTGCCTTAACGCGACGACAAACGTCACATTTAGCATTGAACTCAGCAATTTCTCTCTTCATCCTAGTCCATCAGAACCTCTGGCATAGGTCCTGATACATCTTAGTACTACCGGGATGAATCGTGAGAGGAGATTCATGAGCCTCCTTAAGGATCAGTGGTCGCAGATGTTGATTCTTGGGAACCACAAAGCGATTCTCAAAGAACACAACACCTCGATCATCCATAGAGAAACAACCACCAACTCCCTTCTTAATGTTGGTCTTGATGCGGGTAACACCCTTATCAAACTTCTGGTCAGCAATGATCTGAACCTCAAGGTTAGGTTTCGCCACCAAGGTAGAAAGGAATCCGTGAGGAGCAATGTGAAGGTTAAGCTTGCATAATTCCTCATGGAGAAGTGGTTGGCCCTGCTGCAACATGAGATTGTTGCAATATGACTTATGACTTAAAGCATCAGCCATGACATTGGCCTTGCCTGGGGTGTAAGTAATCCCTAAGTCATAATCTGAGATCAACTCCAACCAACGTCTTTGTCTAAGGTTCAAATCTGGCTGGGTGAAGATATACTTGAGACTCTGGTGATCGGTGTAGATCTCGCAATGATTACCAAGAATGTAATGTCGCCATGTCTTAAGTGCATAGACTACAGCTGCAAGCTCCAGATCATGTGCATGATAATTTTCCTCATGTGGATGCAACTGTCGAGATGCATAGGCAATCACATGACGATCCTGCATAAGAATGCAACCTAGTCCCTGTCGTGAGGCATCACAATAGATAACAAAGTCCTTACTGAAATCCGGTGGCACAAGTATGGGAGCAGAAGTCAGGCGTCTTTTCAGTTCCTGAAAACTGTGCTCACACTATGGGGACCACTCAAACTTTTTATCTTTCTTGAGAAGTTCCGTGAGAGGTTTGGCTACTTTCGAGAAGTTCTCAACAAAGCAGCAACAATAGCTGGCTAGACCAAGGAAACTCCTAACTTGTTTAACTGTTTCAGGTCGAGTCCAATTAAGAACGGCCTGAACTCTCCCGGGATTGACAGCAATGCCCTTACCAGAGATTACGTGGCCGAGATAGGTCACTTCTGGCAACCAAAACTCGCACTTGGAAAACTTGGCATAAAGGCGGTGCTCTCTGAGTTTTTCCAACACAAGCCTAAGGTGCTCGGCATGCTCTTCCTCGTTCTTTGAGTAGATCAGAATATCATCGAGGTAAACCACGACGAACTTATCTAAGTACTCCATGAAGATCAAGTTCATCAAGCGGGAGAATGTAACTGGAGCATTGGTTAGACCAAAAGACATGACGGTGTACTCATACTGACCATAATGAGTGACAAAAGCCGTCTTAGGAATGTCTCCGTTTCTGATCTTGATTTGATGGTAGCCTAACCTCAAATGCATCTTGGAGAAGACTGAGGATCCAGCGAGCTGATCATACAGGTCGTTGATCCTGGGGAGCGGATACTTGTTCTTTATCGTGACCAAATTAACGGGACGATAATCTACAACCATCCGTTCCATGCCATCCTTCTTCTTGACGAAGAGGACGGGACAAGCCCAAGGAGATGAACTAGGATGGATGAAACCCTTTTGCAAGGACTCATCAAATTGTTTCTTAAGCTCAACTAGTTCTAGGGGTGCCATCTTGTAAGGTCTCCTAGAAATTGGAATAGTTCTTGGGATAAGATCTATGACAAACTCTACATCCCTGTCAGGTGGAACACCTGGTAGTTCCTCTGGAAAAACATCCGAAAAGTCATGGACTACCGAGATATCTTCAAGGTCTGGGAGGGGGCTAGCATTAAGAGAATAAAGTTGACGCTTTGCAACTCTAGTGGAGACAGTGACTATCTTGCCAGATGGGTGTGTAAGCTGAATAGACCTAGTGTAACAATCGATCTTGGCATGATGAGCTGTCATCCAGTCCATACCCAAGATGATGTTAATATCTGAAGACTTGAGGGCTATGAGTGAGGCAAGGAATACAAGTCTGTCCACAAGGATTCAATTACCATGGCTTATTCTGGTAGTTTGCCATCTAGACCCTGGGGTTTGGATTTCAAGCAGAGTTGGCATATCACAAAATGACATGTCATGCAAACGGGCATAGCCTTCAGAGATGAAGGAGTGAGATGCTCCGGTATCGAACAGAACCGAAGCCGGATGGCAATTGAAAAGGAGTGTACCAAGAACGACATTTGGATCATCATGAGCGTCTTTAGCTGAGACGTGATGCACACGTCCATGTTTAGTGGGAGCTGAATTGGCACTGATCGTCTTGCGTGGTGGCTTACCACGAAGAACCGACTTCTTGGGCTAGGGTGGAGCAAGACTGGACTGAGAGCAGTCACGTGCATAGTGTCTTGGCTTTCCGCATGTGAAGCAAGTCCCTGAGCTAGGTCGTGGACCCGCATTGACAAGCAGTTTACCAATGGGCTTGGGTGGAGCATAAGACTGAGCTGGATGAGGCACCTCATAAGATGGCCTCGGAGAATATCTGGGTGGAAGAGCAGAGTTTGGAACCCAAATCCGGCGCTTCTGGGAACTAGTGCCGGAGCAAGATCCCAAATCACGGGTGTGCTTAAGAGACTCCTCGTAAGTGAGCTGAGCGGTCTCTGCATTGATGGCCTTGTTCACCAGAGCCTGGAATGTATGGCAATGATGCAAATGAAGATCACGACGCAGCTTGGGGTTGAGACCTTTCCGGAACCTAGCCTGCTTCTTGGCGTCCGTGGACACTTCTTCTGTAGCATAGCGGGCGAGGTTCTCAAATTCTCTACTGTAAGCATCAACAGCCATCTTAGCCTGGGTAAGACTACAGAACTCTTCTCTCTTGCGATCGATGAGAGCTTGAGGAATGTGGTGCTCGCGAAAAGCCTCAATGAAATCTCTCCAGGTAGGAATCTGGCCAGCTGGAATCATGGCCTCATAGTTCTGCCACCAAAGACTAGCAGGACCTTCCAGGTGATAAGTGGCATAGATGACCTTGTCCTCTTCAGCTATGTTCGTAGAACGCAGCTTGTGAGTGATACTACGGAGCCAGTCATCTGCATCGAGCGGCTCAATGGGATGATGGAAGGTGGGTGGTTTCAGACGAATGAAGTCATGGATGGTTGCTGACTCTTTGCACTGATGTGTGGTGTTCTCCTCAATACGTGCCAACAAGCGATTAGACTCACGCTTGTTTCTCTCCATCTCCAACATGACCTCTGCCAGCGAAGGCTGGTCGGAAGGATCCTCCTCATCCCTACCACATCCGTGGTTCTTTCTACGAGCAACTGAACCTCGGATAACTGACGACATCCTGAGAAATGAAACCAAGGACGGAATCAGCATCAACCAGGCTGTAGAAGGTAGGACAAGAAATGGGTATCTCTCGAACTCCTAGGACAAATCCAGCAGCATAACGGCAGTAAAATGCCCAGAATGATACATCTTGCTAACAAAGGGTAGTACCACAACTCAACAACATCACTCAAGGTTCTGTGATAGTACTAAACAATCTACACCGAAATAACTTGAAAACAGGAGTAGGACTCTGATCAACCAATCCTAAGGGACTACAGAGTAGTAACTCGTGATCCTAATAACCGGATAAGAAGCCTAGTTCCTTAACCCCGTAGGAAAGGTAGGATGACTCAGATCAGAAGACATGAGGTATAAGGAGTAAAAAGAGCCTTACGTTCCCTTCCACAATCAATTCCCTTATATAACTAAGGAATATCTAGACTCAACTTCGACCAGTTTGGCTTAGTAATCCTACAGGCAGTCAGGTTCTGATACCAAAGCTGTCGGGACCCCGATCCTAAGTCACACCGGTCTAGCATGTAACACACCATATCACTTTGCGGCCTCACGCACGGTATCCCCACGGGTGCCACCTTACTTGGCCCGGGACCGTTTGTGCATTTTGGCTCACGTATATGATAGTGTTGCTAGCATCCATATGACAGAGAACCCGGGCCGACGTGACCAGTTATAAACCAAAAGTGGCACTAAATTACAGAGACAGGCATACATGCCCCAGCAACGAACGTGTCGGTCATCAACGTATGAACCCAAGTCGTAGCAAGCTACAAGGACTTAAGGAACAATGCGTGACATTTCCCCTAAGGGGCAGACACAGGAACGAAGAAGGACACATGCCGGTCAGCCTAAGTGTTCCGGAGCAGTAGCAAGCTACCAAGGCTCAGTGGAAGCACTAGGAGACATTTCCCTGTAAGATAGGCTACCAAGGGTAAACAACTAGGTGTCGGATCCCACACATACCAAGCATTTCAATAACATACACACAATATGCTCAATATGTGCAAATACAACATGGCATCACAACAAGACTCTAGGAAACAAAGTATTTATTCAATAGGCTCCGAGGAGCTAGATATTACAAACATGGGTCTCATGACCCAACATTCAGAGCATACAAGCAACAAGCAGAAGCATAACATGTCTGAGTACAGACATCTACAAATGAAAAAGGCTGAAGAGCCTGACTATCAACAACACTCGTCCAAGATCGTAGCTGAGGTAACAAGCTACTTGTCGAAGTCCAAGCGGAACTACTAGTGAGACAGCAATCTCATCTGCAAAACATAAATTAAGCAAACATGAGTACAAAGGTACTCATCAAGACTTACATCAGATCCTATCATACATGCATTTGTATCAAGAAGGCATAGTGGGGTTTAGTTGCAGCAAGCCAGCTTTGACTCAGTGGCTATCCTGTTCTACAACTACTGCTAATTCTTTTGAGGTGGCGCACACGAGTCCACTAATCACCACCAAATACACCACTATGGATTCATCCCCGTCTGCCTACGAGAAGGCCATCCATAGCACTCACACTTGTCTTGAGTATTTTAGAGTATCCACTTTCAGTTGTCTATGTACCACGTAAGCATCCAAGAAGTCCATAACCGTGGACCCGGCTATTCGAATAGGTCATAATAAACCCTGCAGGGGTGTACTTCTTCACACACGCTCTCGCCACTTACCGCCATGTACACGTCGTGTATCTCGGCAACCTTCAAGCGGAAGCCTGGCGAGGGTGTCGGCCACGACCTGACTAACCACACAAGACTCTAGTCCAGGTTTATCACCTATTCGGGTTCCATCCGCAAGGGAGTCCGGCCGAGGTTTCCATCACGGCCCCAAATGATGTGTACAGGGTTCCCGAGCCCACCATCCGGGTGCCACTCGGTACACTAGGCCACGTGTGCCTAGTCTGTCCCAAGCCCACCCTGCCGGGTGCCACTTGGTAGAGAAATAACACTACCTACAACACCAGAAACTAGTTGCGACTCCTGGACAGAGACCAAGTTGATTAATAAGTCGAGAGGGGAACTTAAGCATTCCAATGTGTGGTAGTAGCTCGTCATTGGACAACATACACAGAACTCGGTGCTTAAGGACAGTTCCAGTGAGACAACCCACCATGTACTCCTACATGGCCTCTCACCACTACCTTTACCAAATCGTGTTCACACACTTAACACTCAGCATCAGAACATATCACTGCACTCCAATTCATTCCCAATGAATCAGACCTGACATACTCTAAGCAATAGCAAGCAAGGCGTGGTAAGAACACAACATGGCTTCAATCAACTCCTACACATACTAGTGGGTTTCAATTATTTACTTTGGCAATGACAGGTCATGCAGAGGAATGGGTTCAACTACCGCAGCATAAAGTAGCAGTTGAATCGTTGTTGTCCTAATGCAATAACAGGGAGCAGGAGCGAGAGTGTGGGATTGTATTGGAATGAACAAAGGGTTTTGCTTGCCTGATAGATCAACCTGGGGGGCACTGCTCCTCGGACAGGTACTCTGGAACGGTCTCCGGAGCAGGACCTATCGAGAAGGACGGTGCCAACAATCAAACACAAGCATATGCAACAATATGATGCATGAATATGGCATGAAGATGTGATGTTATTTGAGCTAATGCAGCTAGCATTTTATTTGGTTGAATTCCTTTTGAACCAAGGGTTCAAATGCAACTCTAAAATAAGCATTTTAAATGTCATTTATGTGTTTTCATATATTCAGTAGGTATAACTTCATTTGTCATGCATGAAAATGGTACAGATGGATAGATTGAGTTTTTCTGATAATGTTTCATATATAAATTATTTCTTTCTGAGCTACGGTTGAATTTCTGTGTTTTTTTTGAAGTTTAAACAATTTTCTGGATTTTCCTAAACAAAAAAAATTCCAGAAAACTGTTTATTGCGTCAGCACTGCGTCATGCTTGCGTCAGCAAGTCAGCAGCGCTGACTCAGGTCAAACCTGACATGTGGGGTCCACACGTCAGTGGCTCAGCAAACTAACTAAGTTAGTTAGCCCTAACTAACTGGGCAGGGCCCACTAGTCAGTGACTATAGTGACTAACTTAACTAAGTTAATTAGCACTAACACTAATCCTAACAACTAACTGGAGGGGTGGGCCCACCTGTCATTGACCCAGGGGGTCAAATCCCTGGTCAACCCGCGGCTAACACGCCGGCGTTTAGCCGCCGGCGGGAGCAAACGCGGCGGAGGGCGTCGGGATTGGGCCCCCGGCGTCCAAATGGACGGTCGAGGCCATCTGCAGGTTGCGGAGGCTCGCTCGCATCCATTTACGCCAACGGGAGGTTGCAGGGGCACCGGAGCTGGCCGGAACGAAGCTCGCGGCGGCACCGGAGTTTGGGCCTCGTCGGAAACGGCGCTACGGGGCACGGGGAGGCCAGCCGAGGGGCTCTACGGCCTCCTAGCGGTGTGGCAAACGCGGAGACGCGCCAAGTTGCAAGCCGCGGTGGCTCTAGCCACGGCGGAGAGGAAACATGGCGGCGCAACTGCTCGGGTCCGGTGGGTGGCATGGCTACGGCGTGAGAACGGCGAAACGGAGGGCGGGGTTCGAGGGAGAGGCTCACGGCGATCGCAGCGGTGCAGGCGGAGAGCTCGGAGGAGGGCCGGAGCGAGCAGGACGGCGGAGGGGATCTCCGGCGGCCGGCGATGAAGAAGATGGCGGTGGCAGCTCCTCAGGGCGTCCGGCGGCGCGTGGCTTGACGTAGAGGACGGGGACGAGGTGGCGGAGCTCTCGGGCACTTTGGCTGGGCGTGGGGGTAGCCTATGGCCACGGCAGCGGCGACCGGCGGCGACGGTGGTGCTCGGGGTCCGAGCGAGAGAGGGAGACAGAGGAGGGGAGAGGCGACGAGAGAGGGCTAGAGAGGTCTGGGGAGGTGCGTGGCAACAACCAGAAGCAGCCATGCGTCGAGGGGGAGAAGCAGGCAGGCAGGAGGTGGCGCGGCGCGGCGGTGCACGCGTCGGGCACACGCCCGCCCTCCTGGCGTGAGGAAGACGACAAGGGAGGGGGGACAAGTGGCTGGGCTGGCCAACTGGGCCGGCCAGGCCGCATAGTGCTGGGCCAGCACATGTAAGGTTTTCTTTCCCTTTTTTGTTTTCTTTTCTAATTCTGACATTTGTTTTGATTTTAAAGAAAATCATTTAAATTATTCTGACAATTGTGCAGGGACTAGGAGTATTCCAAAGCCCCACACAAATTCCAGAATTATTGGACATACATAAAATATATAATAAATATATATTCAATGCAAATATTTATTGCATTATTTCCAAAAGCCCAAAATAAATATTTATGAGCTCCTAATAATATTGGTTTGATTTTTATGTCTAACCAATATTTTCAGAGAGCAACATGAACACTTTCTTGGACCTTTTTGGAGCAATTTATATCTGGGTCATTTTCAAAAAATATTTCTGAGGCTTTCACATGTCCTCAATTCAATTTCATTTGAAATTTAAACATGATGCAAACATCAAGACTAGCCTAGTGCATACCAGAACTAGGGTTGTGATAGTGTGCGCCTTCGCAAATCGGACATCAAAATTATCAAAGCATGTTGGTGCCATGTCATGGCACCAAGCCAAGTTTCATGATTTTCATGCGTGTTTTGAATTTACAGGAATTAAAAAACCAAGTTTCTCAATGTTTCCAGCCGAGCCATGACGTCCAGATGTTTGAATTTCATTCCCATTTCTCGCATCGGACCTAGAAATTTACCCGGGGACACACATGTGATTTTTCAACCAGCTTTGGTGCACTGGAGCATGTGCTTGTATTCAAAATTTGAATTATGCACACAAAGTGACACGTTCCCTCTTAGAACCACGAGCCTTCTTGAGAGAAGCTCCGGTTTGCAAGAAACTTATACCAAAACTTATTCCTACTCTGCAATTTTTTTACCACGGCATGATAGTACCAGGACATGACACCATGCCAAGTTTCATGATTTTCAGGCGTGTTTTGGATTTACAAGAATTTTAAAACCAAGCTTCTCAATGTTCTCGGCCGAACCACGATGCCCAGATGTTTGAATTTCATTCCCATTTCTTGTATGGGACCTAGAAATTCACCCGAGGACACACATGTGATTTTTTAGTCAACTTTGGTGCACAGGAGCATGTGCTTGTAGTTCAAATTTGAATTATGCACATTAAATGACCAGAAACTCAATTAATGTATAAAAAAGGCCAAACGAACCCGGAATAATTCCAAAATTTAACAGGTCACTCATATAGTTCTATGTTGCCTCTGCAAAGAAAATCTGGCGGGAGGCAGCTTATATTGTTTCGCACACAAAGGTATAAAGAAGTAAAGAAATAAATAAATTAGCCCTACTTAATTCTTGGGTTCTTATTATTTATGCCACTAGTTGTGTATCACTACTCAGTTTTGCCATTAGAAGTTACAACTACTCAAAAATGCCATCGATCCGTGAGATGCCTGCTCAAAAATGCAATTAGATATCTAAAAAATGCCATCGTTAAGTTAGATGTTTGCTCAGAAATGCCATTAGACATTGTTATTTTCACGTCAAACCTGTTGACCATGTTACATGACAAAAATAAGCAGATTCTCACAATGATAAGTTAACGGTGTCTAGCACAACACACCCCTCAGATAAAACTAAGCACCCTGGAATCCTTTGACAAAACTAAGCACCCTGAAATTCTTTGACAACTAAACTGCTGGCTATATGATGTTGGCCATATATATATATATATATATATATATATATATATATATATATATATATATATATATATATATATATATTGTACGTATATAATGTCAAGAAACGAGTGGTAGTACTATACCAACTAAAAGATGAAATGTACGAAATATAACGAGAAGAAACATAACATAGTTCTGCTGGGGGCTCAGCACAATACACCCCTCAAATAAAACTAAGGAGACCAAAAATTAAACTAAGCAACTAATCCGGTAGACACTGCATTAGAACCACCATGAGCAATGACACTGCCACCTTACTCAGAGTCCTCGTCCACGTCCTCGACTTCGTCCTTGTCCCTCTTCCTCTTGGGCGATACTTCTTTGGTTGAACCACACACTTGGCTCTTGCTCTTCATCCAACCCTTGTAGATATTGAAACAAAGGTAGCCATCCATTGTAGCATAGTGGATGTGGTCTATATCTAGTATAGTCCACTGCCATGCATGATGAAACGTGTGTGGAGGTTTCTTCAGTTCACCGTACATAGGATGAACCATGGCTCCTGCCAGGGTCAGCATTGAAGGCTGAGAGGAGGACACCAGGCTCTCCTTCTGGATATCGAAGGGCTGGCCTACAACGAGGCCTATCCGACCCAGGATTTCCTTGTCATTCCTAAAGTCTACAGTAATGAATTTGACTCGACCGTCCTTGAGGAAGTTCTTAAATTCCTCGCACTCAACGTCGGCATGTCATATGTGGTAGACCAAGCATAAGTTGTGCACACAAACCTGGATCACGGCGGGCTTCTTCTTCTCTACCTCCTTTAGTTTCTTCTCGCTTCCTAGGACTGTGGTGTACTCAACATCTAGCCCAGCGACCCACTCATCATTTGAGTTTTCGAACATGCATTTGAAGCGAGCAAGCATTCTTTCATCGTTGCGGAAGAACGGATGTAGATGACGTCGAACTCATCGCCGGTGATGGTTCTAACCTTGTACTCACCGCCGATCATGGAGATTTGGGACGCCATGGATTTGGGAGGAGGGTTAGGATTAGTGGAACTGCCGTAATGTGAAAGGACGGGACGACTAGGAGCGGTTTATGTCGAGTGGGGGGGGGCATGCAAATGGTAGGGTAGTGGCTTGCCTGGTGGATAAATGGATTCATGCACAGTACTATGGGGGCCCAATTAGATGTCATGTCTACTCAACACCCAATTAAATGGCTTTGGATGTCATGTCAAGTGTCGGGAAAATTACAGGTGATATGAAGCTTTCCATTCTCCCATGATACGGGCTTCCGAGAGCCGTTGGGTCTGAGATCGAACGGTTGCATGGCGTGATTCTAGACCTATGGGTGAATATCCTATCCTGGAGGGTTATTCTGTAAATTTTCAGCAACTTAGCATGCGACCGTTCGATCTCAGATCCAAGGGCTGCCAGCAGCCCGTATCATGGTCGTGCCTACCACGACCATCGCCTCTCTTGAGCGGTCGCGCCCTTGGAGATTTAACACGGTGCGTTAGTCTATCTGATGTTGGCATGTCATACGTAGTCATCACTTAGGCTGGTCGTAGTGGGGAGTATCATATACTAGTATCATGCATATGGTACTAGTGTTTGATACTA
This sequence comes from Secale cereale, assembly GCA_902687465.1. Classification (NCBI taxonomy): domain Eukaryota; kingdom Viridiplantae; phylum Streptophyta; class Magnoliopsida; order Poales; family Poaceae; genus Secale; species Secale cereale. Next base: position 413,372,662 of record LR738713.1, read on the forward strand.
CATCCGTAGTGCATAGTATCATATTTGGTATCATAGAATGGTTCATTTATTGCCATACATGACACATAATAGCACATCATTTAATATGATACGATATCATGATATGATACTAAACCCTCTCTTACTTCACTAAATACTATGCCACCTCATCAAAACTGCCTAGTTGGCATGCATGATACTACGTATGATACTACGATTACGGGTAGCCTTAGTCACTCATACAACAAGGTTAGCTATAAGGTTGGCTATAAGAGTATTTTTGTTTACTTCTCTCTATCTCTTTCTTCGTAGTATTTATTGCATCTACCTAGGAGTGACCTCTTCCAATGAAATGGTGCTTAGATGAGGTGCTATGGGCATTAAATGGCTTAGCAACTCAAGTCCCCAATGCATAGGTGCTTAGTTTTTTGTTGCTAAGTTTGCTTCATCTAGGTACACGCGCTTATCACCGTTTATTCCTGGGGTCACCAAGCTAGTCTCTCTCTTCTTATTTAACTTGGCACATCAGACTTTATGCCTATGTGGCAGGCTTAGTACCTGTAGGATCAAGTACAATAGTGGGATATAAGCCCGCTTTACATGGCATTTTTGCATATGTGGGGATTAGGGTTTAGGGTTTGCATATGTGGGGGGGAAAGAGGCAAGGAAAAAGTGGAGGAGTGGGCTCTCGAGCAAGAGCCAGCCTTGACATGGTGGAGCATCGGGAGAGGCACCTGTATGGAGGTGGTCAGGAATCCGGCTTGGTAGTTAAAATGATAATGGCAAGTCAAATCACTGGGCCCGACCTGTCCAGCAGTAACTCACTTTCAAATCACACATCCCTACGTTTGCAGCAGCCTACTCCCTCATCTTCTCGCGTCTCTGTCGAACCGACTAGGTGGAACTGCCCCGCCTACCGCGCGGGAAAAGCCCCGCCCTCGACTTTTAAACAGTACAGTATACTAATTTTGTATCCATGGATTGCGCCATGGAGCAAAGCCTCAAGAAAACGGCGGTACACATGTACGGAGTATACAGCACGTCCGTCGCGTTCGCGTCACACCCCAGACAATCGGTTGGTCTAGCACGCCGCTCTCCGAATGGAACGCGTGTCATATTGCGTTTGCACACACATGTGGCACCGCAATTGAGAACCGACCATAGGCACACTCCCCGGCCCCGCAAGTTGGGTGAGTTAATAGAAGTACATACGTTGGTACCTGGACGATCCCTGCAAGACACTGAAGATCAGTTCGTCCATGCATGTGACCAGACTCCAGCTGACACGCCTGGATTGGCTATCGTCTACATATCATGTAGGCTATGTTGTATAGGGCTGTAGTTCTGGTGAGAAATCTAAAAAAAGGTTTCTTGTCATCTCGTAAAATTAGGTGTCATGTGCTTCGGATCACTGCGAGGGTTAAACAGCGACAGCTGAGTTGGGCTAGTCATTGGGGGCATATGCACGAAGACTACTCGGCTGTCATCTAGGTCAACCTGGCTATGTTAATTAGGACATCTATCGACGGACCCCTTTTCTACGAGTTTATCTTTAATTTGAGCTTTGATCCTTGTCTAGTTTGTCCGTCGGGATTCATCTTGTCTCCTTTGAGGTTATGATTTCTTGTCATGTGGCATTTTTTCATGTTATATGTTATAATCCGGTGCTTCAGATCAAAATGACGAGAACTGCGCCTCTGGGGCACGTGCATGAAGACTTCTCGACAGTCATTGCCGAGGTCAAGCCGGCTCCGGCCGGTAGACAAAAGAAAACTAGTACTCCACTATATAGTCAGGAGCCTCTACGCTTGCTTGCTAGTGTTGCTCTCCTCACACTGTCTCGTCCTCTCCAGATCTAAGCACGACAGCGGTGGCCACACACTCTCTCTACTCACTGCTGGTCATAGATTCCAGCCGGATCCTCTCCGCCGGGGAAGGTGAGAAGGTGCAATGTTCACGCGGTCGTCCTCGGCGACGGCCCTTACCCCCTGCCGGCGCGTCCCAATCAGCGTGCCTTGCCGTTCTCTCCCAAGCATCGCTGGCGAGGGAGGGCCTCCCACCCCTTCTTCCTCGCTGCCGTAGTGTGGGCAGATCCGGCCTCCCGCCGCCCACCTAGCAACGTCCCGGCGACCCTCAGGTATAACTTCCTTCGAAACCGGCCTTGCTCTACTTCCTGAGCTCCTGACGTCACTGCATTTGTATCTTTTACTATTTCTCAGGCCCCCTCGTGTAGATAGGATCGATCGACTGTTCGAAAACCACCTAATTGTTTACTGTTAAAGAGGTAAAACTAGTTCATGCACTCGAATCTAGTAGTACTTGGTTCAAACAAGGAAGAAAGGGGGTGGGGGTGGGGGAAGATTTGTTACCTGAATCTATGACTTGGTCGAAAGAGGAAATAATGGGGGCGAAAAGTAGCAGAGACTGGCTATCCAACTGGTCTCTAGGTCTAATAGGGAAATAAAGGGAACGCAGTACAAACTCAATATAAACCCGATCTATTGGTTGAAAAAGGAAAGAAAGTGGGTACTGGGGGACAAGTCAACGGATTAAGTCCAGCACTAGATTTGCTAGCCTCACACAGTATAAGATGGCTATATACCGAACAAAAATGGGACCAACCCAGATATCCTCTTCTGATGTTTGTTGCCCCGAGCCGCTCTTATGTAATGCCACTGGTAAAATGTAGCAGTCACACTGTTAAAAGTAAGGACACGTTAAACCAATGTTGTTTTCAATGTAATGCCTCCAGTAATATGAATCAATGGCACTTTTTTCATGTCCTGCTAAATTTCCCATTAAGATAAGTTGCTTCTTTTTGTTTTCTGATAGAAATTTAACCGGGGCTGGAGCCCTTTTCTTAAAAGAAGAAGAAGAAGAAGCTGCTAGCTCATGGGACATTGCTTCATTTTAGGTGAACTGCACCAAAAGGTCCCATGAATTGAATCATCCATGTTGGTGATTGGTGTCATCCCTTCTACAATGGCGTTGACTGCAGATATGGTTCCCATCATGAGGTATGTTCCTTTTTGGTCTGACCGTTTGCCAAAGATCCTGCATGTTGATCCTGCTCTTGTGCTACTGTTTTGGCACTGCCATGATAAAGCAGTAGTGTTATTATTTTGCACCTTAATCTAGTGGCACTATTAATTTGAGGCAATGTTTTGGCACCGCTAGTGCCACTGTTTTTATATATATATATCGAAAGAGGGGGTTCCCTCCGATTTCATTGAAGAAACCCAACCATAGAGAACCATTATCCGACAACATCTCAGTGTAAACGAGCAGTTATGCAACTACTAGTAGAACGGACTGAGTACTAGCAGGAGACAAGTTCGCCACATAAGCTAGGCAGGTAGGGGGACGCAGCACCAACTCGACCAAGTTTGGATTACAACCCAAATGCTACCACAGAAAAATCAGGGGGAAGATAGGGACTAAAAGAGCCAGCTTCAGCATCCCAGTCTAAGCACCCCCGACCTTCATTCTTGCGACGCACGATACACCTCGTTTGCCACCCGCTCGACCCTAGTGTCACTGATAAAATGAAGTAATAATAACTTAAAATAGAGCGAGTGTCCTCTCTATCATTTCATTTTCAATGTAGATAAAGAAAGTGCTTCTCTTTGTTAATGTATGTTTCATCAACTAGTCCCATTGCTAATGTTTAAGCGTTTCTGCAAACTGGGGTGCTTAATTTTAGGTTATTTGCACAAAAATAGAGATTTGAATGTCTCAAGGCCCCTCCTTGTACTACCGCTGTACACTGATGTTCATCACTGGCAGAAGGTGTATCGGGGAGACTTGGGTCGATTTCCAGTATGATGTAATATTTTCTTTTGTTTATTAGTGTATGTTTCATCAACTAGCGCCACTATAATCTAATCACACATTTTCATTATCTGTGCAAACAGGGTTATTCAGCTGCATTTTGGTGGAACTGCACAAATGTACGGATGGAACCGGCATATATGCAGAGTGAGAGGTGCCAAGTAAAAATTACCGACACCAACCCTACTCCATCTAAGCATTGGCATCCACCACCATCAGTGGGATGTGTGGCGCTCACTATGGAGTATCGATCCCAGATGGAGCATCCACCAGAGATTGAAGGATCGAGCATCTACAGGGTGCCGTTTGTGAGGGTGTCGTGCCAGAGCGAGCCGGTGGAGTCTTCGTCGACCGAGCCCAATTGCAAGAGGAGAAAAACAGTTGGCCTGGCGACGCTTCCCCGCCATCCTCTCCCTGGCCGTTCACATCGTCTCACGGGGCGGCTACCTGCCGCCGAGGAATAGGAGGGATTCCCCCCTAGACCAATAGTCGGGCAGGTTGTGAATTCTCAGGTGGAGCTTAGGGTTGTTAGTATTTGCAGGTTGTGAATTGTGTTTTGTGTTGTGTATTTTGAGAGTACATTCAGATATGAATTTCTTTTGAATTTCAGATTTGTAGTATTAAACATATGAAGTATTTTATGAATTCTAGAGATCTATTTTTAGCACTTAAAAATGTAGTTTCATAGGAGTATAAAAGGGCAGACAATGTGATTATCAGAGAAGAAACTGCAAGTTTCAGTTTCAGATAAGAAACTCCAAGTTCAGTTTCAGATAAGAAACTGCAACTTTCAGAGGCAAAGCATTTATCTTAACACGGCCTTTTCAAACAGTGTTAACATCATGCTGCAAGTTTTATTCATGGTCGAAACTGGAACTACCAGCCAATTAACATCATGCTGATCAACATTCATGCATAGCACATCTTCATATGATGCATAGTCAAAAAGATATGTTATTTCCAAAATGCCCACACAATGTCAAGTGTGCGAAAAACAGAGAAAACAAGGGACGAAGTTTTGGCAACTGTAGGACGTGGTGTGCGTAGATGACAATTGGGACTCACATGTCAATAAAGGCAGAGGCAAAAAATTTGGAGATATTTCTCTACACTTAAAAAATGTAGTTTCATAGGAGTATAAAAGTGCAGACAATGTGATTCTCAGAGAAGAAACTGCAAGTTTCAGTTTCATATAAGAAACTCCAAGTTCAGTTTCAGATAAGAAACTACAACTTTCAGAGGCAGAGCATTTATATTGACACGGCCTTTTCAAACAGTGTTAACATCATGCTAGAAGTTTTATTCATGGTCGAAACTGGAACTACCAGCCAGTTAACATCATGCTGATCAACATTCATGCATAGCACATTTTCATATGATGCACAGTCAAAAAGATATGCTATTTTCAAAATGGCCACGCAATGCCGAGTGTGCGAAAAACAGAGAAAACGATGGACGAAGTTTTGGCAAGTGTAGGACGTAGTGTGCGTAGATGACAATTGGGATCCACATGTCAATAAAGGCAGAGGCAAAAATTTTGGAGATATTTTCTCTGCACAGGTGGAATCGAACCCGGGCGGAACAGCTGTCGGGTAGTGTCACTCGGCCACTAGGCTAGTTCAGTTGTTTCGTTACGAATAAGGCACTTTGTTAGGTGGTCGGATCTCACGACGTCGATGTCTGCCGTTGTGAACATGCTGAACAAACGAGAGGAATCTGGAGAGGATTGTACGTGGAGAGGCGGACAGTCGGGACCCACCAGGTCTATGGCCGTACGCAAGCAAGTGCCTCATCGAAAAAATACTTCCTCCTAATGCTATACTGACGTTGGGGCCCACGGGTTGGTCAACATAGTTACATTTTTTAGGTGCTTCAACGTAGTTACTATAGGAGATAAATTCAGAACGAAACCGAGGAGCTGTCAGGTATCATTTATTATCACTGGGGCAGCAAGTATCAGCTGGGTTTTGGGCTGCCCCGTCTAGGCTTTCTTTTTTTAACATGCGCAGCCCACGACCTCGGATGGGAGGTCCATAGGCCTGTTTGTATTTTCTTGAGGGCCGTCATGTATCGATCGGCCTATGGACCTCCCATCCGAGGTTTTATTTTTCCTGAAACATCGGCAACCCAATTTTTTAATTTTTTTTGAAGAAAACACAGAGGTCTGTTCTATTTTTCTATATAAGAATAGGAACGCCTGGTCCAACTTATGTTTCCCTTCTAACTATATTATATATATATAAATTATTTTGTATGTTATTATATATTATTGTTATTGTCATCATATATTTAACAGATACTTACATATGTAAGAAAACAATATCCCACATCTTGTTAACTTATAAAAATAATTTCTTAATAATAAAATCCTGGATTTGTTTTGGCAACGAAAATCCTGGTGATTGTATACAAAAGCTTGGTAAGATTTAAGGACCAATGTAATAATATATATATATATATATATATATATATATATATATATATATATATATATATATATATATATATACCGGTCTATTCTGCTAAAATTAGCAGAATAGTTATTCTGACAATACTTCCGGACTACACTCATAACGCAAGTGCACGTCTTAGTTTGAACGAAGTGTGCTGCAGTACTCACGCGAGTGAACTTCAGTCGCAAAAAACTACACGCGGGTGTTTTCTTGGTACTATTTTCGTTCCAGTTTTTAAACCATTTGTCAGAACAAGGCGTGTAATATACCGTTAAAAAGTTGTGAATTAGGCGCTACTTCGCCATGTTGAATTTTTTTCGAGATTCATCACAGATTAAGAGCAGTTTTGAAAACACTGCGGCGCATTACGAGTGGCAGCGGGCGTTTTTTCACGTTTTGTTCTAAACCGCTCGTCGGAATGAAGCAAATGATATACCGTTTGAAAGATATCCTCGAGGTGTATATTTTTCATATCTATTGTTTTTCTAATTCGCTACAGTTTAAGAGCAGTTTCAAATTTATTAAATCGCGGAATTGTGTTTTTTCGAATTTTTGTAATTTTCGGTATTGTTTTAGCTTCAGTTTTTGAACCGTTTGTCGAAACAAGGCGTATGATACGCCGTTGGAAAGCTACCGACAAGGCGCAACTTTCATCCGTTGAAATATTTTTGAGATTCCTTACGGTTTTTAGTTAATTTTGAAAATCGTGCGGCTAATGACAAGAGACGGCGACCGTTTTTCGCGAAATTTTGACAAATTGCCGATCCGAATTATTCAAATTATACGTCGTTGGAAAGATATCATTGAGGCGCAGCTTTTACATGTAGAACACTCTCTCTGATTACTTACAGTTTAAGAGTAATTTTGATTTAAATGAAATGCGGGCACTCTGTTTTTCGAGGCACCAAAATCGACTGGTAAACTGCATCAGACACAAAAGTGCACCGCTTCACACTGAAGACCGCACTGCATCAGACGCAAGCGAACGGCTTATTTTATTTTTGTTTGTTTATGTGCGTGCACCGGGGTAGTGGAGAGAGGACTCAGTGAGTGGACTCCATAATTTTTCTATTTCCTTTTAACTACATGCGCAAAGATAGTGTACTGCAATTTTTCTTTTGGCAAAATGTTTTTAAGTTTGCATGGTTGAGGTTATTGAACTGTAGTTTTACTTGTTGCTTTTCTTTCTTATTTTTCATGAATGTTTCCTGACTGCAAACACGAGGCAACTGTACTGCATGATTCGTTTTGTCTTTCCTCATTATTTTTTGTCAAGGTGTCCGAAGTGCATAGTCGAGGCAAGTGCATTACATTGCATTCTATATTTTTTGTCAACAACAAGGGCTTGCTAAATTCGTTTTTCTCAACAATTTTTTCAACAAACTAAAATACCACTCGCGTGAGGGTATTGAGCTGAAGGGCCGTTGACCAGCGCACTACGATGGGGAAATCATCATACACATAAAAACACCATTTTGCACTGCATGTCCACACGGTCTAAACTGCATGCTAATGTCTCAACAGCACCATGTTTCCCCCGGAACTGCAATCAAATGAGTCACTGTAATTTTCATGCTTTACGTAAAATCCCCAAGCACGAAAAGCACCGACTGCACTGCATATGCACATACTTCAAACTGCATTTTTCGAATAGTTTCATCGCAAACACAAAATGAGTACCTGTAATTTTTATACACAAAATCCTCATACAAAAAATGGACCATTTGCACTGCTTGATCACATGCTCCAAACTTCATGCCTTGATTCGAAGGAAGAGTGGTGGTGTCGTGCACAGGAGATCGCCGTGGGCTGAGAGGAGCTCCTGGATGCGTGGTTCGGGTAGGGGAGCACATACTCCTCGTCGGGGGAGAGGAATTGAGCCAACTCGAGGAAACTTGGCGCATTTTTTCCATAGTGAACTACAAAACAAATTTTAGTGAGCTTCAATAAAACATCAAATGAACTTCAACAATTGTCGTAGCTCGCAGACGCACATTCGAGGACCGACCGTGGAGGTGGAGGTGACGAGGGGAGAGGAACTTGTGGCACAGTGCCATGCCGCTCGGAAGCCGACCTCACGGCGTCAAGCGACAACCTGCAGCCCGGTGAATCTCGCGAGGGGGGGGGGTGGGGTGCCGGCATGCTGCGTACACCCAGGTAGTGGACTGCACGGGCGCCCTTGGATCGACCGAGGCAGAGCCATAGCTGCGGGGGCTTACTCTGCCGCCGCTCGTGCTCCTTCCTCTCCGAGGTTTGGCTCACACAACCAGTGGAGGGGGGAGATGGAGATAGATCCGGGGGTTAACCGTCATGGACAGATCGGAGGTTGGCTCACCGTCACGGCCAAATCGCCAGCAGCTGGTTGTCGCAAGAAGGCCATCTGGAGGGGAGACATGGTAGCGACGGCCCTCCCCATCGGCGGATCCAGCGCATACTTCGCCAAGGATGTGGTTTGGTCGGGGCGGCAGTGGTTGCATGCTTTGTCGCGGGAGGGACG
>LR738713.1:413383933-413431378 GCA_902687465.1 Secale cereale
GGAGGGGAGGCAAGGCGGCTGGGAGTAGGAGGAGGTGCGCCGGTCGTCGGGCTTGGATGGAGCTATGGCAGCGCGACGCTGTGGGGCGGGGAACGGAGGCACGCCGACCAGGAGTGGGAGTAGGTGGTGGTCGGGGCCATCCCCGTGGTTGTCGACTGCCGGGCAGGTGGTGGCCGGTGATGGGGCTGGAGGTAGGTGGTGGTGGGCTGGGGTGCCGTGCCATGCCGCACAGGGGGAGGGGGGTTGGTGGAGTAGTGCGGCTCGGGGGAGAGTGATGGGTGGTCGTGGGAGGCGGGGTGGGATTTTTGTTCAGTGCAGTTCTGTCGTTGTTAGTGTGTAGCTACCGATGCGGGTCGTAGGTGTTATGAGAATAAGGTCTTAAGGGGTGTTATCAGAATAGACCCACCCTATCTCATAACATTATGAGAATAATATTCTCATAACACTTCCGAACTGCATTGAAAAATTGCATTGGAGAGCTATGCGCACTGCTTCCTTCTTCTGCTGTGCACCACATAGAGGTGCAGCAGGAAACATTCATTTAGCATCGTTTCTGGCTAGTTTGACTGATTTCTACTGGTTTATTCGTGCTTGCGCTGATTTAATTTGTGGTTAAGCACTGAATTCTGCGAGAAAACGATGGAAATCCTTGGATTTGGCGGATCTGCGTCCGTTCGTCCGCTTTTCTCTGTTTCTCTGTTCTCTGTTCTTCCCCGTGCGGATCGAAATTGCTGCGTTTTGTATGTAATATTCTGTTGTTTTCGGCAATTACGGGCTGCTTTTGATCTATCCGTATAAATTGGAGTGGATTAAGTTGTTATTTTTGGAACAATTTTAAGTTTTTTGTCCATGTTTTTTTGCGGCGCGACTGGCTCTGGTCGTTTATCAAAGATGTTCTTTGAGTTTTTTTTGCATTATATAGTTGTTAGAACTGCATTGCAGGCTGTGTTTTTCGTCTGTGAATCGTGGTCAAGAGCGGTGGACTGCAGTAATATGCAAATGCGCGTTGAATTTTTTGTAGTGCGGCGAACTGCATTAAGATGCAATGCGAGCATGTATGAACTGCATTACAGCCACGGTTGTGTGGGGGTACTAGTTTGATAAGTTTTTTTGATTGGTCAAGCACGACGGACTGCTTTTTTGCGTCGCTTCTAGTGTATTTTCTTTATGAGAATTCTGAGTATAAGTGAACTGCTCTTTTTATATATAGTTTTTCATGTGCAGCAGCAGTTGAAGAACATGCATTCTGGAAACCCCCACCAAGCTTTTCCTTTTTTTAACCCACATACGGAACTAGAGTTTTTTTAATAAAAGATCACTGCATCAACCTTCTTAACAGGAGCAGTTTTGTGAAAGAATTCTCTATGTGAACTGCTCTGATAGTTTTGTTTTTTATGTGTATCCTAGCTACAGCAGCGGTTTTGAAGCAATGTACATAATGAAAACAGAGTACTGAGAACTGCATATATTTGATAGATAGAAACTACGGTTCTGGGGTCATAATTAACATACTACATCATCAAGCAAACTAACGCAACATAAGCAAACATTGTCCGAAAGCAAACTAGAACGAAAGCAAACTAATCTACATATGCAGAAGGAAACTAATCGAGCACTTCCGACAGTAATCCTTGGCTTTTTAGCATCTGTCCTGCTTCACTAGTTCCAGCCGTTGGAGTTGGAGGTGGAAGTTGATACCCCCTTGCCCCACGGCTTCCAGGAAGACCTCGGGCGCTTCCTGGTCTTCTCTGTTTCAGCGCGCGCGAGGCCTTTCTTCATGGTGCTGATTCTGTTCCATATCTCGAACGCAGCATAGGCGTCCTTGGCAGCATACTTGACGTGCTTGGTGCTGAGAATGGAAGTCCATAGGCTGTGGTCGTGGTCTGTCATCTTCATCTTCATGTCTGCGTACTCGTCGTCGATGATCGCAGCAGCTACATCGCCAAGCGAGTCCAGTGGCTTCGTTCCATCAGGCACCCTCCAGTTCGTCTGGATGTCGACGAAGTTGGTGACGTGGAGGTTGCAGGCTGCGAGCTTCTGCTTGTCCTGCTCGATGGCGAAGCCAGCGAACTCGAACCTAAGGAAAGTGAACCGCAAGTTATACCTTTCGGAACTGCATACATGGGCATATAGAACTGCAATGCGTACTCGGTAGAGAGAATTACTTACCTTGGGTCGCCGAGGAACCTGTCGAAGGGGATGCATCTCTGGCCCAATGTACCACATACCTGGAAAAGAAGCACTAGATGGTACTTGCCGATGGATACCTGAACCAGGGCCGCCCTCTCGTGGTCGGGTGTGTACTCCACGTCGATGCCGACGATCTTCTGGCGGCGCCGCTGGAGAACTGTCTTGAACTCTTCGATGTACGTCGCCATGGCGGCGACGTCGGTGGTGTAGATCACTTTCAGCTTTGTGTTCCCGTGCGCATGCACGACGTCGTAGGTCTTGCTGAACCCCATTGCTGCAAAGAGGAGGAAGAGGAGGAGGAAGGGGCAGCGTCGTGTGTTTTGTGCGGACGGTCTGTTCGATGGAGGGCGGGATTTAAATGGGAGCGGCAGCAACTTCTGCCGAGGCCACGATCTCGTCTCCCAACAGTGTTGGCGATCGTGGGGTTCGTGATGATCATTGCAGTTCGTGCGGCGTGCAACCGCCGGGATAGAGGAGGGGTGGGGGGCGTGGGCGCTTCGGCCGATAGTGGGCACATTTATTTTAGGGCAGGCGAACCGAATCGTCAGCCGTAAGCGAACTGCATCGCTTCAGAAGCGGAATCGTCAGCCGTAAGCGAACTGCAACGCTTCAGAAGCCGAGGCGGTTTTCCGTAAGCGAACTGCATCGTGTTACAACACCGAGACGTTTTTTTATTTTTGTCTATGACCTGTGGGCCTATCGGACGGGCTTTTATTCATTAAGTCTCTCTTGCAGCCCCCTTGCCCGCCTCCACTTCCCTCTCCCCCGTGCCCGCACAGAAATCCCCCCCGCCCTCGTGCTCCCGTGGTGGAGAGCGACGACGCCCGCAGCCGCCGCCGTCTGTAGGGGCTCACTCGTGGTGGAGGGCGACGACGCCCGCAGCCGCCACCGTCCGTAGGGCGCTTCCTCCGCCGTTACCGTCCGCACCCGCCTCGTCCTGCCGTCACTTCGTCCCACGGTGAGCCCCAAATCGCCCCTAATCCGGTCCAGATCTTGTGCTAGGGTTATTTTTCATGCCAGCATTCTCTTCTTAAGGTTGTTTTTGTATGCTTGAAATTGCAACCCCCTATGGACTGAAAGTTTTTCTCTGCCTGAATTTGGTGTTTGCTGTCTAGGTTTAGGTTTTAATTATCATCCCCTGCTGATCGGAGGCACAGTATGGCTTCTTCCTCACCAATTGATGCGTCACCGGTTAGAACGGCTTCTCCATCTGGTAACTACATTAAACTGAACTGCAGTTTTCATTCAGGGTCAATTTACTTCTTTTTTGTCGAACGAAATAGTGTACTGCATCTTAGATCCCTTATTAGTAAGGCCTTTTTTTTAAGACACGCGTGGCAAACTGATATGAACTGCGTCAAGTTAATTGTTTTTTACTTTTTTGGAAGGGTTAATTGTTTTTTACTGATATGAACGAAATAGTGTACTGCAGTTAGTTGTTATGTTTTTTTTGTTAAACATAAACTGCTAAAAGAGCACTGCATTATGGACACTGCTTTGTATTATTTTTTTGGCTATCCACTATGAGGTTTTGCGAAATCGATATGAGCTGCATTAAGTTTTAGTTTTTGCCTGTCACAGAACTGCATGAATTTGTTTTGTTTTGCATATCTAAGCGCACTTCTTTTTTTTATATGCGGTCAACTGGTCACTTGAACGAATTAGTGCACTGCATCATATAAACCTGTGCCATTGTGCACTTTTCAGACACGCGTGAATATGATATTCAAGCGACATGAACTGCATTTTTAGGTTTACTATTATGTTTTTTAATTGTTAAACATAAACTGCTGGAAAAGTGCACTGCATTTCTACATTTTTTTTGTTTTTTCCAAGTTGATATGAGCTGCATTAAGTTTAGGTCTTCATCTCACACACACATCTTTTTTTTGTTTTTTCTCACCCACAGTTTTATCTCCTGGTGGGTCAGGGGGTGGTGGCGTTAACTATCTGATTACACGTTATTTCACAGCCGATGTTGTCGGTGGCGGTACGTCCGATCAGGTCAACATTCCACCTGAGTTGAGTGAAACCCAGTCGCAATCTGTTGATGGCACAGAGCTAGTTACACAGGATTGGATGGTCCCTGATCAGATTGCAGCCGACGTTGAGAGGAGAAGGCAGAAAGCTATTGCGCTCGGTAATACTTTCGTGAAGGCTCATAGGGCGAAGCAAGTAAAGTTAGGGGAGGGTAAGGAGATAGGAAGGAGGATTGCTGATTCAAAGAAGTCTGCTAAATTTGCCCCCGCAAAGAATCCTGTGAAGAGGAAACTCAACACTGTCGCAGAGCAAGGTTTAAGTTCTCCATGCCGGAGCCCGCGTGTTGATTACTCAAAGAGACCTAATTACGCCGAGGTTGATGTGGGTGGGATTCATGGAAAGTGGAGACGCGCGGACGATCACGCTGGTGTTGATTGTGAGCGTCGATCTAAGCTTGCGCGGGAAACTGCAGCTGAAGAAGCTCTGGACAGTGATTCTAATGAGGAGGATGTTGATGTTAGTAAGGTATATGCTGTTTATTTACTTTTTCTCCTATTTTTTTAAGTTGTTTTTGCATGAGTTTTGCTGATGTGAACTGCATTTTTTATTCTTTTGTTTTTTTTGCAGGCTGCTAAGAGTACGAAGAGGAAGAGGTCTGAAGACGATGCTGCGCACGAATGGCGTTTCAACAAGACTGTTCGGCTGTCCATTCCAAATGTAATCAAAGCTGTCGCTTTGCTGGGTGAGGTGCACAGAACTTTGGTGCGGCAAGCAGGTTTTGGCATTGTCTTTGACCTGAAATTAGAGAAGAATGTTTCTCGTGTTTTGATGTGCAAGCTGATGGGAAAGATCGACCCCGACACGATGAGACTGGACGGTGGGCCAAACAAGGTTCTGGAAATCAATCGCGAGGCTGTCCATCACATTTTCGACTTCCCTATGGGTTCTCACACTGCTCCCAGGCCTGCTGCCAGCGGCCATGATGATTCGCTGACTAACCTGAAGGATGAACTCGGGTTCAACCGTTCTAGGAGCATAGATGCGAAGGACCTACTTACCTTACTTCGCACGCTGGCTGCGGACCCTGCGAAGGTTGATAAGACGGTGAAGGTTTTTTTCTCATTGTCTTCCAGTGCTTGCTTTGTCCTAGCCCCGCAACTCGGTTGTCCAGGGTAGCTCCTATGGTTGAAAACTTGGATATTGCATCTATGGCTAGCATGGATTTTTGTCAGCTTGTTGTCGACGAGCTGTAGGCCGCTGTGTACAAGTGGAATTCTATAGGGAGCAAGCAGAACTGCGCTGAGGGTTGCACCATCGTTCCCTTGTTCATGTACCTGGATTCCTTGAACCTTCGAAAAGTATCGATGATGGATAAACGCACTCCGCGCGCCGCAATACTGTCCCATGTGCAGTTGAAGAAGATTCACAACGCCGACATCGTTTTCAGGGGAAAGATTCACCTGGACTCTTACAAGTTTGGCAAGCTGCCGGTGAGTGCATAGCCATCCTTTGTTTTTGTTTTTATTCTTTTTTTTTCGCGCATGCTAAAATGTCAACCTCTTATGTACTTTTCTTTGTGAACTGCATCTCTTTTTTTTGTTAATTTTTTCAGTGGAAGGCGGAAGCGGACATTGTGTATAAGCGGACTGTAGTTGCGGAAGCCCCTGAAATGTTTTGTGAGCCTCTTGGTAGGGCGGCTCCAATTCGACGGGGTCGTGGTTTTGCTAGGGCGGCTGCTGGAGGTTTTTCTGGACAGGCTTCTGGTGATCGCAATAGATTTGTGCAGGTCGATGAGCTTCTGATAGGGTCATCAATATAACTAGTGATTTCCCAACATCCGGTTCCAGGATGAGGAATATTGCCGGTTTTTGTTTCCTGAAGGCAAAGGCCCTTCTGAAGCAGAAATCGAGGCCGCTCATAACTTTGACCGTGGGCAGCTTGAATTCCTTAAGCAGGCTGTAACGAATATCAGATCTTCATTCGTTCAGCTTAAGCAGTCTCAGGATGACAGGTGTGCTACGTATGAGCAGGAAGCGGATGCAATCGTGAAGGAAATGAACAGGCATGAAGATGTTGTCCGGCCTTCTCTGCCCGACCCCGCAGATGTGGATGTATGTCTTTTTTCCATATGTGAACAGTTTTTTTACCCATATTTTGTTATCTATTTTTTCTGTGCGTTTGTTGCATTGACTATTTGTTTTTTCTATCGTTTTGTTCTTTTCCCAGTGTGTCGGAGAATCTTCCAAGGCTAACGCTGGTCGTGTTGATGAGCACCAGGACCACGACGGTGTTGATTCTGATCACTTGTTTGGCAGGCCATTATCGCCCGTTGATGAAGCTGCCAAAGACAATCCTATTGACGAAGTGGTCATTGACAAGGTTTGATTTCTTCCTATCATTTTTTTGTTACAGTGAACTTCATTGTTTGATTTTCTTGTAGTGTCCAAAACAAACAATCATTTTTTTTGCACCAGCAGTGGCAGCGAACTGCATTTTTTAACTTTTTCTTTGTATTTTTGCGCACCAGAAGTGGTAGTGCACTGCAGTTGTTGTTTAGAGAAGAAGCATCATCTTTTTTTAGCAGTGAACTGCATGATCTGGTGTTAGTTTTTTAGTTGTAGAACTGCAGATTTGGATAATAGTTTTATTTATGTTTTAATGTTTTTTAGGTTGCCGAATCAAATGTGGAGATACATGGGAAGGAGGCAGATGGTGACGACGCTGGCAAGGATGAGGAGGCTGACAAGTGTGAAGAGATGGAAGGCGACGACGCTCCCCTGGTGAGTATAGAGAATTTTTGCATTTTTGTGTTTTATTTTTTATTTTTCGTGGTAGCTTCATGGTCCATTTTTATTAGTGAACTGCATTCTATCTTTTTTGGTGTAATGTGTTTTATTTTGTTAACTCATCAGAACTGCGGATTAAATGTTGAAATCCAAGCGGAGCGGATCATTGGGGATGATAACGTGGAAGGGAGAGGAGGGCAGGAGCCTGGTGCGGAGGTTGATAAGGCAGAAGGTAGAGAAGGAGGGGAGTGTCCTGTTGAGGCTGATAAGGCACAAGAGAGAGAAGGAAGGGATGACATCGTGGATTGTGATAAGGATGAAGAGAAAGGAGGAGCTCCTCGTGTTACAGTTGAAGTTGCAGAAGAGACAGAAGGAACTCGTAGAGTCGGATTTGATGATGCTGGGACATCCGCTGGCATCGATGGTGTTGTTGGGCCTACTGTTTTGTTGGTTGGCGACGAGGTGCCTGATAAATTTTGTGTGGTCCCTCGCGCCCCCGAGCAATCTGTCGGCAATCTGGCTTTCCCAGCCGATACAACCAAAGCTCCAGCTGAGACAGTTTCGATTGATTTCGAAGAGGAACAGCCAAGACTTTCTCAGGACATGAGTAATCAAGCGCCGCTTGACGATGATATTACCGGGCTGGAGCACTTGACGCTCAGCGAAGTTGTATACGAGCAGCCGCAGGAAGTTTATTCTGAAACCGAAGGTAAGCGAACTGCATTATTTTTTGTTCTTTTTCTCGGGGGCGAAATGGACCGTGTGTGTGTTTATAATCTGATATCGTCCCCACCCTGTATGCAGATGAGGAATTACCTGTTGTTACTCCATCAAGGATTGATCCAGCTCTTATGAGGAGATACAATGAGTTGTATGACGCTGTTACGAGGGCTAGGAGAGACAAGAAGAAGCAGTATGACATTTTCCGTCTTACGCCCCGGTTAATTAATATGTTATTTTTTCAGGGACGCTCCCATCTTATCAATTTTTGCTGTGCTTTTTTCTTCTTGTCTGAAGGCATCTAGTTGCGTTCAAGGGAGAGTTTGGTGATATTACTATCGGCCATGTCGGCGAGTCTTTTTGGTCGTATGGAACGCTGAGCGCGCGCCTCGCAAACATTGGCGTGTCTATGCTAGCTGAAAGGTTCAAAGGATCTCAAACTATGATTGTCCCGTACAGCCTATGCGTAAGCATTTTCATTAATTTATATTTTATCTCCCTCGTCCAATTTTTATTTGTGCTATAACCATTTTTCATTAACTCTCTGGTTTTGTCTTTTTTGCAGAATTCCATTTGGAACGGCGGTGCCACAAATAGGGCTTTGAAAAAGATGTTTTCTTCAAGCGCAGAGGAACGTGCGGACAAAAAAAACTTGGTAACGCATCTTGACCATTTTTCGTCATCTTGAAAATAAGTTTTATGTTTTTTCTATTTTTTCTCATCTGTTTTGTTTTATTCTTTTTTTATTTCAGATTATGTTTGCAACATTTGACCCTCCTCCTGCAACAGTGAAGGACACGATAGGCCACTACTGCTTGGTCACTTTGAACCTGCGAGAGAAGCGTTTTGAGCTTCTCGACTCATTGAACGAAGGAGACAGCGCTGCTGCAAGTGTTGTCTTCAGGAAAATGGTCAAGAACATCAAAAAAGTCTGGAAAGATGGCAGCGCAAGCTGCGACGAGCCGTTGAACCCTCCCACCCTGGACGGCTATGCGCTGACTCATATTAACGTCCCGCAACAGGGAAACGGGTTTGTACCTGTTCTCCTTTTTTCTTTTTCCTCCTTCATTTTTTCTTGTGTAAGTGAGCTGCATTGTTTTTACTAAATTAGAAGCACTTTTTCCCTTGAGCGAACTGCATTACGAATGTGTTATTTGTTGTTCTCCCTCGGTAATCTTTGTTTGTATGGAGCTGCATTGTTTTACTAACATCAGTAGCACTTTTATTACTGAGTGAACTGCATTGTTAATGTGTTTTGTGTTGGTTTTTCTTTGCAGGCATGATTGTGGATTTTACATGTTCCAGTTCATGCAGACCTGGGATGGTGAAACGATTGCCAAGTTTGGGAAGGAGCACATTGGCTACATCAGGAAGGCGATGCTCTATAGTTGGCTGACCTCGTCGCATTGCTGTCTGGACCTGACATCACTTTTAATTTTTAAAGAAGGTTATTACATTTTTTTTTGAGTCACACACCTTTTTTATTAAGTGAACTTCATTGGTACAGAGAGGGTAGGTCGACTACTTTTGTTAATCTTTTTTAGTAGAACCCCATTTGTGTGTTTAAAAATGACTTTTCCTTAGGGAACTTGATGATTCTTTTTCACTACTTTTGCTCATTATCCATTTTTTTTGTGCAGGCTTTGATGAAGGCGCACACCAAGGTGGTATTTCCTTGTTTGAAACTCAAGTTCATACTCCAACTATTCAGAAAGTTGTCCTTGATGAACCTCCCGTCAAGGTCGTGAAAGAACCTGTGTGTAAGATGTTGAGGAGTGACGCCGGCACTTCGAATGAAAAAGCTCTTGAGAAATCTCCTGTCAATGTCAAGCATGGGAAGAAAGCTGCGAGCCCTCCGAATGCTGAAGATAGCGATGATGATTTTGAGAGGCCACCACCAGTGCCTAGGAGGACCAGGAGCGCAGCTGTGGAACGCCGGACGGACAGCGAGGCACTAATTCTATCAAACAGGAGGCCTGTGCAGAAGCCATCAAAGTTTCGATCTCCTGTAGATAAGTTGAATCCTGCGAGATTTAGCCATCTTGTGGAGATGAGGAAAGTCTTGCAACTCATCACGAGCACACAATTCAGGCAGAAATACAGCGAGTCAGTTCTTTTTTCGTTAGTTTTTTATATTTTTTGATTTTTAATGTGTGTAATGTTCTTTTCTGTGTTTTTGCTTTTGTGCTACTAAACCCCCCACCTTTTGTCGTTTCTTTTGTGCAGGTCCGCGCTTTTCCTGCACAGGAATCCTATCGAACTGTACACCGTGTCTGTGGACTACATGTTCTTAACTTTCACCAAAGGTGGTTTTATGGACTCGGAATTGATGGATCATATCATCAGGTTCTGGAAGAATGACGAGAGTATGAATGTGGTTTATCGATCTGGCGAACGCGTTCTGCTGTCCCCTTTGTTTATCACGGTATTTCTCTTTTTTTTTATTTTTTTTCTGCTCTAGTGAACTGCAGTAAATAGTGTATAATAATTTGTTTTTAGAATGTACTGAACTGCATACATTTTTTTTGTGTGTCTTAACCGATGCATCTTAAAACGAAACAAATTATGGTAAGAATTTGTGAACTGCATACTGTTTTTTAGAGAAGCGTGATCCGTTTTTTTATTAAGCGTCGGAGCGAACATATTTTTAAGGTGAACTGCATTAACTTTCTTTTGTGAATTACCCACACGCAGTATGTGCTTCAAATGAATGATCACGCGGATAGAGATGCAGATGGAAATGTTGTGTTGCCTTTTGTCCACAGCAAGTTTAACGTCGAAGATGCATCACAGCAGTTCGAACTTTATGTCCGTGATGACGAGAACCTTCTTGATTGCAAATTAGTAAGTTATCAGATTTGGTTTTGTTCAGCCTTTTTGTATTTATTTTCTCTCCCAATTTTTTACAGTAATCCCTTTTCACTGATCGATTCCATAACAAATTTGATGAAACAAAATCAGATTCTGTTACCACGGTTGAAAGACCAGCATTATTCGCTATACACGATGAATAGGCACCGCGAGACCCTTGACATTCATGACACTAGGAGGTACAGCGGACCGGTTGATCAAACGACACGGTGGCATAAGTCTGAATACCACAGCGACCGCACTGAAATGGTAAATTTTTTCCTTTTTTCACCTTTCTTTTTTTTTCATGCGTGGGCGTGTTGAACAATTTTTGTTGTGATGTGTATTTTTTTTTTAATTTTCCACTAGATGATCAGGATGACTGCATTGTTGAAGAGGGTTTATGGAGAAAAAGAGTACAAGAGAAAGGAGTCGGTAGACTGGGTGGGTGTTTCAAAAAAAGCTAGCTATTTGGGCACCCCTGAGCAGGGCCCCAACGAGTGCGGCTTTTATGTTGTGAAGATGGCTCACTATTACGACGGCAAAACCTTTGTTGTGAAATTCGGAAAGCGTAGTGTAAGTATCTTCTTTTTAACTCAGCAATATCTCCTCATTCCTTGATATTTTTTTCGTCAGTTTCTTTTTTCGTAGATGATGTTGTATATTTGTTTATTTTATTTTTTTCTTCATCGCAGGAAGCTGTTATTCAGGATTGGAAGGCTGAGTTTTTGTTCCAGATTCTGTTCCACCCAGAAAACATGGTCGTTGTCACCGAGTTCCCGGAGGATCTAAGAAATCTCTGCATTTCTCTTGGCTTCTCTCCAAGACTGGATTCGAAGGAGCAGGATGAGGCATAAATGATAGCAGATCTTTTTTCTATGTGTGTTGATGTCTTTTTCGTTTTTGCTCCAGAACTTTATGTAAACAGTAATGTATGGTCGCTGTGTGTAGTTCTCGATGTCCAAAGCTGTAAACACCATGCTGTGTGCTTTTGTATATATCGATCTAGTTAGTTTTTGTGTGTTTTTTTTGGTGGCAGATGGTGACAATGTCAAATATGTGCATAATGGAGCTTTCAGCCAACTCCTCCTTGTGAGTTGTAACATGTTCGCAGCGCACTGCGTTATCTCATATGATTAGCAGCCAAGTTTTTTTTAAATATATGCATCCGCACTGCATCTCACCTTATCACATGGGACTGCAAAGACGAATTCAACGTGTTTGTCGTCGAGTTTCAAATTTCATCCGCACTGCAGCCAAGTTTTTGCTTTTCACAATTTTTTTGCACTAAGCGCACTGCACTGTGTACTCGAAGCATACTGCAGTGCAAGCTTTTAAACGCGACGCACGCACTGCAGTGTACGCGAATCCTAGTCTGACTCTACATTTTTTGTCTTCTAACTGCATTCTGTATTGATTCATGGTCATGTCAGGTTCTATACGACGAAGAGAACTGCATTTTCCAAATGACATTCCGATCTCAGAGTTCTTATACAGAAGAGAACCGCATTCTGAGATCTTATTTTCTTTTTCGTATAGAAGAGAACTGCATTTTATCAAACATATTACAAGTTAATATGTTTTTTAAAATGTAAAACTGCATATCTGTTGATCTACGCCCTTTTTCCTAGTGCTTCTTCTCAGATAGTGTACTGCAGTTCGCATCCACGACGAATGCGATGGATTAGTCATCTTTGCAGTTCGCTTCCGCCTGTCATGCATGACTGAGGCAGGATGCTTCAGCGGCGTATCCCCCCGGTGGTCTTGGGGCGAAGGTGAGGTGCGCCGTCGCTTCCTAAACGCCGCCGCGGAAATATCGTCGCCGGCGGACTGCATTGCCGGCCGTTTGGCTCGCTCTCCGTGGTGCTTGGCGCGGAAGAAGGCGGGGAGGGGTGGGGGGTGGCCGCCAGGGCGGTGGCGCGGAAGAAGGCGGGGAAGGGTGGGTGTCGCCGCCGGCCGCCGGGGAGTTGGCGCGCTAGGAGGCGGGGAGGGGTGGGGGAGGAGGCCCGCCGCCGGGGCGCTCCCGCGCTAGGAGGCAGGGAGCGATCGGGGAGGACGCTGGCGTCGGGGGCGCTCCCGCGCTAGAAGGCGGGGAGGGGTCGGGGAGGACGCCGGTGTCGGGGGGCGCTCCCGCGCTAGAAGCTCTGTAGGGGTGGGGGAGGGTTGTTAGGAGAGTAAGCTTTTTGTTAGGAGAATAAGGTCTTAAGGGGTGCTTTGAAAATAGACCCACCCTATATATATATATATATATATATATATATATATATATATATATATATATATATATATATATATATATATATATATATATATATATATATATATATATATATATATATATATATATATATATATAACAAAATGCTCAGCCCCTATTTATGTTTTGATAATATTGCTGCGCCCACCCCAACATTATAATTAGAATCAGCCCAGCAAAATCGTGTTTTTCGAGAAAGTGCAAATGGCCTGTAATTTTTTAGGAAAAAATAAATGGGCCGCATGGACGCTACATTATTTGTTCACCCAGCCCAGCTAATGGACTATAATTCAAAAAAAGAAGAGATCAAATGGACTGTAAATTCTACCCCGCAAAAAAAGACTGGAAATTCTGAAAAAATGGGTTGAATACGTGTCACATTTTTGGAGGCTGAAATGTGGGCCAATAGGCCGAAGCCAATGAAATTCGTTGTCAGCTTCGTCAACAAATGATTCTGACATCGTTAGCCGTTGGATTTACATCCAACGATCGGCATCCATCTTCAATCTCTCGTCTTCTTCCTCCAGCGTCGCCGGGACCATCTGCTCACGCCTCCTGCTGCTAGCAGCTCTACTTAGCACGCTTCGCTGTGAAGCGCTACTCCATCGTTGGCCAGGCCATCCCTCCACCCCTCCACACCTCCTGTTCTTCTCCACCGACTGCCGAACCACACCACACCAGAACCAGTTAACACTCGTACACCTCTCCGTCTGCGACTCCCTGCTAGTTAGGACCCACCATAGTGGGAGGCTGACTTGTGGGCCTACTAAGTTGACGGGGACGGGGGTTCTTTGTCAACTTAGTCAATATGAACGATTCTAGCTCCAGTGACCGTATGATGTCCATCCAACGGCCATAGTGCTTCTTCAACCTTTGGTCTTCTTGCTCCAGCCGCCCAAAGCAGCGCCGGTCGTGCCGCCTGCTCCTGCCTCCCGTGGCCGGCTGTGTTGCCGCGGAGGCCTCACTGCCCCCATACTACTCCCATCGCTGGCCAGACCATCCCTCCACTCACCCACACCCCCTGTTATTCTGCGGCGACGGCAGCCTCACACCGCAGCCGAACCAGTGAACCCTCGTACTCCTCTCTGCGTGGGCATCCACTGCCGCGTCTTCCCCGGCTCCGTGATGTCCCCTTCCTAGGCCTCATCATCGTCCACCGCATAGGTGCTCTCGGCACGGCGTGGTCAATGTGGTCAACGACCGACTTCCATCAGAAGAGTACTGTACGTGGAGAGGCTGACGGCTGGGTCCACGACCACATCCCAGTTTTTTTGTGATTTGGCAAGTAAGTCGCTTTGTCAAGCCTGTTGGGCTGCAAATCTTTCGATACGAGGAGAGCTTCCTTCGGCTGGCCGAGAAAATGGCCTATCAGTAATGAGAAATGGGTTGTACATTTTTAAAAACATCAAACCGGCAATTAGTTTCAAATTTCTTTTTTTCATTTCAAGATTTTAAATTGCATTGATTTTTATGCGTGGATAATTTTTTGGATTTTATATTGATATAATTTATTTCTAAAATCAGTTTGAATGTGACTCGAAATTTCGGGATTAAAAACAGTTCGGACCGCACCAAAATATGCAAAATTTCGTATAATTTTTTAACTGTGTCCACAATATGGGCTGTAATACTAATAAAAAGAATATGGGCTCCAAAAAAATCCATAAGAATTAGCAAATGGGCTGTAAATTATTAGAAATAATGGCAGATGGGCTATATGATGTTTTCCACAGATATGAGGCTTTCCTAAAAAAAGGTTGACCCACAAGCAGTGACTGTTGGATGTCCATCCAACGGCCGCCGTGCTTCTTCAATCTCTGCTCTTCCTGCTCCAGCCGCTCAAACAAGCGTCGGCGGGACTGCCTGCTCCCTCCTTCCCGCGGCCGGTTGTGCTACTGCCCAGGCCTCACCGCCCCACCATACTCCCATCGCTGGCCTAGCCATCCCTGTACTCACCCACACCTGCTGTTATTCTCCGGCGACGGCAGACGAACCAGTGAACCCTCGTACAGTCATACTCCCCTCCGCGTGGGAAATATCTGCCGAGTCTTCCCTTCCTCCGTGTCATTCCCTTCCTAGGCCTCGCCGTCGTCCACCGCCCTGGTGCTCTCGGCGCGGCCTGGTCAACGTGGTCAACAGCCGACATGCATCTGAAGTGGACTGTATGTGGAGAGGCTGACAGCTGGGTCCACGGCCGCACGCAAGGAAATGCCTCCTTATTATGCGTAAAATATTGATTCCTCCACTTGATATCTGGGACCCACCAAAAGTGCCTCCGTATTTCGCGAAAAAATGTTACCGCCGCTGACAGCTTGGACCCACCAGCTATATCTTCGCACGCAAGGAAGTGCCTCCTTATTACGCAAAAAAATGAATACTCCCCCTGCTGGTTGGGACCCACTTTGGTGGGAGGCTGACTTGTGGGCCTACTAAGTTGACGGGGATGAAATGCTTTGTCAACTTAGTCAATATAAACGATTGTAGCTGAAGTGACCGTACGATGTCCATCCAACGGCCGTAGTGCTTCTTCAACCTCTGGTCTTCTTCCTCCAGCCGCCCAAAGCAGCGCCGGTCGTGCCGCGTGCTCCTGCCTCCCATGGCCGGCTGTGATGCCGCGGAGGCCTCACCACCCCCTACTACCCCCACCGCTGGCCAGGCCATCCCTCTACTCACCCACACCCCCTGTTCTTCTGCGACGACGGCAGCCTCATACCACAGCGAACCAGTGAACCCTCGTACTCCTCTACGCGTGGGCATCCACTGCCGCGTCTTCCCTGGCTCCGCGTCGTCCCCTTCCTAGGCCTCGCCGTCGTCCACCGCCTTGGTGCTCTCGGCGCGGCATGGTCAACGTGGTCAAGGAATGGCTTCCATCGGACGTGGATTGTACGTGGAGAGGCCGACAGCTGGGTCCTCGACGGCAACATGGAAGTGCCTCCTTATTACGCGGAAAATAATTATTCCTCCACCCAACAGCAGGGACCCACTGGACGGGCCACCGTATTTTGTGAAAAAACGTTTCCCCCCTGACTGCTGGGACCCAGCGGACGAGCCACCGTATTGCGCAAAAAAACACACCCCCCCCGCTGTCAGCTCGGACCCACCGGAAGCACCTCCTTATTACGCCCAAAAAAAATGAATTCTCCCCCTGCTGGTTGGGACCCACCTTGGTGGGAGGCTGACCTGTGGGCCTACTAAGTTGACGGGGATGGAGTGCTTTGTAAACTTAGTCAATATGAACGATTCTAGCTCCAGTGACTGTACGATGTCCATCCAACGGCCGTAGTGCTTCTTCAACCTCTGGTCTTGTTGCTCCAGCCGCCCAAAGCAGCGCCGGTCGTGCCGCATGCTCCTGCCTCCCGTGGCCGGCTGTGCTGCTGCGGAGGCCTCACCGCGCCCTACTATTCCGACCGCTGGCCAGGCCATCCCTCTACTCACCCACACCCCCTGTTATTCTGCGGCGACGACAGCCTCACACCACAGCGAACCAATGAACCCTCGTACTCCTCTATGCGTGGGATCCACTGCAACATCTTCCCCGGCTCCGTGTCGTCCCCTTCCTAGGCCTCGCCGTCGTCCACCGCACTGGTGCTCTCGGCTCGGCGTGGTCAACGTGGTCAAGGAACGGCTTCCATCAAACATGGACTTTACGTGGAAAGGCCGACAGCTGGGTCCACGACGGAAGCATGGAAGTGCCTCCTTATTACGCGGAAAATAATTATTCCTCCACCTGACAGCCGGGACCCACCGGACGGGCCACCGTATTTTGCGGAAAAAAACGTTTCCCCCCTGACTGCTGGGACCCAGCAGACGGGCCACCGTATTGCATGAAAAAAACGTTCCCCCCGCTGTCAGCTCGGACCCACAGGAAGCGCCTCCTTATTACGCACAAAAAAAATGAATTCTCCCCCTGCTGGTTGGGACCCACCTTGGTGAGAGGCTGACTTATGGGCCTACTAAGTTGACCGGGACGGAGTGCTTTGTCAACTTAGTCAATATGAACGATTCTAGCTCCAGTGACCGTACGATGTCCATCCAACGGCCGTAGTGCTTCTTCAACCTCTGGTCTTGTTGCTCCAGCCGCCCAAAGCAGCGCCGGTCGTGCCGCATGCTCCTGCCTCCCGTGGCCGGCTGTGCTGCTGCGGAGGCCTCACCGCCCCCTACTATTCCGACCGCTGGCCAGGCCATCCCTCTACTCACCCACACCCCCTGTTATTCTGCGGCGACGGCAACCTCTCACCGCAGCAAACCAGTGAACCCTCGTACTCCTCTACGCGTGGGCATCCACTGCCGCGTCTTCCCCAGCTCCGTGTCGTCCCCTTCCTAGGTCTCGCCGTCGTCCACCGTCCTGGTGCTCTCGGCACGGCGTGGTCAACGTGGTCAGGGAACGACATCCATCGGAAGATTACTGTACATGGAGAGGCTGACAGCTGGGTCCACTATCGCAGCAAGGAAGTGCCTCCTTGTTACGCGCAAAATAATTATTCCTCCACCAGACAGCGAGGACCCACCGGACGGGCCACCGTATTTTGCGAAAAAATGTTTCCCCCTGACTGATGGGACCCACTAGCTACATCTTCACACGCAAGGAAGTGCGTCCGGGCAAAAAAAAAAACGATTCGCCCCCTGACTATTGGGACCCACCAGCTACATCTTCACAGGCAAGGAAGTTCCTGACAGTTGGGACCCACCTGGTCAAAGCGTACGTAGCGTTGCCATTCTGGTCGCGAACGTGTACGTACATACCGGTCGATGTAGAGGCGCGCACGTGTCGTAGGAGAGGCGCGCACGTAGCATGTACACGTACGTACAGCGGCCAAGGTGCAAGAAAGTAAATACGCCACGTACGTACATATGGGCGGGGTCTCGAACGCCTACTCGCGCGTACGTACGGCCAAGGCTCGTGTACATGGCTGGGTCAGAACTGTTGGATTACGGGCTCCGCAAACTCAAGAAGTCCGAACACAGGGGCATGAAAGAAGATCTCTCCCACTCACGTCTACCTAGCGCCTCACCCTTGTCTAGTGAAGAGATTCAAGCAAACAACAAGTGATGCACGGAAGAGTTTACCCAGGTTTAGGCCACCTTGTGGTGTAAAACCCTACTTCATGCTTTGGTGGATTGGCCTCGGGAGGGCTAGAATATGAACTAGTACAATGGTTCCTGAGCTCAGGAGGGGAGCTCAGGAAGGTCAGGAGGCAAGAGTTCTTGCTCCGTTGTGTGAAGGCGGAATTTATGGATCTACTTCGTCTGTCTTGTCCCCCTTCATGGTGGGGATCCTAGCTACTTATATAGGCGGACAGGGTCCTCTTCCCCCGAAATGTTTAGGCGGGAAGGGATCCCACAACGACCATTTTTGAGCGGGAACACAAGGACGTTCCTATCCTGACAAAAGCAGTCTTCGCCTACAAAAGGATCAGGCGGTTACGCGGTGGTGGGCTCGGTGGTGACATCTTCTCTGCCGTCCTTGCGGTCTTCGGTCTTGTTGCACTAATGGGGAAACCTTTGTTCCGCTCCTCGGGAACATGTGCCTGCGCTGCCTCCTTTGCACTGAAACGGCAACTGCGCCGCTGGCGGGCGTTGGCACCCGCTGGTGCGGTGCGTCACTACTTACATCACTGTCTCCTCCTGAGGCAGGCTTGGCCTTGGATTCTCCGCCCCTCCGGACCAACCTTGCCGAGGCTGCTCCTGAGGGGGTCTCGACGTTGTTCTCCTCGCGAGGTCTAGCCCTCTCGCGAGGGTCTTGGGCAGCTGGTCGATCAGGTGGGCCGGACCAGACCGTGGTAGGAGCGCGTCGCGGCCCGCAGACAGGCAAGTCTGGGTACCCTGGTTCCCGGGACACCGACAGTAGCCCCCGGGCCCAAGGCGCGCGCGGAGTTGGCTTCGGGGCAAAACGTTAGCCGAGGACGAAGCGGCGCAGGCCCCAAAAAGGCTGCGGGCCAGGCTAGCGCGTGACGGTTGGATGGGACGTGGGCGACCCCGCTTCCCATGCAGTCTCGGCAACCGTGCAGCTTGACAAAAAGGGGGGCCGTCTCCGCTGCAGAGGAGTTATCACCTTCCTTCCTTCCTGCTCAGATCTCCTCCTCCTTCGCCTCCTGCCTTCCTAAATCGCCTGTATCCTCCATCACCAAGGATACGTCGCAGGCGTCTGGATCTGCTTCTTCCCTTTATGCGGTGCTCGAGGAGTCCACCATCACCAAGGAGGGGGACTAATCGGATGTCCAGCCTTTCTTGTCGAGCGTCCACAACGAGCATGGCCCGACGGGGATTTGGGTCGGATCCACCGCGGCGTGGATCTTGCCGACGTCCTGCTACACCTTCTTCCTCCACATCATCTCCATCGGGCTCGTTCCGCCCTTCTCAGAGTTCTTCTACGCCATCCTGGACCACTACCAGGTGCATGCTCTCCACATCCAGCCTCACTCCATCTTCGTCATGTCGCTCTTCACCTTTTACTGTGAGGCGCTCGTGGGGGTGAGACCGACTGTCGCCCTCTTCCGCCATTTCTTCTCCATGCGGTGGTATGAAGAGGTTCCGTGCTCGGGTTGTGTCTCCTTCATCTTCCAACGCCAGGGCTGCGGGCTGATGACAGCCGGGAAGAAGATAGACTCCCATCGGAAGAGGTGGGTCTATCTGGATGCCCAGTGCATTCATCCACTGCTGGCGCTGCCTACCGCTCGTCCGGTGAGACGCGCCGGATGGAGCTACGCGAAGCTCACCGACCCCCTTGCCGAGTCTGTTCTGGCAAGGATTGAAGCCAACCTCGGCTTGAGGCTTGAAGGGGCCCAGATCGTGAAGGAGTTCTTGAGGTAGCATCTGGCGCCGCTGCAGGCACACTCACGCCCCATGTGGGAGCTGATGGGTGATGACGACAGGCTCCGGCTGCGCTCGGGGGCGCTGGCCGAGGCCGACCTGGACTTCGCCTCAGTCACTCTCCCGGGGGTGGTTCCTGAGGACCTCTCGGGGGCCCACCTGCCGCTGTACAGCCGTCCTGACAAGGCCGAGCTGCTGAAGGCCGTGTCAAGTTTCGGGGTGCCTATGGCTGCTCCACCTACGGTTAACGTGTGTTCTGGCGCCGATGATGGGAGCGGCGAGGAGGACTCGGAGGAGACCCTGGGCGACGAGGACCGGGTTGATGAGGGGGACTCCACTGAGGCGTCCGCTGAAGAAGTGGCGTCAGGCACAGGTGCCGCCGGACGGCCCCAGGCGACCACTCCACGACGATCCGGACGCGTTGCATCTGAGGGAAGCAACGTGGCGACCCCGCCGAGGAGTGCCGTGCCAGCGAAACTGGTGACCACGGCTGTGCCCAGGTCTGTGGCCTCGCGCCTTGCCAAGATTCGGGCTACCGGCACACCCGTAGCACCAGCGGCTGCGGTCGACCTGCTGATGAAGAGGAGGGCGCGCCTCGCCTCCAACGAGTAAGTGTGCAATCTCCTGTTATCCTTAGTTGCTGTGTCCCTGACGTGAATCTCCTGATGCAGCAGCCTGGGTGGCGTGATGAAGAAGGTGAAGGGGGAGGTCACGTCGCGGTGCCCTGCTACTCCTGCTGCTGCTGCGGCCGCGGAGAAGGGTGCCACGACTTTGGGCGCCTCGGCTAGCTGGGCCACCGGGCACGCGGCGGCGGTGTCGCTCGAGGGCGTCATCGTTGTTTGCGAGGCCGCGACAGCTCCCGCTCCGGCCGCTTCAGCGAGGGGGGCCGGAGCCCCTGGTCGAGCAGCCGGTCTTGTCGGTTCCCATGCGCCAGTCGGTGCAGCCTGGCCCTGAGACCTTGGAGGCCACCTCCGTCGCGCTGGATCGGCTTCGTACCGAACTTCAGGGTGGTGATGGCCATGAGATGGAAGGACGCTTGGTCCTGATCTCTGGGTGGCTCCTGGCAGATGAGTCTGCGCGGGCCTCCTGGAGCCAGGCCTCAGCAGTCGCCGCCAAGGGTCTAGAGGAGGCCACGACGGCCACGCGAGCACGCGACGCTGCGCAGGCTGATGCGGCGTCCTCCAAGAAGCGCCGTCACAAGGCGGAGGGCGAGCTAGAGGCCCTTCGCGCGGAAGGCACCAGGCGCGCCCTAGAGCTCGAGAGGTTGGAGGAGGAGCTCAAGGCGCAGAAGGCTGAGACGTCCCAGCTGTAGCAGGAGCAGCTCGCCGATCGCGCGAGCATGGAGAAGCTGAAGGCTGAGGTCGAGCAGGCTAGGGCGACCCAAGCCGCACGCGAGAAGGAAGACGCCCTTACGGCCTCGGTGGCGGTGAGTCACGAGGCCCTCGCCGCCTTTGAGCTCGAGGTCCATACGACGATGCGGGCCGCTTACGGGGAAGGGTTCAAGAAGCCGCTGGCCGCCCCGGAGGAAGGCCCCGCCAGGCTCCTCGCCGCACTTGTGAAGTCCCTGCGCGAGGTTGCAACCGCAATTGGCCAGTTAGCAGACGTCGAAAGCCGCACGCTCCTTACCTTGGTCCTGACGTAGGTGTGCGGCCACCTAAGTCTTCGTGATCCCGCTCTTGACCTGGCCTCGCTATCCGAGCCCGTGACCACGAGCATAGAGGGCGCGGCTGCTGAGGCCGTGGGGGCGAAGGTTACAGAACTAGTGGAGGCGTTCCTTCAAGCTACTGCTACCGCAGTCGAAGAGGCGGAGACCGGTGATGATGCGCTTTGTGATGCCTGATCTGCTCGTGTCCAGATGAGAGAAGTGCGAGTGCCTCGGGGAGGCGTAAGAACTTGTTTGAATTTGAAAAACTTGGTATTATTGTAATAACTTGATGATTTCCATTCTTGCTTCCTTTCAAGTTTGCTTAGGTGCTCTGCGTCGGCAGGGCCCAACCCCGCGCATACCTCGATCGCCATTGAGCCCTCCAGGTGACCGGGGTTATCGTAATAACTAGACTCAAGGGATGAGGGGCTACGTAGCTAGTGAGGTCCCTGGGTCGCGATGCCCAGGGGTCCCCCTTGACGTTCGAGCGATCCCGTTTGCGTTCTGCGTCGGCCGGGCCCAGCCCCGCGCATACCACGACCGCCGTTGAGTGGCGGGCTCAAGGAGTGAGGGGCTACGTGACTAGTGAGGCCCCTGGGTAGCGATGCCCAGGGGTCCCCCTTGACGTACGAACGGATATCATGAGGGAGAACAAGCACCATACCTTGCTCACGAGCCTTCACCTGGGATGGGGACGCGAGAAGGCCAGGTGTCTGGGCACCTGGTAGGGTGGCGTCTGCCAGGCGTGACCTGAGCATAGCCCCCGTGCCTAGCCCCCCTCGCGACACCCATCCAAGGAGAAGCTATGAGCGTCGTGAGCTGAAAAGCTCCCAGAGGTTGGTGCGACCGCTGGGGGCCACCCTCAGTTGTTTATAACTAGCGCGGAGCATAGAGCTACCACACTTGCGCGGAGTGAAGGAAATATGCCCTAGAGGCAATAATAAAGTTGTTATTTATATTTCCTTATATCATGATAAATGTTTATTATTCATGCTAGAATTATATTAACCGGAAACTTAGTACATGTGTGAATACATAAACAAAAAAGAGTGTCCCTAGTATGCCTCTACTAGACTAGCTCATTGATCAAAGATGGTTATGTTTCCTAACCATAGACATGAGTTGTCATTTGATCAACGGGATCACATCATTAGGAGAATGATGTGATGGACAAGACCCATCCGTTAGCATAGCACTATGATCGTTTAGTTTTACTGCTATTGCTTTCTTCATGACTTATACATGTTCCTATGACTATGAGATTATGCAACTCCCGAATACCGTAGGATCACCTTGTGTGCTATCAAACGTCACAACGTAACTGGGTGATCATAAAGATGCTCTACAGGTGTCTCCGAAAGTATTCGTGGTGTTGACATAGATCAAGATTAGGATTTGTCACTCCGAGTGCCGGAGAGGTATCTCTGGGCCCTCTCGGTAACACACATCATAATAAGCCTTGCAAGCAAAAGACTAATGAGTTAGTCACGAGATGATGTGTTACGGAACGAGTAAAGAGACTTGCCGGTAACGAGATTGAACTAGGTATAGAGATACCGATGATCGAATCTCGGGCAAGTAACATACCGATGACAAAAGGAACAACGTATGTTGTTATGCGGTTTGACCGATAAAGATCTTCGTAGAATATGTAGGAGCCAATATGAGCATCCAGGTTCCGCTATTGGTTATTGATCGGAGATGAGTCTCGGTCATGTCTACATAGTTCTCGAACCCGTAGGATCCGCACGCTTAACGTTTGATGACGATCGGTATTATGAGTTTATGAGTTTTGATGTACCGAAGGTAGTTCGGAGTCCCGGATGAGATCACGGACATGACGAGGAGTCTCGGAATGTCCGAGACATAAAGATTGATATATTGGACGACTATATTCGGACACCGAAAGTGTTCCGGAAAAGTTTCCGAATTAACTGGATTGCCGGAGGGGGTTACCGGAACCCCCTACGAGGGGGGATGGTCCATAGTGGGCCTTGAGGAAAGAAGAGAGGCAGCCCATAGAGGCTGGCCGGCGCCCCACCAGGGGATCCTAGTTGGACTAGGATTGGGGGGCGCCACCTCTCCTTCTCTTTCTTTTTCCCTCTCTTCCTTCTTGGTGGACTCCTACTAGGAATAGGATTGCAATCCTATTCCTAGTAGGATTGCCCTAGCCGCACCATAGGAGGCCGGCCGGCCCTCCCCTCTTGCTCCTTTATATACGGGGGCAGGGGGGCACCCAAAGACACACAAGTTGAATTGTTCCAGCCGTGTGCGGTATCCCCCTCCACAGAAACACACCTCGGTCATACCATCGCAGTGCTTAGGCGAAGCCCTGCGCCGGTAGATACATCATATCCGTCACCACGCCGTCGTGCTGATGAAACTCTCCCGTGAAGCTCAACTAGATCAAGAGCTCGTGGGACGTCATCAAGCTGAACGTGTGCTGAACGCGGAGGTGCCGTACTTTCGGTGCTTGATCGGTTGAATCGCGAAGAAGTTCGACTACATCAACCGCGTCACTTGACGCTTCCGCTTCCGGTCTACGAGGGTAAGTAGACACACTCTTCCCTCTCGTTGCTATGCATCTGGTAGATAGATCTTGCGTGATCGTAGGAAATTTTTAAAATACTACGTTCACCAACAGTGGCATCATGAGCCAGGTCTATACGTAGATGATATGCACGAGTAGAACACAATGAGTTGTGGGCGATACTAGTCATACTGCTTACCAGCATGTCATACTTTGCTTCGGCGGTATTGTGAGATGAAGCGGCCCGGACCGACATTACGCGTACTCTTACGCGAGACTGGTTTCACCGTTACGAGCACTCGTTGCTTAAAGGTGACTGGCGGGTGTCTGTCTCTCTCACTTTAGCTGAATCAAGTGTGGCTACGCCCGGTCCTTGTGAAGGTTAAAACATCACATACTTGACGAAACATCGTTGTGGTTTTGTATGCGTAGGTAAGAACGGTTCTTGCTAAGCCCGTAGCAGCCACGTAAAACTTGCAACAACAAAGTAGAGGACGTCTAACTTGTTTTTGCAGGGCATGTTGTGATGTGATATGGTCAAGACATGATGAGTTATACGGTTTTGTATGAGATGATCATGTTTTGTAATGTTATCGGCAACTGGCAGGAGCCATATGGTTGTCGCTTTATTGTATGAAATGCAATCGCCATGTAATTTCTTTACTTTATCACTAAGCGGTAGCGATAGTCGTAGAAGCAATAGTTGGCGAGACGACAACGATGCTACGATGGAGATCAAGGTGTCGCGCCGGTGACGAAGGTGATCATGAAGGTGCTTTGGAGATGGGGATCAAAAGCACAAGATGATGATGGCCATATCATGTCACATATTTTGATTGCATGTGATGTTTATCTTATTATGCTTCTTATTTTGCTTAGAACGACGGTAGCATTATAAGATGACCCCTTACTAAATTTCAAGGTATAAGTGTTCTCCCTGAGTATGCATCGTTGCAAAAGTTCGTCGTGCCGAGACACCACGTGATGATCGGGTGTGATAAGCTCTACGTTCAAATACAACGGGTGTAAGCCAGTTTTGCACACGCAGAATACTCGGGTTAAACTTGACGAGCCTAGCATATGCAGATATGGCCTCAGAACACTGGAGACCGAAAGGTCGAGCGTGAATCATATAGTAGATATGATCAACATAAGATGTTCACCATTGAAACTACTCCATCTCACGTGATGATCGGACATGGTTTAGTTGATTTGGATCACGTGATCATTTAGATGACCGGAGGGATGTCTATCTAAGTGGGAGTTCTTCAGTAATATGATTAAATTGAACTTTAATTTATCATGAAGTTAGTCCTGGTAGTATTAGCATATCTATGTTGTAGATCAATAGCTCGCGATGTTGCTCCCCGTTAATTTTTCATATGTTCCTAGAGAAAACCAAGTTGAAAGATGTTAGTAGCAATGATGCGGAATTGTTCCGTGATCTGAGGATTATCCTCATTGCTGCACAAAAGAATTATGTCCTTGATGCACCGCTAGGTGACAGACCTATTGCAGGAGCAGATGTAGACGTTATGAACGTTTTGACAAAAGCTCGATATGATGACTACTTGATAGTTTAGTGCACCATGCTTTACGGCTTATAACCAGGACTTCAAAAACGTTTTGAAACGCCACGGAGCATATGAGATGTTCCAAGAGTTGAAATTAGTATTTCATACTCATGCCCATGTCGAGAGGTATAAGACCTCTGACAGTACTTTGCCTACAATATGGAGGAGAATAGCTCAACCAGTGAGCATGTGCTCAGATTGTCTGGGTAGTACAATTGCTTGAATCAAGTGGGAGTTAATCTTCCAGATAAGATAGTAATTGACAAAGTTCTCTAGACACTATCACCAAGTTAGTAGAACTTCGTGATGAACTATAATATGCAAGGGATGACGAAAGTAATTCCCGAGCTCTTCACGATGCTGAAATCGGCGAAGGTAGAAATCAAGAAAGAGCATCAAGTGTTGATGGTTAACCAGACCACTTGTTTCAAGTAAAGGGCAAAGGGATAGAAGGGGAACTTCAAGAAGAATGACAAGAAAGTTGTCACTCCCGTGAAGAAACCCAAAGCTAAACTCAAGCCTGAAACAAGTGCTTCTACTGCAAAGGAAATGGTCACTAGAAGTGGAACTGCCCTAGATATTTGGCGGATAAGAAGGATGGCAAAGTGAACAAAGGTATATTTGATATACAGATTATTGATGTGTATTTTACTAGTGTTCATAGCAACCCCTCGGTATTTGATATTGGTTCAGTTGCTAAAGAGTAGTAACTCGAAATGGGAGTTGCATAATGA
The DNA here is from genome assembly GCA_902687465.1 of Secale cereale. Taxonomy (NCBI): domain Eukaryota; kingdom Viridiplantae; phylum Streptophyta; class Magnoliopsida; order Poales; family Poaceae; genus Secale; species Secale cereale. The sequence goes on from LR738713.1 coordinate 413,410,010, forward strand.
ACATAAACTAGTTAAAGGATGAAGTGACGATGTGTATTGGAAGTAGTTCCAAGATTGATATGATCATCATCGCACACTCCCTATACTTTCGGGATTAGTGTTGAACCTAAATAAGTGTTATTTGGTGTTGAGCATGAATATGATTTGATCATGTTTATTGCAATACGGTTATTCATGTAAGTTAGAGAATAATTGTTGTTTTGTTTACATGAATAAAACCTTCTATGGTCATACACCCAATGAAAATGGTTTGTTGGATCTCGATCGTGGTGATACACATATTCATAATATTGAAGCCAAAAGATGCAAGGTTAATAATGATAGTGCAACTTATTTGTGGCACTGCCGTTTAGGTCATATTGGTGTAAAGCGCATGAAGAAACTCCATAGTGATGGACTTTTGGAATCACTTGATTATGAATCACTTGGTGCTTGCGAACCATGCCTCATGGGCAAGATGACTAAAACTCCGTTCTCCGGAACTGTGGAGTGAGCAACAGATTTGTTGGAGATCATACATACAGATGTATGTGGACCAATGAGTGTTGAAGCTCGCGGCGGGTATCGTTATTTTCTGACCTTCACTGATGATTTGAGCAGATATGGGTATATCTACTTAATGAAGCACAAGTCTGAAACATTTGAAAAGTTCAAAGAATTTCAGAGTGAAGTGGAGAATCATCGTAACAAGAAAATAAGAGTTTCTACGATATGATCGTAGAGGTAAAATATTTGAGTTAGCGAGTTTGGCCTTCAGTAAAAACAATGTGAAATAGTTTCACTACTCACGCCATCTGGAACACCATAGTGTAATGGTGTGTCCGAACATCATAACCGTACTTTATTAGATATGGTGCGATCGATGATGTCTCTTACCGATCTACTACTATCGCTTTTGGGGTTATGCATTAGAGACAACTACATTCACGTTAAATAGGGCACCATCTAAATCCGTGGAGATGACACCGTATGAACTGTGGTTTGACGAGAAACCTAAGCTGTCATTTCTTTAAGTTTGGCACTGCGATGCTTATGTGAAAAAGTTTCAACATGATAAGCTCGAACCCAAATCGGAGAATTAAATCTTCATAGGATACCCAAAAAGAAACTGTTGGGTACACCTTCTATCACAGATCCTAAGGCAAGGTCTTTGTTGCTAAGAGTGGATCCTTTCTAGAGAAGGAGTTTCTCTCGAAAGAAGTGAGTGGGAGGAAAGTAGAACTTGATGAGGTAATTGTACCTTCTCCCGAATTGGAAAGGTAGTACATCACAGAAACTCGTTCCAGTGATTCCTACACCAATTAGTGAGAAAGCTAATGATGATGATCATGAAACTTCAGATCCAGTTTCTGCTGAACTTCGTAGATCGACCAGAGTTCGTTCCGCACCAGAGTGGTACGGCAACCCAGTTCTGGAAGTCATGTTACTAGACCATGATGAACCTACGAACTATGAGGAAGCGATGATGAGCCCAGATTCCGCAAAATGGCTTGAGACCATGAAATCTGAGATGGGATCTATGTATTAGAACAAAGTATGGACTTTGGTTGACTTGCCCGATGATCGGCAAGCCATCGAAAATAAATGGATCTTCAAGAGGAAGACCGACGCAAACGGTAATGTTACTGTTTACAAAGCTCGACTTGTTGCGAAAGGGTTTCGACAAGTTCAAGGAGTTGACTACGATGAGACTTTCTCACCCATAGCGGTGCTTAAGTCTGTCTGAATCATGTTAGTAATTGCCGCATTTTATGAAATCTGGCAAATGGATAACAAAACTGCATTCTTTAATGGATTTATTAAAGAAGACTTGTATATGATGCAACCAGAAGGTTTTGTCAATCCTAAAGGTGCTAACAAAATGTGCAAGCTCCAGAAATCCATCTATGGACTGGTGCAAGCATCTCAGAGTTGGAATATACGCTTTGATAAGTTGATCAAAGCATATAGATTTATACAGACTTGCGGTGAAGCCTATATTTACAAGAAGTGAGTGGGAGCACTACAACCTTTCTGATAAGTATATGTGAATGACATATTGTCGATCAGAAATGATGTAGAATTTTCTGGAAAGCATAAAGGAGTGTTTGAAAGGAGTTTTTCAAAGAAAGACCTTGGTGAAGCTGCTTACATATTGGGCATCAAGATCTATAGAGATAGATCAAGACGCTTGATAAGACTTTCGATGAGTACATACCTTGATAAGATTTTGAAGTAGTTCAAAATGGATTAGTCAAAGAAGGAGTTCTTGACTGACTTGTAAGGTGTGAAGTTGAGTAAGACTCAAAGCCAGACCACGGCAGAAAAATATAGAGAGAATGAAAGTCATTCCCTATGCCTCAGCCATTGGTTCTATAAAGTATGCCATGCTGTGTACAAAACACGTTGTGTACCTTGCCATGAGTTTGACAGGGAGGTACAATAGTGATCCAGGAGTAGATCATTGTACAGCGGTCAAAATTATCCTTAGTAATTGGATGACTAAGGAAATGTTTCTCGATTATGGAGGTGATAAAGAGTTCGTCGTAAAGGGTTACGCCGATGCAAGCTTTGACACTAAATCCAGATGACTCTAAGTATCAATCTGGATGCTTATAGAAAGTGGGAGCAATTAGCTAGAGTAGCTCCATGCAGAGCATTGTAGACATAGAAATTTGCGAAATACATACGGATCTGAATGTGACAGACCCGTTGACTAAACTTCTCTCACAAGCAAAACATGATCACACCTTATTACTCTTGGGTATTAATCACATAGCGATGTGAACTAGATTATTGACTCTAGTAAACCCTTTGGGTGTTGGTCACATGGTTATGTGAACTATGGGTGTTATTCACATAACGATGTGAACTATCGGTATTAAATCACATGGCGATGTGAGCTAGATTTTTGACTCTAGTGCAAGTGGGAGACTGAAGGTAATATGCCCTAGAGGCAATAATAAATTTGTTATTTATATTTCCTTATATCATGATAAATGTTTATTATTCATGCTAGAATTGTATTAACCGGAAACTTAGTACATGTGTGAATACATAGACAAAAAAGAGTGTCCCTAGTATGCCTCTACTAGACTAGCTCATTGATCAAAGATGGTTATGTTTCCTAACCATAGACATGAGTTGTCATTTGATCAACGGGATCACATCATTAGGAGAATGATGTGATGGACAAGACCCATCCGTTAGCATAGCACTATGATCGTTTAGTTTTACTGCTATTGCTTTCTTCATGACTTATACATGTTCCTATGACTATGAGATTATGCAACTCCCGAATACCGTAGTATCACCTTGTGTGCACATCACAACGTAACTGGGTGATCATAAAGATGCTCTACAGGTGTCTCCGAAAGTATTCGTGGTGTTGGCATAGATCAAGATTAGGATTTGTCACTCCGAGTGTCGGAGAGGTATCTCTGGGCCCTCTCGGTAACACACATCATAATAAGCCTTGCAAGCAAAAGACTAATGAGTTAGTCACGAGATGATGTGTTACGGAACGAGTAAAGAGACTTGCCGGTAACAAGATTGAACTAGGTATAGAGATACCGATGATCGAATCTCGGGCAAGTAACATACCGATGACAAAAGGAACAACGTATGTTGTTATGCGGTTTGACCGATAAAGATCTTCGTAGAATATGTAGGAGCCAATATGAGCATCCAGGTTCCACTATTGGTTATTTACCGGAGATGAGTCTCGGTCATGTCTACATAGTTCTCGAACCCGTAGGGTCCGCACGCTTAACGTTTGATGACGATCGGTATTATGAGTTTATGAGTTTTGATGTACCGAAGGTAGTTCAGAGTCCCGGATGAGATCACGGACATTGCGAGGAGTCTTGGAATGTCCGAGACATAAAGATTGATATATTGGACGACTATATTCGGACACCGGAAGTGTTCCGGAAAAGTTTCGGAATTAACTGGATTGCCGGAGGGGGTTACCGGAACCCCCTACGAGGGGGGATGGTCCATAGTGGGCCTTGAGGAAAGAAGAGAGGCAGCCCATAGAGGCTGGCCGGCGCCCCACCAGGGGATCCTAGTTGGACTAGGATTGGGGGGCGCCACCTCTCCTTCTCTTTCTTTTTCCCTCTCTTCCTTCTTGGTGGACTCCTACTAGGAATAGGATTGCAATCCTATTCCTAGTAGGATTGCCCTAGCCGCACCATAGGAGGCAGGCCGGCCCTCCCCTCTTGCTCCTCTATATACGGGGGCAGGGGGCACCCAAAGACACACAAGTTGAATTGTTCCAGCCGTGTGCGGTGCCCCCCTCCACAGAAACACACCTCGGTCATACCATCGCAGTGCTTAGGCGAAGCCCTGCGCCGGTAGATACATCATATCCGTCACCACGCCGTCGTGCTGACGAAACTCTCCCGTGAAGCTCAACTGGATCAAGAGCTCGTGGGACGTCATCAAGCTGAACGTGTGCTGAACGCGGAGGTGCCGTACTTTCGGTGCTTGATCGGTTGAATCGCGAAGAAGTTTGACTACATCAACCGCGTCACTTGACGCTTCCGCTTCCGGTCTACGAGGGTACGTAGACACACTCTTCCCTCTCGTTGCTATGCGTCTGGTAGATAGATCTTGCGTGATCGTAGGAAAATTTTAAAATACTACGTTCACCAACACGGAGTGTGGGCATAATCGCGCCTCGGTCGTAGCGGCTAGCGCGGAGCTCGGTGCTTCCACTGGTTCGTGGGCATAACCGCTCCTCGGTTGGTTCTTCCAGCACGGAGCATGGCACTTCCAGTGGACCGTGGGAGGGAGCCTCCCACCGGGAGAGACTCCGGGGCGTGTACAGCCCCGTCCCGACACATGGCTTGCACGGCAGGACAGCCAAGGTGTATATGGGCCCTCCTCGGGACGAGCTGAACAACTCTGAGGAAGTTCTCCTGAGCTTACGCATCCCTCACGAGACCCTACCCTGAGGCGGGTTGCGCCTGAGTCTTCTTCTGCAAAATGTGAAAAGAGAGGTGTTGTGTCGACCTGTGCCGAGTGCATCTCTAGAGGGCATCGCATGAGAAGGCCGCAACACCAACGACCCCAGGAGGTGATGTCACGGGAATGGCTCGCGAGACAGAGCTTAGGCACTGGATTTATCGATGCTGCAGGGACGGACCCAAGCACAGACGTCGTGCCCAATCTTCTCATGCAACGATCCAAAAGAAAAACAACCGGCGCGTGGTTCCTGCGTGAGCGAGGCACCTGCCATGGGCCCCTACTTACCCATCCACGATTAGCCCATGCGAGAACAAGGCACCAAGGACCACGGGAGGTGACGTCACGGGAATGGCTCACGAGACAGAGCTCAGCCCTTGGGTTTAGCGACGCTGCAGGGACGGACCCGAGCACAGACGCCGTGCCAGTCCTTAATCATGGGGCGTTCGCGAGTGGGCTCGCAAGGGCTCATGACCTTAGTGGCGGTGAGAACGCCAAGCATATAGATAATGCGAATAGGAAGGAGCAACTAGCCTTGGTTATGCACAAAAAGGAGACAATTGCGTGGGGATAGCCCCCAACAGCTCGAGGATGATGCAGCCCGGGGGGCGCCCTCGATTGAATACCTGAAGCGTCACCTGATACTTGTCGAAGAAGAGTTGGGGTAGCTGAAGACGCGAGCCGAGCGGGTCGCTCCTGAAGATCGTTGGGCTCCCGAGGCCCAGGGGCTCCGGAGGCCCTCAGCGGTCGCGTGGGTCCGGTTCTCGTTCCGTCCGGACCGCCTGCCACTGAGCCTCCCGAGCCCCCAAGGCCTGCCGCGCGAGGTGCTGGAACGTGGCACCTACGTTGCGGAAGCCGAAGAGCGTGCAGACGTAGCTGCAGGGGAGGGCCCTCCTTCGGGCGACCGCCGTTGGCCAGAAGGGCTCCAAAGAGGCGGCTTGGTTGAGACCCGCGACATCAATGCAGACGCAGAAGCAGTCGCTCGGGCTGCGGGTAGGTGAGCTCGGCATTGTATGGTTACGCCCACCGCGTATGAGCCTTGCGTACTGAAGTTCTTCGGTAACCTGGTCGATGCAGTCCTGAGCCCCCAGTGGCGTGCGGTTCACGCTGGGCTCACAAAAACGCGCATCAAGACATGCCTGTAGGTGATGCCTGAACACCTCCCTCGAGACACTGGTCAGGCCGGAGACATTCCAGAGGAGAGCCCCGAGCCCGTCCTGAGAGGGGCGTCGGGGGCGCCTCCCCATGCGAGGGTGGAGGGCGCCTCGTCGGCAGGCGCGAGTCCTGAGGCAGAACCGTTAGGAGCCCCCGTGTCCTAAGGTCTGTTGATTAGCAGGTTCTTCTTCTTCTTGGGGGCGGTCTGCGGGGCGAGGACGGCTCCATCCTCATCGGATCCTTCAACTGCCGCAGTTTGGTAGGCGCGCTCCAGGGAACGCACCACTTCCTTCTCGTCGGAGGCGATCGTGATGACTCCGCCACTCCCGGGCATCTTGAGGATGTTGTAGTCGTGATGGGTCGCCGCCATGAACTTGGCGAGGGCAGGATACCCAAGAATGGCATTGCACGGGAGGTGGATGTTGGCGGCGTCGAAGTCGATGAGCTTGGTGTGATAGTTGTCGTAGTCACCAAAGGTGACGGGGAGGCGAACCTGCCCCATCGGGAGTGTGGAGCCATCCGTGACTCCGTAGAATGGCTTGGTCGGGTGGAGCTGATCGTAGGGGACCTGGAGTGTCTCGAAAGTCTGGACGGAGAGGACGTTGAGTCCCGCTCCGCCATCGATGAGTGTCTTGGTCACGAGGACGTTGCTGATGGTCGGGGAGCAGAGCATCGGGAGAGCGCCTGGGGCTGCGGTGCACTTGAGCTGGCCCTTGGGGTCGAAGGCGATGACCTACTTGGTCCACCTAAGGATGCACGCGGTGTCAGGCCTGGGAAGCGCCGCGTTCACCTCACGGGCGAACTGCTTGAAGATGCGACGGGAAGCCGGAGCATGGGCTCCTCCCAAGATGCATGCAACCGCACGCGGCTCTTGGAAGCCCCCTGCTCCATCTCCCTGGTGGTCGTCGTCGTTCCTTCTTGGCGGTGGTGGCAGCGGAGGCAGGCCTCCGTTGCCCTGAGGGCGAACCTCATGAGGCTGATCGCGCCAGGGGGCGTCACGAGGCTGCTCCTGCCAGTGGTCTTCACGAGGCTGTTCACGCCAACCTTGGCACGAGTTCCTACCGTCCCAACGTCCTCCACCTCGGCCTCCTCCGCGGCCGTAGCTGCGGTTGTCGAGCTCAGGGCGCTGCCCGACGCGCCCGCCACGCATTGCCCTGAGCTCCTGACAATCGTTAGTGTTGTGGCTGTGGACATTGTGGAAGACGCAGTATGGACGGTTTTCTCTAGGGGGGTCGTCGTAGCCGCAGCCACGCTTCACTTCTCGTTCCGCAGCCAGCACGGCGGGCCCCTTGCGCTTTGCTTCTTTGGCCTTGGTCTTCTTGTCGTCTGCCTCCACCTCAGGCAGCTCGTGGAGGGAGAGGCGTCCTTCTTCCGCCCTAGCGCACTTTGCCGCGAGCTTGAACATCTCGAGGGCTGTGCACAGGTCCTCGTGGATGGCGAGCTCCTCCCTCATCCTTACGTCGCGGACGCCGTCGGAGAACGCCGAGATGATGGCCTCATCCGAGACCCTAGGGATCCGGAGGCGCATGGTGTTGAAGCGTTTACCGGGGGCTGCTCACGACGCGGAGCCTCGCGCCGGACATCCTGGCCGGCGCCATAGAGTGGAGGTGGAGCCGGGACTCCGTGGCCTTCGTTCCCCACCATGGACGACGGGGGATGGGAGGAGTGAGTTGGTGCAGGTGCTTCCCCATCGGCGTTGACGAGCTCGGTGATGCGGTGGAGCCACTTGTCGTAGAGGTCATCTGCCGGGCGGTAGCGCAAGAGCTCCCGCGCCATCAACAGCGCAGGCTGCTGGTAGACGGGCCAAGGGCGGACCAGCGAGGACGACGCCGCGGCCGGTGAGGGTGAAGGCGTCGCTGTGTGGCCATCTTTCACTCCGCACGGATAGTGGCATCGACGAGTCCTGCTGCTCGTGGACGGCCGGGTCGGTGGCGGCGTTGGCGACCGGCGAGTTGGGGCGGGGCGGCGCACCGTTGCCCGCGGGCGCCGTCTGAGCAACGTTCACGGCGCGGTGTGTGGCGCGCGCTCACTGTGTGTCCACCATGGCTGTGGAGCGAAGTCGACGATGAGAGCGGGACGAGGTCGTCGGAGAGGCGAGATCTTGACACGCCCCCTACCCGGTGCGCCAAATGTCGGATTACGGGCACCGCAAACCCAAGAAGTTCGAACACATGGGCGTGAACGAAGATCTCTCCCACTCACGTCTACCTAGTGCCTCGCCCTCGTCTAGTGAAGAGATTCAAGCAAACAACAAGTGATGCACGCAAGAGTTTACCCAGGTTCTGGCTACCTTATGGTGTAAAACCCTACTTCCTGCTTTGGTGGATTGGCCTCAGGAGGTCTAGAATATGAACTAGTACAGTGGTTCCTGAGCTCAGGAGGGGAGCTCAGGAAGGTCAAGAGGCAAGAGTTCTTGTTCTGTTGCGTGAAGGCAAAATTTATGGATCTGATTTGTCTGTCTTGTCCCCCTTCATGTTGGGGATCCTAGCTACTTATATAGGCAGCCAGGGTCCTCTTCCCCCGAAATGTTTAGGCAGGAAGGGATCCCACAATGGCCATTTTTGGACAAGCATCCCACTTATGATTAACCTCTATTGCAAGCATCCGTAACTACAAAAGAAGTATTAAGGTAAACCTAACCATAGCATGAAACATATGGATCCAAATCAGCCCCTTACGAAGCAACGTACAAACTAGGGTTTAAGCTTCTGTCACTCTAGCAACCCATCATCTACTTGTTACTTCCCAATGCCTTCCCCTAGGCCCAAACAATGGTGAAGTGTCATGTAGTCGACGTTCACATGACACCACTAGAGGAAAGACAACATACATCTCATCAAAATATCGAACAAATACGAAATTCACGTGACTACTTATAGCAAGACTTCTCCCATGTCCTCAGGAACAAAAGTAACTACTCACAAGACATAATATTGTTCATGATCAGAGGGGTATTAATATGCATAATAGATGTTAAGATATGATCTTCCACCAACTAAACCAACTACAAGGAGTAATCAACACTACTAGCAACCCACAGGTACCAATCTGAGGTTTTGGTACAAAGATTGGTACAAGAGATGAACTAGGGTTTGAGAGGAGATGGTGTTGGTGAAGATGTTGATGAAGATAATCCTCCCCAAGATGGGAGAGTTGTTGGTGATGACGGCGGTGACGATTTCCCCCCCCCCGGAGGGAAGTATTCCCGGCAGAACAGCTCCGCCGGAGCCCTAGATTGGTTCCGCCAAAGTTCCGCCTCGAGACGGCGGCGTTTGGTCCCGAAAACCTCCTTATGATTTTTTCCAAGTCAAAACACCTCATATAGTAGAAGATGGGCATTGGGGGGTCACCGGCTGGCCCACGAGGCAGGGGGCGCGCCGCCACCCTCGTGGACAGGTGGTGCCCCCCTGGCAGATCTCTTTTGCTAGATATTTTTTATATTTTATGAAACGGTGTTTCGTGGAGTTTTGGAGCTTTTTGAGTTGTGCAGAATATGTCTCCAATGTTTGCTCCTTTTCCAGCCCAGAATTCCAGCTGCCGGCATTCTCCCTCTTCATGTAAACCTTGTAAAATAAGGGAGAAAATACATAAGTATTGTGACATAACATGTAATAACAACCCATAGTGCAATAAATATCAACATAAAAGTATGATGCAAAATGGACGTATCAACTCCCCCAAGCTTAGACCTCGCTTGTCCTCAAGCGAAAGCCAATATCGAAAAATATGTCCACATGTTTAGAGATAGAAGTGTCAATAAAAATAAAATACGGACATGAGGGCATCATGATCATTCTCTTAACAACAACACATCTATATATTTTCATATGACTCCTATGCTAAAGTAACAATTCATTCACAATGTTAAGTATGACTCAGAAACTTCATTGAGACCAAGAAACTATGATCTAAGTCACTGAAGCAATTGCAATTTATCATAACATCGGAAAGAGTCAATATAAGAGCCTTTCAGCAAGTCCACATACTCAACTACCATATAGTCTTTCACAATTGCTCACACTCACGCAATACTTATGGGTATGGAGTTTTATTGGACACACAGAAAGATAGGGGCTTATGGTATTACCTCCCAACCTTTTACCTCAAGGGTAATGTCAACAATAATAGGCCATGATAACTTACATCCAATTGGGTATATATGAGAGGATCTTTCCAACACAATGTGCTTGCCAAAGGATAAAATGTAAAAAGGAAAGGTGATTTTCACCTTGACTCTTATAAGGCAAGAATAGTAGATAGGCCCTTCGCAGAGTGAACCAGAGGTTGTCATGTGCTTTTATGGTTGGATGCACAAAGTCTTAGCGCAAAAGAACGTCAGTTTATATTGCCACTTGTGATAAGGACCTTTATTATGCCGTCCGTCGCTTTTATTACTTCCATATCACAAGATCGTATAAAGCTTATTTTCTCCACACTAATAAATCATACATATTTGAGAGAATTTACAACCATGACAACTTACTTGAAGGATCTTACTCAATCCATAGGTAGGTATGGTGGACTCTCATGGCAAAACTGGGTTTAATGATGTATGGAAGCACAAGTAGTATCTCTACTTGGTGCAAAGAGTTTTGGCTAGCATGAGGGGAAAGACAAGCCCAACATGTTGGATGATCCATGACAATATACTTTATTTTGAATATAAGAAAACATAACCCATTATGTTGTCTTCCTTGTCCAACATCAACTCTTTAGCATGTCATATTTTAATGAGTGCTCACAATCATAAAAGATGTCCAAGATAGTATATTTGTATGTGAAACCTCTCTTTCTTTATTACTTCCTATTAATTGCAACGATGACCAAAACTATGTTTGTCAACTCTCAACAACTTTTATTCATCATACTCTTTATATGTGAAGTCATAACTTCCCATAAGATCAATATGATCTCTCTGATACTTTTTATACTTTCTTTTATTCTCTCATGACCAAAGTAAGGAAATCAAGCCCTTGACTCAACACTAATCTTTATTATATAGCTCACGGGCTCGATTACAAAGGGAAAGATCACAAAGCAAAAGCTCACAACTACATCATGCTAACTTTATTCTACTAGATCAATATATTACCAAAAGGATCGAACTAAGAAAAACGGTAAATATAGGAGTATGATGGTGATACGATACCGGGGCACCTCCCCCAAGCTTGGCAGTTGCTAAGGGGAGTGCCATACCCATATGATTATGTCTCCTTCTTCGAAGTTGGTGATGATGGAGTTTGCTTGTTCCTTAATTTGTGCTTGAGGATAGAACTTTGCTCCCTTAGGTCATTGATTTCCTGCTCAAGGTTTAATATCTTCTTGCATGGTTCCTGCTTGTTTTCCTGCAAGAGGCGAAACGGGATAAACTCGATCTTAGATTTCTTTGCTCTGTTGGGGAGGCTTGACTTCTTGAACTCCACATGCATGTCCCCAGGTTCAGGTAGTGGGACTTCGTCTTCATCTGAGCTGGTCCAATTCATTCCGTTGGGATCATGGTCTTCTTCTTCCTCCGTGGTCCAATCATAATGCTCCCAGTCCCCATAGACCTTAGGGTCAGCAAGGAGATCAGCCACATAGCTTTCTCCCTCCGAATCCTGGGACGACATATTGCTCTCATCTGCGACAGAAACAGCTTGAAACAAAAACAGAGGACTCTGGCATGATACGGTGGTCAAAACCTTCGGGAGAATATATAATTAATTTTTACCGACCAAAAGGAGTAATGTGCAAGAAATCGGAGTCCGGGAGGCACACGAGGTGCCCATGAGGCAAGGGCCGCGCCCAGGGGAAGGGGGCGCGCCCTCCACCCTCGTGGACGCCTCGTGTCCTTTCCGGAATGCCTCTTATTTTTCTATTTTTCTAAATATTCCAAAACGGTGAAAAATTGCCATTAGAACTGTTTTGGAGTAGGTTTAGTTATTGTACTACATGCCTCTTTCTTTTTCAGAGTCTGAATCGTTATGGAAAGTGTCCCTTATGTATTCCTCCGGGGTTACGGTTTCAATAACATTGGTTTCAACATTTATAGGGTTACCTGAGATATAATGTTTGATTATTTGACTATTCACCACCTTCGGATTTGTGCCTTTGAAGTTGTTGATTTTTATGGCACCGGAACCATAGACATCCTCGATAACGTAAGGACCTTCCCATTTAGAGAGAAGTTTTCCTGCAAAAAATCTTAATTGAGAGTTGTATTGCAAGACATAATCACCTACGTTAAACTCACGCTTTTGTATCCTTTTGTCATGCTATCTTTTAACCTTTTCTTTAAACAGCTTGGCATTCTCATAAGCTTGGGTTCTCCATTCATCAAGGGAGCTAATGTCAAATAACCTCTTCTCACCGGCAAGTTTGAAACCTTAATTGAGCTATTTAATAGCCCAATATGACTTATGTCCTAGCTCAAGAGGTAAGTGACATGCTTTTCCATAAACCATTTTATATGGAGACATACCCATAAGATTTTTGTATGCAGTTCTATAGGCCCATAATGCATCATCAAGTTTCTTGGACCAATTCTTTGTAGACCTATTTACTGTGTTTTGAAAAATTAATTTCAGCTCTCTATTACTTAATTCTACTTGACCACTAGACTGTAGGTGATAAGGGGATGCAATTCTATGGTTAACATCATACTTAGCAAGCATTTTACGGAAAGCACCATGAATAAAGTGTGAACCACCATCAGTCATTAAGTATCTAGGGACTCCAAACCTCGGAAAAAATAACTTCTTTAAGCATCTTAATAGAGGTGTTGTGATCAGCACTACTAGTTGGAATAGCCTCTACCCACTTAGTAATGTAGTCAACAACAACTAAAATATGTGTATACCCATTAGAGGAAGGAAACGGTCCCATATAATCAAAGCCCCAGACATCAAATGGTTCAATAACAAGTGAATAATTCATAAGAATTTCTTGACGTCTACTGATATTAGCAATTCTTTGACATTCATCACAAGATAAGACAAACTTACGAGCATCCTTGAAGAGAGTAGGCCAATAAAAACCAGATTGCAATACCTTATGTGCAATTCTATCTCCAGCATGGTGTCCTCCATAAGCTTCGGAGTGGCACTTGCATAGGATCTATTCCTGTTCATGCTCAGGTACACGACGTCTAATAATACCATCTACTCCTTCTTTATAAAGGTGTGGGTAATCCCAGAAGTAATGTCTCAAATCATAAAAGAACTTTTTCTTTTGCTGGTATGTGAAACTAGGTGGTATAAACTTAGCAACAATGTAGTTAGCATAATCAGCATACCATGGAGTAGTACGAGAAGTATTTGTGACAGCTAATTGTTCATCAGGAAAGCTATCATTAATAGGTTGTGGGTCATCAAGAATATTCTCTAGCCTAGACAAGTTATCTGCAACAGGGTTCTCAGCTCCCTTTCTATCAATAATATGCAAATCAAATTCTTGCAGCAGGAGAACCCATCTAATAAGTCTAGGTTTAGCATCTTTCTTTTCCATAAGGTATTTGATAGTAGCATGATCAGTGTGAATAGTTACTTTAGAATCAACAATATAAGGTCTAAACTTATCACAAGCAAATACAACTGCTAAAAATTCCTTCTCAGTAGTAGCATAATTTCTCTGGGCACTGTCTAGAGTTTTACTAGCATATTGGATAACATTCAGTTTCTTATCAACTCTTTGCCCTAGAACAACGCCTACAACATAATCACTAGCATCGCACATAATCTCAAAGGGTAAATTCCAGTCAGGAGGCTGGACAATAGGTCCAGAGATCTATGCTTTCTTAAGTATTTCAAATGCTTCTAAACAATCATCATCAAAAACAAAAGGAACATCTTTTTGTAAGAGATTACTCAGAGGCCTAGAGATTTTGGAGAAGTCCTTAATGAACCTCCTATAAAACCCGACATGACCGAGGAAACTTCGTATACCTTTGATGTCCTTGGGACACGACATCTTTTCAATATCATCAACCTTAGCCTTGTCAACTTCAATACCTCTTTCAGAAATTTTATGTCCCAAGACAATGCCTTCATTAACCATAAAGTGGCACTTCTCCCAATTCAAGACAAGATTAGTGTCTTCACATCACTGCAAAACTCGATCAAGGTTGCTCAAGCAATCATCAAAACAAGTTCCGTAAACGGATAAATCATCCATGAAAACCTCAACAATCTTTTCACAAAAATCAGAGAATATAGCCATCATGCATCTTTGAAAGGTAGCAGGTGCATTACATAAACCAAAAGGCATACGTCTATAAGCAAAGGTACCAAAAGGATAAGTAAAAGTGGTCTTTTCTTGATCCCCTTTTGACACAGGTATTTAAGAGAAACCAGAATAACCATCTAGAAAACAAAAATGAGTATGTTTGGATAACCTTTCTAGCATTTAATCAATAAAAGGCAAATGGTAATGATCTTTCTTAGTAGCTTTATTTAATTTGCGGAAATCAATTACCATCCTATAATCTGTAACAATACTTTGCGGGATCAATTCATCTGTATCATTAGGAACAACAGTCATACCTCCCTTCTTAGGGACACAATGGACATGACTTACCCACTGGCTATCAGCAACTGGATAGATAATACCTGCCTCTAGAAGCTTTAGTATTTCCTTCCTTACCACTTCCTTCATCTTAGGATTTAATCATCGTTGATGATCAATAACCGGTTTAGCGTCCTCTTCCAACTTTATCTTGGGTTGGCATAAAGTGGGACTAATTCCCTTAAGATCATCCAGAGTATATCCAATAGCGGCACAATGCTTCTTCAGAGTTATCAATAGTTTCTCTTCTTCCTGCTCTGAAAGGTTAGCACTAATAATAACAGGATATATCTTCTTTTCATTGAGGTAAACATACTTAAGATTATTAGGTAATAATTTGAGTTCAAACACAGGATCACCCTTGGGTGGAGGAGGATCCCCTAGAATTTCTACAGGCAGGTTGTTTTTCAATACGGGTCCCTGCTTAAAGATTATTTCATTTTATTCCCTTCTCTCATTCATATACATAACATTTTCATGGTCTAGCAGATATTGTTCTAAAGGATCATTAGGAGGCACAACAATAGAAGCAAGACCAATAATTTCATCCTTACAAGGCAATTCTTTATCACGGGGTTGTCTACAAAATTTAGCAAAGTTAAAATCATGAGACATATCCCCTAAACCAACAGTAACAATATCTTTTACGCAGTCTAACTTAGCATTAACAGTATTCAAGAAGGGTCTACCAAATATGATGGGACAAAAATCATCTTGTGGGGAACTAAGAATAAGAAAATCAGCAAGGTATTTAACCTTCCCACACAAGGCTTCAACATCTCTAACAATCCCAACTGGTGAAATGGTGTCTCTATTAGCAAGCTTAATAGTAACATCAATCCCTTCTAACTCAGTGGGTGCAATATCATGCATAATTTCCTTACATAAGGAATGAGGGATTATACTTGCACTAGCACCTACATCACATAAACCATGATAGCAATGATCTCCTATTTTAACAGAAATAACAGGCATGCCTACAACAGGTCTATGTTTATTCCTAGTATTGGGTTTGGCTATTCTAGCAGCTTCTTCTTGGAGGTAAATAACATGTCCATCTAAATTTTCAACCAAGAGATCTTTAACCATAGCAACACTAGGTTCAACTTTAATTTGCTCAGAGGGTGTAGGTGTTCTGGTATTACTCTTATGAACCACAGTTGAAGCTTTAGCATGATCCTTTATTCTAACAGGGAAAGTTGGTTTCTCAATATAAGGAGTAGGAACAATAGGATCAACATTATAAGTGATAGTCTTTTCTTCAACTTTAACAGGTTCAACTACTTTTACTTCAATGGGAGGATGGTATTTAAACCACTTCTCCTTAGGGAGATCAACATGAGTAGCAAATGATTCACAGAAAGAAGCTACTATCTCAGAGTCAAGTCCATATTTAATGCTAAATTCACGGAAAACATCGGTATCCATAAAAGCTTTAACACAATCAAACTTAGGGGTCATACCTGACTCCTTACCTTCTATGAGATCCCAATCTTCAGAGTTGCGTTTAATTCTTTCCAATAAGTCCCATTTGAATTCAATAGTCTTCATCATAAAAGAACCAACACAAGAATTATCGAGCATGGAGCGATTATCGAGAGAAAGCCGAGCATAAAATTTTTGAATGATCAATTTTCATGAGAGCTCATGATTGGGGCATGAATATAACATTGACCTAAGCCTCCCCCAAGCTTGAGCTATGCTTTCTCCTTCGCGAGGCCAAAAATTATATATATAATTACGATCACGATGAACCTGATGCATAGGGTAGAACTTCTGATGAAATTCCAACTTCAGTCGATTATAGGTCCATGATCCAATATCATCTCATGGCCTAAACCATGTCAATGCATCTCCCTTTAAAAATAAAGGGAAGACCTTCGTCTTGATAACATCCTCGGGCATACGTGCGAGCTTAAATAATCCACAAACTTCATCCACATAGATTAGGTGTAAATTGGGATGCAGTGTTCCATCTCCTGTAAAGGGAATATCTAGCAATTTCTCTATCATACCCGAAGGAATTTCAAAGCAAACAATTTCAGTAGGTTCAGTAGGTTGAGGAGCAACTCTTTGCTTTGCTGGTCGGGGTGAAGATACCCCGAACAAGCCCCTCAAAGGATTATGAGCCATAGTAACAAGTGACAATAAATTTCAGCACACTATATACATTTTTCCTTACCAAAGGCGCTTCACTCCCCGGCAACAGCGCCAGAAAAGAGTATTGATGACCCACAAGTGTAGGGGATCTATCGTAGTCCTTTCGATAAGTAAGAGTGTCGAACCCAACGAGGAGCAGAAGGAAATGATAGGCAGTTTTCAGTAAGGTATTTTCTGCGAGCACTGAAATTGTCGGTAACAGATAGTTTTATGATAAGGTAATTGGTAGCAAGTGACAAATAGTAAAAGTAAATAAGGTGCAACAAGATGGCCCAATCATTTTTGTCGCAAAGGAAAAGCCTGGACAAACTCTTATATGAAGGAAAGCACTCCCGAGGACACATGGGAATTATCGTCAAGCTAGTTTTCATCACGTTCATATGATTCGTGTTCGGTTCTTTGATAATTTGGTATGTGGGTGGACCAGTGCTTGGGTGCTGCCCTTACTTGGACAAGCATCCCACTTATGATTAACCCCTATTGCAAGCATCCGCAACTACAAAAGAAGTATTAAGGTAAACCTAACCATAGCATGAAACATATGGATCCAAATCAGCCCCTTACGAAGCAACACATAAACTAGGGTTTAAGCTTATATCACTCTAGCAACCCATCATCTACTTATTACTTACCAATACCTTCCCCTAGACCCAAACAATGGTGAAGTGTCATGTAGTCAACGTTCACATGACACCACTAGAGGAAAGACAACATACATCTCATCAAAATATCGAACGAATACCAAATTCACATGACTACTTATAGCAAGACTTCTCCCATGTCCTCAGGAACAAAAGTAACTACTCACAAGACATAATATTGTTCATGATCAGAGGGGTATTAATATGCATAATAGATCTTAACATATGATATTCCACCAAGTAAACCAACTAGCATCAACTACAAGGAGTAATCAACACTACTAGCAACCCACAGGTACCAATCTGAGGTTTTGGTACAAAGATTGGATACAAGAGATGAACTAGGGTTTGAGAGGAGATGGTGCTGGTGAAGATTTTGATGAAGATATCCCTCCCCAAGATGGGAGAGTTGTTGGTGATGACGGCGGTGACAATTTCCCCCTCCCAGAGGGAAGTATCCCCGGCAGAACAGCTCCGTCGGAGCCCTAGATTGGTTCCGCCAAGGTTCCGCCTCGAGACTGCGGCGTTTGGTCCCGAAAACCTCCTTATGATTTTTTCTAGGTCAAAACACCTCATATAGGAGAAGATGGGCATCGGGGGGTCACCGGCTGGCCCACGAGGCAGGGGGGCGCGCCCAGGGGGAGGGGGCGCACCCCCACCCTCGTGGATAGGTGGTGGCCCCCTGGCAGATCTCTTTCGCCAGATATTTTTTATATTTTCTGAAACAGTGTTTCATGGAGTTTCAGAGCTTTTTGAGTTGTGGAGAATAGGTCTCCAATGTTTGCTCCTTTTCCAGCCCATAATTCTAGCTGCCGGCATTCTCCCTCTTCATGTAAACCTTGTAAAATAAGGGAGAAAAGGCATAAGTATTGTGACATAACGTGTAATAACAGCCCATAGTGCAATAAATATCAACATAAAAGCATGATGCAAAATGGACGTGCCAGTACTTATGTGAGAAGAAGGAATGAGGCCAGGCTAATTGGCTATAATAGCCACCACGGCGCCTTCACGATAGGCTTGATAGAAGACTCCATCTTCTAGCTCTATGCCTATGTCGGGATCTTCATCCTATCCGGGCCCGCATTTCAGAAGTGGTCCTTCAGCTATGGGGCGGGACTATTAATCCCCTCGATCACCTTCCTCCACTCCTGTTGGGAAAAACCGAATTTAGTTCGGTCAACACATCATAACCAAAAAAAAATGGGCGAATATAGCGGTCAAGAGAGAGACTTTCCCAGTCAGGAGGATTGTACATAGAAAAACCCTCCCGACACTTCAAACGAAGAAAGTCTTGCTTCTCTCCCTTGTAAAGACCTTCTAGGATGGTGGCTAAAGAGGCAGGGTCATCCGGACCAGGGCGTAAGCAGTGTGAGGCATCATTCAGGCCATTGTAGTGCCACATAGGAAATCCTCTAGCTTGGAGCGGCTGCACTCATTGCTTTATTGAAATTGCCATCACCTCAATTATAGACAGCCCCGAACTGGCGAGCAATATGATCTTGCCGGCCAGTCTACTAACCTCCGTACTCTCTTCTTCTGAGGGACAGCGGGGACACCAGTTGAACAGCTTATTTGGAGGAGCGTTGGAATACTTGGGGAGGCCTTGCCGAACTGGATCCGACAGAGCAACATCCTCAATGTAAAACCACTCCGAAGGCCACTCTTCGAATGCCTTCTTTGGAGTGCCGGACAGATAGCATGTCCCTGCTATGCGCCATACTTCGGCGGCACTAACTTCAAATATGGATCCCTTTTCTAAGTGAGGGACAAGACAGAAGAACTTCCGCCACATCTCAAAGTGAGGCTCGCAGCCCAAGAATAGTTCGCATAAAGCAACGACTCTTGCAATGTGCAGGATTGACCCCGACGTGAGATCATGCAATTGAAGACCATAGAACTCTAGGAGCCCCCTAAGGAAGGGGTGGATGGGAAAACCTATGCCTCTTAGAATGAAGGGGACAAAACATACCCGCTCTCCATCGGAGGGGTTGGGAAAGTTCTCTGCCAGGTGCTGATTGCCGATGGAAGTTAATCCGGCCCGGACGGGGACTAGATCCTCGGGAGGGAGATATCCCTGTGCTTCAAGCTTTCTCAGATGCGCATGAGATACATAACAACTTCTCCAATCACCCACACGAGGGCCGTGAGGGCACGAGGAAGAGCTTGGGGCGCTAGCCATGTTTGAAGATTTTTTGCAGGCACTAGGGATTCTTCCGCGTGGAATGGGATGGAGTGGCGACTGAGATCTAATCTCTTATATAGGCACCTTCCCTGCACAGTCAAGGGGGTAATTGCAAAAATACCCAGATAGTTCGCATTTGTTGGACACATGGATGCAAAGGCGACGACGGCGAGGAATTGATGGAATACAATATTAAAAGAAGCCGAACTATCATCCAGAAGGACTCACCTTGCAAGACCAAAGACATGAAGCCGGACACAATCTCGTCCTTGAAGGCAAGTCCGGGGGCTACTTAGGGAGTCATGTATTCAGGGGTCCTCAGGCGTCCGGGTCGATGAAGCTGGGCCGTATTGATGGACCACGAAAGTAGAAGCAGAAGACTCACCCCCGTATTCGGTCAGGACTCCTATGTACGTAGAAAGGCAAGCGTAGTGTCCGGATGTATCTATTACTTCCTCCCCAAGTCACCCTTGTAACCCTAGGCCCCCTCTGGCGTGTATATAAGCTGGAGGGTTTAGTCCGTAGAGGCTAACATCAGAATCATAACATCCTCATAGGCTAGACTTTAGGGTTTAGCCATTACGATCTCGAGGTAGATCAACTCTTGTAATCATATTCATCAAGATCAATCTAGCAGGAAGTAGGGTATTACCTCGATCGAGAGGGCCTGAACCTGAGTAAACATCGTGTCCCCAGTCTACTGTTAGCATCAATCCTCAAACGCATAGCTTGGGCTCCCTACCCGAGATCTGCCGGTTTTGACATCGACAGACGTGCTCTCACGGCGATGGCGAGCCCGTTGGGCGCACGGGTGATGATGTTCATGGTGACGCGGCGTCGGGCGCGGTTAGATTAGGATGAGAAGGCTAGGCCAAAGGGAGAGGGGGAAGTGGGGGTCGCTAGGGTTCATCCCCGGGGAGGGTCGGCTGTATTACATCAAGGGGGTGCTGGCGGATGGCCGCCATGGTGATGCCCGTTGCCGTGGCGGGCATCGGCAGAGGCCACGGTGCGAGGGGGAACAAGGGAGAGGGAGGAGGTAGGTGGGCCGGCCTGCTTGGGCGGCCGGCTGGCCTGGGGGTGGCCAGCTAGCCCACTTGGCCGAGGGAAGAGGGGGGGTCTTTCTTCTATTTTCTTTTGTTTTCTTTTATTTTACTCTTTCTGTTTTGTTTTAAGTCTTAATCTAATTGTCTGTATAAATTATAAAGTAAAATCCTAAATTAGTGATACTAATTATGGTACCGCCCCATTAACTTTTGGGCAACTAAATGAATAGTTTAGTATTTTATAAAAATACAAATAACATTTATTTGATTGTTTTACCTAGTGTTTTAATTACTTGAGTGCATTTACAACTTTTATCAAAATGTAGTTTCTCCATCATAATTATGTATGCAATTTTTGGCACAGCTCGAACATTTTAGTTTTAATATTTGAAAACCTTTATCGTTTGTCTTAAATTCAAATTTGAGTTTGAATCGGTTTTGAACTAACGCGAGATTAACAACAGTAATCGTGGTGACATGGCATCGTTAACGTGGGATTATTGTAGCCTAATTATCCGTGCGTCACAACAGGCTGGCGCATAGAGATGCGGCCGTGGGCGTGGTGACCGTGGGCAGGTCAGGTGCGGGCACATGGGAAGGGGGAAAGACGGGGCGCGGGAGCTCACCCCCGGTGCTGGGGACCGGGGCGGCGAGGCCGGGGGAAGTCCGGCGAGGGCGAGGCGAGGCGGCAATGGTG
>LR738713.1:413431472-413449566 GCA_902687465.1 Secale cereale
GGGGTTATTTTAGGATTGGAAGTATGTCTAGAGGGGGGGGGGGTGATTAGACTACTTGACCAAATAAAAATCTAGCCTTTTCCAAATTTTAGTTGTGAGCAGATTTTAACAATTTGAGCAAGTCAAGCAATCTTCCTACACATGAAATTCTAAGAGTATAGCAGCGAAAAGTAATACATTGCATATGAAGGTAAGAGGTAGGGTTTGGAGAGTGCAAACGCAATGGCAACACATAGATTTTTGGCGTGGTTCCGATAGGTGGTGCTATCGTACGTCCACGTTGATGGAGACTTCAACCCACGAAGGGTAACGGCTGTGCGAGTCCACGGAGGGCTCCACCCATGGAGGGTCCACAAAGAAGCAACCTTGTCTATCCCACCATGGCCATCGTCCACGAAAGAGTTGGCTCACTCAGGTAGATCTTCACGAAGTAGGTGATCTCCTTGCCCTTACAAACTTCTTGGTTCAACTCCACATCTCTTGACGAAGGCTCCCAAGCGACACCTAACCAATATAGGAGACACCACTCTCCAAAAGGTAATAGACATTATGTTGATGATGAACTCCTTGCTCTTGTGCTTCAAATGATTGTCTCTCCAAGACTCAACTCTCTCTCACATATTTGGATATGGTGGAAGGAAGATTTGAGTGAAAGCAACTTGGGAAGGCTAGAGGTCAAAATTCTTGTGGTAGGATTGGAATGTCTTGATCTTAACACATAAGTAGGTGGTTCTCTCTCAAAAAATGAATGGTGCAAGTGTAGGCACGTTCCGATGGCTCT
This sequence comes from Secale cereale, assembly GCA_902687465.1. Classification (NCBI taxonomy): domain Eukaryota; kingdom Viridiplantae; phylum Streptophyta; class Magnoliopsida; order Poales; family Poaceae; genus Secale; species Secale cereale. The sequence goes on from LR738713.1 coordinate 413,432,254, forward strand.
CTTGCAAATGAAGAGGGTTGGAGGGGTATATATAGCCTCCACACAAAAATCCAACCGTTACACACATTTGACCCAACATTGGTGAGACCGAATAGAAGAACTCGATGGCACCGATTGGTTCAAATTTGTGAACGTTAGGAATCTCGGTGGGACCGGCGGGGACAACTTGGTGAGACCGATGTGCTAGGGCTTAGGGCAAATTTCATCTCGCTGAGACCGATTGTGTCAACTAGGTGAGACCGAAGTGAACAAAAGGTATACAGAGAATCTGTCAAGCCAACTCGGTGAGACCGATTGCATGAACTCAGTGAGACCAAAATAAATGCAACTAGTCACATAGCACTGGCAAGGCCATCTCGGTGCGATTCAGATCTGTATCGGTTGGACCAAACTGTTAGGGTTTCTGGGAGTGGCTATGTCAAGTGAACTCGATGGGTCCTGGTAGGAATTATCGGCGTGGCCGAGTTGGAGTTTAGGGTTTTGACATATTTGGATGGAGAGAGTGGCTGAGGGTTTTTGGAGAAATATCACTAAGCACTTGATCAAGTAATCCATTAAGCAACACCTCATCCCCTTTAAATAGTATTGGTTTTCCTATGGGCTCAATGTGATCTTGGATCACTGAAATAAATATGAAGAGTCATGAGCTTTTGCCAATCTTTGTCCTTAGCATTTTGAGGGGTCCACTTCTCTAATCCATGCCATGCCATTCATTGAACATCCTAAAATGTGTATCTTGAATGGATATTAGTTCAACGAGGTATATGTTGTTATGAATTACCAAAACCACCCAAGGATTAGTTGCACTTTCAGTCTCCCCTTTTTTGGTAATTGATGACAACATATAGATCAAAGCTTCGACAAATGATTAACTGAAATAATTGCATTGCCGCTTGGAGAAGTATGTGATAATCTAGAGCCCCCCCCCCCTAAATTTGTGCATTATTAAAATTTTGCGTTTTAATGCAAATGCACAATCGATTAGGATCATGGGTCACTCTTCTATGTCACATGCATACATCTTGGTGGAGCGCACGAAATGATAAGAGTGGAATAACATGCACGCATCATGAAAACAAAATGAATGATCATACACAAACAATCATAGATATAAGCAATAACCACACATTAAGCGTAGTATGATCATCCACACAACCAAACGAAGTATTTCACGAGCATAACCGAACAAGTAGCACAAAACAAACGATCAAAGTAGCAGGGCAATAAGAACCAACAAAGCAAAAGACTCTCGCTCTTGAAGCCTATGATCTATACATTTCTCTCCCTTTGGCAACAAGTTACCAAAAATATCAAAAACGTATAGTGTTATACGACACTCTAGGCACGATCTACAGGAGCTCTTGAAGAGGTCTTCCGGCTGGTTGCTCCGGTATGCGTAGACGGTGTTGAGAGAACAACATCTGCAAATGCCTTAGAAGATGTCTGCTGAACTGGTGGAGTTGAAACTGGAGGGGCACATGAGCAGTAGTAGAGAGTGAGTGGTCCTCGAATCTACAACTAGCACTGTCGAAGATATTGGTGCTCTAGGCACATCCTGATACCTCTCAGTGGTAGGTGTGTCATCTCCACTGTCCATACTTGCAGCATCCATATCATCCTTCAGTTTGTCAACGGTGGCTTGAATATCTTAACCTTAACATCAAGATCATGCATCTTTGTCTCAACAATCCTTTCTAAGCTCTCCTGGTTCTTGGCTAGGTTGGCTAGATTTTACTCAATCCTCTGGGTTGCTTCGAGCAGATATTTCATTTGATCATCTCGAGACTTGATGTTAGCTGTAGGGGCATTTGAAGCACTTGCTGCCTTTCCTGCTTTGTTTGCCTTTGCCTTTTCTGCCTTCTCGTGGGCCTCAACAGATGTAGGGTGTGAAGGGTCAATCACCACTACATTATCTTCAAATTCGAGCTGAAGAGGAAGATGCTCTTTGTCAAGTAGATTTGTTCCAGTCCCAACTTTAGAGTTGATATGCATGTGAATGTGTGGAGCATATCCACATGACCTCTTCTGATCAGCAGCAGTCCTCTTGATTGTTTCTACAATCAGGCTCATGACTTTGAACTTCGTGGGTTATCAAACAAATGCAACAGATTGATTGAGTGACCACGTATCATCCTGTGATCTCTAGACTTAGGCAATAGGGTGTGCCTTAGAATGGTGTTGGTAGTGGTCAATCCATCAAGCAGAAAGTAAATGGAGCCAAACTTGTGAGTTTCCAATGCTTCATCAGGAATGGTCTTGTACATATTTGCCATTTAGTTGTGATCATTCCTGGGTTTAACATAAACATCAACATCATTATCATCTTCTATAGGGGCATTATAAGAGCAGCCCATTCTGAAATTGATATCTTGTGCCCTCAGTCATCCACACAATCTTTCAATCTAGATAGAAATGTGCAGTGGATAAAAATTGCATCACCATCTCATCCTTCCATTTTGTGAGCTTTTGTCCAACAAAAGCATCAACACCTGCTAATCTGAAACTCTCATGAACGTGGGGGAAGTATTCCTCATTGTTATCTATGTACTTCCAGTCCACCCACTTCATGTCACGTATCATAGGCTTCTTATCAAGAAAATTTGTCTCATAAAAGTCCTACTGTTCCTTGGTGTGGAACCTGTAGTCAACAACAGTTCTTCTCGTGACAGCACAGGGATCATTCTTTCTCCAGGCTCTCAGTCCACTATCCTTCCTCAATTTAATGTTCTCAGCAACAAGATGAGCATTGTTGTGATCTAGAATCTTGGGCTTCAATTTTCTGAGCATTTAGGGCTCAACATCTTCTTGAACTTTTGGCACTAGGGCCTTGTTATTCTCTAAAGCAGGGATGTTTCTAGTCGATCTCTTGGAAGCAACACCCTTAGGGGCAAACACCTTTGGAGCTTTCTTGGGCATGGAGGGAGTAGCTGCAGATTTCATGGCATCTCCCATGAGCTTCTTAGTCTTGGAAAGAGGTGCATCAACTGACTCTTCCTCCTCTTCTTCATCTTCCCTGATGGAAGGCTTGCCAAGCACTATGGCAGTGGTCTTCCTAGATCTCTTCTTCTTCCCAATTTTAGCCTCATCTTCATCGGACTATTCAAGTGTGAAAGTCATAGTCTCTTGAGCAATTGTGGACTTTCTGACTTTGGAAGTTGGAGCTCTCTTAGCAGGAGTTTTGTTTGGCAGACCTAGCTTGGTGGCAGCGGCTGAACTGTACTCTTTTGAGACAACCTTCTTCTTGGAAGTGGCCTCATCAGCTACAAAATCTTGATCTTCACTGTTAGAGGTTTTCTTCTTCCTTGTCTTTGTGACAGCTTTGGGCAGATTGCTCAGAGTGCTTCTGCTACTCTCATAATAGCTATCACTGGGACCAGTACCCTCACTAAGATCACCCTCATGTCCAAACCTGTTTTGGCTGTCACTTGCATCTGACGTCTTGCTAAAATGTCATGTGCATAGATGGGTACTGGTAGAGTGGATGAGCATCACAAAATGCAGCTATTTTTTAAAATTGAATCAAAACTTTAGTTTTAGGTTTTCACAAAATTCATTTCGGAGCTACCGAGTTGATCATCACGGTGACACCGAAGCACATAGAGAGCCTAAACACACAGCCTCGGTCAGACTGAGTTGAAGTTTGGTGACTCCGAGATGCTAGGGTTGCACTGAGATTTTATGTTCAGTCTCACCGATCAGTACACTTCGATCAGACCGAGTTTTACTTAGTGCAATGGCCAGAGCGAATCGATGTGACCGAAAACTTCCGTTCGGCCGGTCCGAGATGAGTTTGGTGGAAACCTAACCCTAAATTTTTTCATCGCATCGGAATTTTTCTAGTGGATAGATAGATTTCAATCGTGACAAGAATCATGGCATTGACTTGTGCATTGAATCAGATGGAGGAAAAAGCACAAAGGGGTCGAACCGTACCCTAACTTGGTGATGATTCGCTACGACGGCAATGGCAGAGAGGAATCCCGTTGACGGCGGCGGAGACCTATGGCGAAGGTGCACATGCAGAGATGGCGGTGATCCGGAGACCAAGGGGGTGGCAGCACTGGGGCACGAACTCGAGGGTTTGAAGAAGTTTTCAACCGTACGGGTACGTAGAGTATATATACCCAGTAGTTGTCGGTGGCACCGAGCTGGAATGTTTCGGTGGCACCAAGATGCAAAACTGTGTGCAGTTAGTGAAACTCGGTGGACCCGAGTCATTCTAATCGATATCACCGAAATAAAAACCTAGATCAATCCGGTGATTTCGGTGGGACCGAATAGGAGTGTGTTGGTCAGACCGAAATGCGCAAGAAGGTTTTGGAAATTAGCCCTCGTTGGACCGATGACTCCAAGTGCTCCTCACCCAGAGGGTCCGAAAAGAACTTGTTCAAATTTTGTGATGTAGCAAGCATAGAATTTGAGACAAGAAGAGCATAGATAGCCAGAGAAAGTTCTTAGGCATTCTTGTACATCCATTTGGCCAAAGAAAACCCAAGCAATCAAAACAACAAATGGATGTCCTTGAATGAAGAAAATATGCAACTAACATGTTGATACGTCTCAAACGTATCTACTTTTCCAAACACTTTTGATATTGTTTTGACCTCATTCTTGCATGATTTGAACTAAACTAACCCGGACTGACGCTATTTTCAGCAGAGCTGCCTGTATGGTTTTATTGTGTGCAGGAAAACATATTTTTAGGTATCTCAGAAAAATCCACGAAAAAACACAGAAAATCCACGCACCCGAAGGAACCAGGAGCCAGAAGGGGGACCAGAGGGGGACCAGGGGGGGCCCAGGCGCCCAGCTGGTGCGGCCCAGCCCCTGGCCGCGCCGGGGGGTCGCCTGGGTGGGCCCCACGCCCCCTGGTGCCCTACTTTGACTCGTATTTTTACCCGTGACGAGAAAACCCCAGATCAGAAGTTCTTTTCGCAGTTTTCGTCGCGGAGCCGCCGCCACCCTCTGTTCTTCTTCGGGAGGGCTAATCTGGAGGCTGAATTGGCCTCCAGAGAGGGGAGATCGTCGCCATCGTCATCATCATCACCACTTCATCATCCCTCCATGACTTCTCCTTCCATGTGTGAGTAATCCCCTGCTGTAGGCGAAGGGGATGGTAGGGATTGGATGAGTTAGTTTGTCAGATCGTTAGGGGCATGTTGCCTATCATCTACTATGGTGTTTATCATCTTTGCTTCAACTTGTTATTCTTAATGCTTGACACTTAGGGCCCGAGTGCCATGATTTCAGATCTGAACCATATGTGTTTGCATGAATATATTTGTGTTCTTGATCCTATCTATGAGTTGTTTGCACCTGTTACGGTTCGGAACCGGCGATCCCAAAAGTGACAGCTTGGGACAACAAAGGGGATGGTCCATAGTTTGAGGATTACATGTATCCATTGAGTTCATTGTTTTGTTCCGGTGCTCTTTGACAGGAGCACCTTAATCTCCATAAGTTCCTTTTGGCCCCGTTCGTAGCGGGATGGTAGGACAAAAGATGTTGTGCAAGTTCTTATTGCAAGCACGCACAACTACCTACAGGATACATGCCTAATGTTTGATATTTGCCTAGATGATCATTACTTTTCCGTGTGCCGTGCCCAAAGTTAGAATCATGATATATCTCATCCATGCAGCGCCCAACCATCCATCTCCCTAGCCTACAGTGTTTTAAATCCTGCTTGTCACTAGTTGCTACTTTTGCCATTTACCTTTACTATTTACTTTTGCTGTTTACTTTTACTATCACTATCATCACTATCATATCACTGTTACCATTTATCTTTGTTGCAAGTAAGTATATTTCAGGTGCGGTTGAATTGACAACTCAACTGTCAAAGCTTATAAATACTCTTTGGCTCCCCGTGTGTCGAATCAATAAATTGGGTTATTCTTACCCGCGAAGACTATCTCGATCCCTTACGGCTGAGTGTTATCAAGTACCGTTTTCTGGCGCCGTTGCCGGGGAGCATAGCAATATTTACAAGTCTACTTGAAGTATCCTACCTGCTGCATTTCATCCGCTATGGGTAAGAAAGGAGACCCCAAGGTTCCGATCTTACTATCCACTACAAGAAGAGGTACTGTTCTGAGCACTAGTGCTACACTTGATTCACCCTCTGCTATGAGTAAGTTTGCCTCACCACCACCACATGATGCTCCTACTGAATCTGTTACTATGTCCGATACTCTTGATGATGCTTCTACTACTGTTGATGATATTAGTTCACTTGATTATACGCTTGAGAAACAGATCGTTGCTGCTGCTAAAAAGTCTGGAATTGAAATTCCTGTTACTCGCTACCCTATTGATGAAACTTATGATTATCCTGATTTGAGTAAACTCAAGGAGAGACTCCTTGATGATGATTACTATATGCTTGATGAAGATTTATGCAGGGAACTGACAGAGTTTTCTGGCTCTGACCCTGAAGTTATTAGGAAACTGTTTGAAAAACACTCTTTGAAGAACAAAACCGTTCCTGATCCTGAATTTGCTACATCTCCTATATGCATTGATGATCCTGATTATGATTTCTCTGTTGATCTTTCACTTATACCTATGGTTGAAGCTGACCCCTTTTATGGTAGAGAAAATGATGATGCTATTGCACACCTAACAAAACTCGGTGAGTTGGGTGGCCTGTTTACCACAGATGAGAAGATACGATACTTTTTTATCACCAAGCTTCTTCCTTTCTCCTTGAAGGAAGGTGCTAAAGCATGGTATGATTCTCTTCCATGTGGTTCCATTAAGAGTCCTCAAGACTTAGCTCACTCTTTTGTTGATAAGTACTTTCCTGCTCACATGCAACATGCTGCTTTACAAAGAATTTATAACTTTAAACAGTTGCAGGATGAGTCCCTCCCTAAAGCTTGGGGGAGGTACTGCGGTCTGATTCGGGCTAGACCAGGACATGAAGTCCCTAAGAACGAATTAATCGATATATTCTATGCTGGTTTAACTGATGAATTTAGGTCCTATTTGGACAGTTGTGATGGTTGTGTTTTCAGGAAAAGGACACCGGAAGATGCAGAAGATTTGATGGGCATGATTGCCAAAAACCATGAAGATTGGTCCGTCCCTGAACCACCTCCACCACCAAAGAAGAGGGGCATGTTTGTTCTAAGCCCCGAAGATATGCGAGAAGCAAAGAAGTGTATTAAAGAGAAATGTATTAAAGCTGAAGACGTGAAGAATCTACCCCCTATTGGGAAGCTGTGTGAGCCTACCACTCACCCTCCTATGGTAGAGGTACACTCTCTTTTAGATTTCAACGCAAGTGACATCCCTCATGGTAAGCCTCCTGATCAATGTTTAGATGAGTTTGATAATTTTATTATGAAACAAAGTCATTTTAATGAGAGGATACAAAGTCAGTTGCATGATAATTCCCTTGCTATCAAAAGTTTGCTTGATGTTTTAGGTAGAACAGTTAATGATGTTCAATGTCTTGTGAAGCATTTTCATATGGTTAAAACTCAGCTTGACCAAATTTCTAATGTGCAAAAAGATTTGCTTGCTAACAATGCCAAACAAGATAATTTGCAGGCTTTTGGGATTAAGACCCGAGGAGGAACTAGCACTCAAGATCCTCTCTATCCAGAGGGGCATCCGAAGAGAATCGAGCAAGATTCTCAAATGCAGGAAGAAGAAATTGTTGGCTCTCCAAAGAAGAAGAAGAAACATAAGGAGGCTAACAATTCTAATGATCCTATTGCAGATGAAGAGCCAGCTGATGATCCAAGCAGTGTATCTATCTCCGATGCTGAGACTGAAGACGGTGCTGAACCTGAAGGTAAGGATAATGAGAAGAATGATCCGCCTGAAGTACGAGAAGAAGAAGCACCTGACAAACGTAAGAGGTACACTAAAGAAGACTTCATCGCAAGAAAACATGGGAAGGAAAGAGAACCATGGGTGCAGAAACCCATGCCCTTTCCAGGTAAGTCCATCAAATCCAAAGAAGAAGAGCATTACAATAAGTTTTGTGAGTGGATTAAACCTCTTTTTCTTCAAATACCTTTGACTGAAGCTATTAAGTTACCTCCTTATTCAAAATATATGAAAGATATTGTCACTAATAGAAGAAAAGTTCCTAACGAAGCAATATCTACTATGCTTGCTAACTACTCTTTCAGTGGCAAGATTCCTGAGAAGCTCGGTGATCCAGGTATACCCACCATTCCTTGCTCCATAATGAATAACTATGTCAAAACTGCTTTATGTGATCTTGGAGCGGGAGTGAGTGTTATGCCTCTCTCTCTTTACGAGAGGCTTTGTTTAGAGAAACTAATTCCTACAGATATCTCCCTTCAGATGGCTGACAAGTCAACCGCCGTCCCGATAGGTATTTGTGAGGATGTTCCCGTAGAAGTTGCTAATTGTTTGATTCTTACTGATTTTGTTGTGCTTGACATGCCCGAGGATGGAAGCATGTCCATTATTCTTGGTAGACCTTTTCTTAACACCGCAGGTGCTATTATTGATTGCAATAAAGGGAAGGTTACCTTCCATGTGAATGATAAAGAACACACGGTATATTTTCCAAAGAAGATCGACAGGAGGCATGGCCTCAACTCTATAGAAAATATTGAGACCGTGAAGATTGGAGAATGGGATTGTCCACTACATGTGCCTCACAAATACAAAACTATCATGGTGGGGATAATGTCCATCAAGGTAAAGGTTCAGTGATTACTTCGTGAGAGGTGAGACTTTTTGCTCTATATATCGCCTGTTTGTTGGTAAGACTTGATCAACCTTACTAGTAAACATGTTTTATATAGATAAAAAAGTTGAGCTTGTTATGTTTTCATTTGTTTTTAGTTTTTCTCCTACTTGCTGTACCAAGTATTTATGTTTTGAAGCTTCACAATACTACTCACTACTTCAAGTTTTCAGAGAGTTTCGCAACTTTTTGAACTTCGAAAAATTTTCAATAGTGAAGTTTTCAGAAAAATTCCAGAAAAATTTAAATATAAATTTCCACGTCGGGAGAGACCCAGAGGGACCTGGGGCCAGCCAGGGGGACCCACCAGTGGCCCGGGCGGCCAGCTGGCGCAGACCAGCCCCTGGCCGCGCCCACAGGGCGCCTGGGGCCCACATGGCCCCCCTCCAGGTATGTCTTCTTCCTCCCTCTCTCTTTTTCTCCAAAAACGCGAGTTCTGCACTTGTTCTTGTGTTCTTGCTGTTCTTGGAGGCGATTCTTCGATCTCTCTCTACAGCCCACCATTTGAGCTGAGATTTTGAACAAATACTCCCTGGTAAGTGACTCCTCCACCCCTCCAATTAGATTTCTGATTGGTGGCTTCATTTGTGAGTATTTAGTAGTTCTTGGTGCTGTACAGATGAGCTTGCATGCATGTGTAGAAAGTTATTTTCCAAGTTTTGATGCAAGTTTATGCCTTGGGCAAGTGAGTTGAGTAGTTTGCCTTAACTCACCTTGTTTTAATCCTCGTTTTTGTAAATTGCCAAAAATTTCAGAAATGAGTTTGTTAGGAAGGGCAAAAGGGTGGCTTGAGAAGAGGAGGCCTGCACACTTCGATCGAGTTACTAGAGCCGCAGCTTCACCCTCGACTGCTAGGGTGAGCTATAATGAAGATCATGTGCCCCTGGAGTTGTTGGAAGACACAAGTCCGGTACGTGCGATGACGTTTCCATGTGATGAATTCCTTGAAGCTGCGGGAATCAAGGATGAGTTTTATAATCTTTGTGCTAATGCAGGTTTGACACGGCTCGTCACGTGCCGTGTTACTCAATATCAAAAACTCACCTCCAGTTTCATTAACAGTTTTAGATATAATCCTGATTCAGGTGCTATTGAGTTTAAAATTTACAATGATCTTATCACCATGACTTTGGGAAGGTTTTGTGAAATAATAGGTGTGCCAAACGTTGGGAGGATGGCTAGGATGGCCACTCAGCCCTCCGAGCTGAAAACCGTCATCAACTCTCTCTGCAGCATGGGTACGAGGGATATTCATCGGTCGAAGATCTCCAGCATCTTATTTCCTCACCTCAGGTATTTTGCATATTATGTTGCTAGAGGGGTGTTAGCTCGTGACAACACGAGCAGCATTTCTGCTTCGGATATTGCTATCCTGGCAGCAGCCCTCTCAGGGAGGTCTGATTATAATCTGGGTGCCTTTATTGCTCGACTCCTTGCTATGAACGGTAACAAGGGGGACTTATATGGTGGCATTTATGCCACACTTATCTTAGAGCATCTTGGAGGCACCACACACCCTGATGATAATCCTTTTACTTATTTAAGCTTTGATCTTGCTGCTATGAAAAGGCATAAGTTTGTTACCATGGCTTCTGAGCTGGATAATCTTGTTTATATCTTGCGTTTCGGAACTACCGCGGAACGCGAGATCCGTCTACCTGCACCTCTTTTGTTTGATTTTTCTCGCAGGAACGGATGGTCCTTTGATGTTGTCCAGTTCGATGAGTTCATGGTCCAGCATCGGTTTCATAACCCCATGGAGGGGGTTGTGCCCGACAAGGAGGAGCACAGTGAGTTACCACCTTGCCAGGGAGATACCGCCACCGAGTTTGGTGAAGGGTCTTCCTCTGCTTGGCGTACGGACCCTTCCTCGTGGGAGACTCCGAGGAGTTCGGTATACGCGCCAGTATCCTTCTACGACCCTTGGTCTCACCACCATACCCCCGGAGCAGGAGGCTCCTGGGGGCAGTAGCTGCTACCAACTTAGGCCAAAAGCCTAAGCTTGGGGGAGTACGTACCCCTCTCACTTTTCCATTGTATTATCCGTTTTATTCACCTTGATCTTTTCGAAGTTCTTGCCCGTTCTTCTTTATTTTTCTCTTTGCAAAAACAACAAAAAGATTCTCTCTTTCTTTTGCTTTCGTTCAACCTTTGAAATAATCCAAAAAGATTTCCTTTTTCTCTTTAGTTTGCTTTATTTTCAGAGTTCAGCTCGAGTCCGTGATGGCATTTAATTATATTTCCTACGTTCGATCGTGCAAGTGACAGGCAGTAATGACGAAGATCGACTGAAGGGAAGCAACAAGGAAGACCGGTATGAACTCTTCTTGTTTCTACTTTTGTACATATGCCTGTACTTATGATCTAGAGACCAGCTTGTAGCGACATAGTGCTATGTTTACAATGCTCTTCCAGTAGTTCATGCTTTCCTTGTGGCTAGTCTCGAATAACTAGAGTATATAATGTGTTATTGAAATGATCTACATGCATTGCATTGTTCATAGTTCGGTATACTAAGGTGGTATTTCCCTTTAGAGAATTTTTGGATTGACTTGGCACATGTTTACACATGTTTAAGACTAAAAGTCTGCTCTGCCTTGATGATCTTTGATTTTTAGAATAGTTATATCACTTTCATGCCCGATTCAATGTTGCTTTGTCGCTCTGCATGATTATGACCGTTATTGCTCTCTAGTTGGTCGCTTCCCAGTCTTTTGCTAAACCTCCACCTGTACTAAGCGCACTGACTGCTTGTGCATCCAAAATCCTTGAAACCTGTTATGCCATATGAGTCCACCGTACCTTCCTATACATGGTATTTACCTGCCATTCCTAACGAAGATTTTCGTGTACCACCTCGAAATTAATCAAAAGCATTTCTCTTTTTGTGCCTATGTTTTAGCTCATGAGGAAGTAGTAGTTAATTCATGATTTTTTTAAGTTGGACAAGTTTCACCCCTGGATTGCATGTCTAATGTGCAAACCCTTAATATGAGAAGGAATTGGCATAGAGTGCGCCCGGCTCAAAAAGATAATATAACAAACAAACCCTCCTTCACGCTTTGTTCATGAGAAATCAGAAAACTTTGGCAGTGATAAACAAAGGAGATTAAGAGGATGTGATCGTCCTCATGCGGGAGCCGTTCCTCGAGACTTGTCCAGCTCAAGAAGTGATTGAGTTATCTGCTAGCATTCGTTGACGAAATATGCACCTCTCAAAAAACGTTTTTACCTCTGTTTTTAAAACCAAGAGCTCTGGTACATGTTTAGTTTTTGTTTCCGACCACGGGTTTTCAACCTTGCCAACAAAAGCCACGGTTCGAGAGTCTCCACCCTCTATCTTCAAAGCACTAACTAGGAGAGCTTAATTGTCATTCTGAGTGTAATGTGCATTGTCCCAAAGTATTACATTGTCTTCTACATGCTTGTGATATGATTTATTCTGAAATCCTTAGTTCTAGTCTCCTTTAAAACTCTGGAGGAGTTTCTGCATTTATGTTTTGCTTCACTCATGGAGGCTAGCGAGATACCACCCTAATATGCTCAAGTTGTGTGCAATGTAATCTTGTCTTGATTTTCAGTAATATATTATTTACTTTTAAGTATTTGTGACTGGTCACTTGAAAGAAGGATTGCTCCTTGCATTGTCCTCATAGTACTGTTTCAATACTTGCTAGACTCTTTTCGTAGTACATGCTTATATACATCTAATGAAGCAAAAGAGTTTGTCAAAGTTTTCTTTGTCGCGTCCAGTTCCTTGAACTGAATTGCTTGAGGACAAGCAATATGCTAAGCTTGGGGGAGTTGATACATCTCAAACGTATCTACTTTTCCAAACACTTTTGATATTGTTTTGACCTCATTCTTGCACGATTTGAACTAAACTAACCCGGACTGACGCTGTTTTCAGCAGAGCTGCCTGTATGGTTTTATTGTGTGCAGGAAAACGGATTTTTAGGTATCTCAGAAAAATCCACGAAAAATCACAGAAAATCCACGCACCCGAAGGAACCAGGAGCCAGAAGGGGGACCAGGGGGGCCCAGGAGCCCAGATGGCGCGGCCCAGCCCCTGGTCGTGCCGGGGGGTCGCCTGGGTGGGCCCCACGCCCCCTGGTGCCCTACTTTGACTCGTATTTTTACCCGTGACGGGGAAACCCCATATCAGAAGTTCTTTTCGCAGTTTTCGTCGCGGAGCCGCCGCCACCCTCTGTTCTTCTTCGGGAGGGCTAATCTGGAGGCTGAATTGGCCTCCGGAGAGGGGAGATCGTCGCCATCGTCATCATCATCACCACTTCATCATCCCTCCATGACTTCTCCTTCCATGTGTGAGTAATCCCCTGCTGTAGGCGAAGCGGATGGTAGGGATTGGATGAGTTAGATCATGTAATAGTTTGTCAGATCGTTGGGGGCATGTTGCCTATCATCTACTATGGTGTTTATCATCTTTGCTTCAACTTGTTATTCTTAATGCTTGACACTTAGGGCCCGAGTGCCATGATTTCAGATCTGAACCATATGTGTTTGCATGAATATATTTGTGTTCTTGATCCTATCTATGAGTTGTTTGCACCTGTTACGGTTCGGAACCGACGATCCCAAAAGTGACAGCTTGGGACACCAAAGGGGATGGTCCGTAGTTTGAGGATTACATGTATCCATTGAGTTCATTGCTTTGTTCCGGTGCTCTTTGATAGGAGCACCTTAATCTCCATAAGTTCCTTTTGGCCCTGTTCGTAGCGGGATGGTAGGACAAAAGATGTTGTGCAAGTTATTATTGCAAGCACGCACAACTACCTACGGGATACATGCCTAATGTTTGATATTTGCCTAGATGATCATTACTTTTCCGTGTGCCGTGCCCCAAGTTAGAATCATGATATATCTCATCCATGCAGCGCCCAACCATCCATCTCCCTAGCCTACAGTGTTTTAAATCCTGCTTGTCACTAGTTGCTACTTTTGCCATTTACCTTTACTATTTACTTTTGCTGTTTACTTTTACTATCACTATCATCACTATCATATCACTGTTACCATTTATCTTTGTTGCAAGTAAGTATATTTCAGGTGCGGTTGAATTGACAACTCAACTGTCAAAGCTTATAAATACTCTTTGGCTCCCCGTGTGTCGAATCAATAAATTGGGTTATTCTTACCCGCGAAGACTATCTCGATCCCTTACGGTTGAGGGTTATCAAGTACCGTTTTCTGGCGCCGTTGCCGGGGAGCATAGCAATATTTACAAGTCTACTTGAAGTATCCTACCTGCTGTATTTCATCCGCTATGGGTAAGAAAGGAGACCCCAAGGTTCCGATCTTACTATCCACTACAAGAAGAGGTACTGTTCTGAGCACTAGTGCTACACTTGATTCACCCTCTGTTATGAGTAAGTTCTTAGGAGCTCTTTATGATCCTCTAGAGTTGTTTCATGAGCTAACTTAAGAGTATTTAGTTCTTTAGTTAGACGCCCAATCTCCTTCTTATCATTATCATTAGTTTCATCTTGACTATCATGATTACTAGCAAGTTCATAATAGTTTTCATCGTTAGCTTTGTCAACAAGTAACTCATCATCACCTAGCAAATCATCTTCATCACTATTGAAATCAAGATACTCGGGGTGTGATACCTTGGGACCTGTAGGCATGAAGCATATTCCAGTTCCTTATTTCGTGAGTCAAATATGTCGTAGGAGTTGGATGATGCAAGAGCAACTCTGGCAACACCTTCATCTTGAGTATATTCAGAGTCGGAGTGATAGCTCCACTTGGAGTAGTTGTCGGAGTCGGAACCATATACCCATTCACCAATGTGATCTTGATGTCTTCGTATTGTGTAACTCCTTGATGACTTGTCCTTCCTTTCCGAATCCTTGCTTCTACGAGAGGGTCTTCATTCATAATGATCATCTCTACTCCTTCTCTCTCTTGTAGGTGATTCATCTCTTATACTTCTCCTTTATGGTGAATCTACTCTTCTCTTGTAGGGAGTCGTACACTCATTGGAATAGTGTCCGGGTCTTCCACAATTGTAGCAACTACGATCATGACTAGAGGATCTTTTGTCATTGTAGGATCTTGACTTGGAGCTTCTATCTTTGCTTCGATTCCTATAGAACTTGTTGAAGTTTCACCATTAGGCTCAATTCTTCATTGAATATTTGTTTCCCACTTGACGTTGTGGGAGCATCACATGAAGCTTTGTATGCACCACTAGACTTGTTGTGTAGCTCTTCCTTATCCTTGATAGACATCTCATGAGCAACAATTCTACCAATGACTTCCGTAGGCTTGACATCTTTGTAATTGAGCATCATTTGGATCAATGTGCACATGGTATCATATTTTCCATCCAAAGCTCTTATGATCTTTTTGAGGATGAATCTGTCGGTCATCTCTACACTTCCAAAGCCGGCAATCTCATTTGTGATGAGGGCAAGCCTATAGTACATTTCGGCGACTCCTTCACCATCCTTCATCTTGAACTTGTCAAGTTGACTTTGAAGCACATCCAACTTGGATTCCTTGATGGACTCGGTACGTTTGTGCATATCAACCAAAGTATCCCAAATTTCCTTCGCATTCTCAAGATGGCCGATTTTGTTGAATTCTTTGGGGCACAATTCATTGAAGATAATATCGCAAGCTTGAGCATTGTATTGCAACATCTTCATTTCTTCTGCTGTCGCTTCAGGATCCGGTTCACTCCCATCCTCGAAGTATTCACCTTGCAAGCCAATACGAATAACAGCCCAAACGGCAAGGTTATGACCAAGAATATGCATTCTCATCTTATGCTTCCAACTAGCAAAATTAGTACCATCAAAGTAAGGACCTCTACGATGATAATTTCCCTTGCTAGACGCCATACTCTCCTAGGTTGTGAAACCAAGGCTATGATCACCAAAGCTATGGAAATCAAGGCAAATGGAGACCAAAGCTCTGATACCACTTGTAGGATCAAACGTATGCCTAGAGGGGGCAGTGATTAGAGTACTTGACCAAATAAATATCTAGCCTTTTCCCAATTTTAGTTATGAGCAGATTTTAGCAATTTGAACCAGTCAAGAAATCTTCCTACACATGCAATTCTAAGAGTATAGCGGTAGAAATTAACACATTTCATATGAAGGTAAGAGGTAGGGTCTGGAGAGTTCAAACACAATGGAGACATGAAGATTTTTGGCGTGGTTCCGATAGGTGGTGCTATCATACGTCCATGTCGATGGAGACTTCAACCCACGAAGGGTAACGACTGCACGAATCCACGGAGGGCTCCACCCACGGAGGGTCCACAAAGAAGCAACCTTGTCTATCCCACCATGGCCATCGTCCACGAAGGACTTGCCTCACTCGGGTAGATCTTCATGAAGTAGGCGATCTCCTTTCCCTTACAAACTTCTTGGTTCAACTCCACATCTCTTGATGGAGGCTCCCAAGCGACACCTAAGCAATCTAGGAGACACCACTCTCCAAAAGGTAATAGACGGTGTGTTGATGATGAACTCCTTGCTCTTGTGCTTCAAATGATAGTCTCCCCAACACTCAACTCTCTCACATAGATTTGGATATGGTGGAAGGAATATTTGAGTGGAAAGCCACTTGGGGAAGGCTAGAGATCAAGATTCTTGTGGTAGGATTGGAATGCCTTGATATCAATACATGAGTAGGTGGTTCTCTCTCAAAAAATGAATGGTGAAAGTGTAGGCACGTTCTGATGCCTCTCTTGCAAATGAAGAGGGGGTGGAGTTGTATATATAGCCTCCACACAAGAATCCGAGCGTTACACACATTTGACCCAACTCGGTGAGACCGAATAGAAGAACTGGGTGGCACCGATTGGTTCAAAGAGGTGAATGTTAGGAATCTTTTTGGGACTGACGGAAAAATATCGGTGAGACTGATGTGCTAGGGCTTAGGGAAAACTTCATCTCAGTGAGACCAAAGTGAACAAAAGGTATACACAGAATATGTCAAGCCAACCCGGTGAGACCGATTGCATGAACTCAGTGAGACCGAAATAAATGCAACTGATCACACATCACTGACAAGGCCATCTCGATGAGACCAAGATCCATATCGGTCAGACCAAACTGTTAGGGTTTTTGGCAGTGGCTATATCAAGTGAACTCGGTGGGTCCGTGTAGGAATTATCGATGGAGTTTAGGGTTTTGACATATTTGGATGGAGAGAGTGGCTGAGGGCTTTTGGAGCAGTATCACTAAGCACTTGAGCAAGTAATCCATTAAGCAACACCTCATCCCCATTTAATAGTATTGGCTTTCCTAAGGACTCAATGTGATCTTGGGTCACTAAAATAAAGATGATGAGTCTTGAGCTTTTGCCAATCTTTGTCCTTAGCATTTTGAGGGGTCCACTTCTCTAATCCATGCCATGCCATTCATTGAACATCCTGAAATATATAGCTTGATTGGATATTAGTTCAATGAGCTATATGTTTTTATGAATTACCAAAACCACCCGGGGATTAGTCCCACTTTCAGTTATATATAGGACAGAGAGAGGGGGGCGGCTGGGTCGGCAGGTTGGCGCAATGTGTGTGTGTGTGTGGGGGG
>LR738713.1:413457119-413531811 GCA_902687465.1 Secale cereale
CCCCCCCCCGATACTAGCCATAGATTCATCAAAATAAGCAAACAACACATAGAAAACATAATCTGTCAAAAAACAGAACAATCTGTAGCAATCTGAAAACTTTGCATACTTATGTAACACTAAAAATTCTGAAAACTTAGGAAAACGTGGGGGAATTTGTATATAAATTTTGTGTAAACATTTCAGAAGGTTTACATATTCCAGCGAATTATTGAATTTTCTGCACTGGGCGCAAAAGTTTCTGTTTTTCAGCAAAATCAAATCAACGATCACCGTAAGCCATCCCAATGGTCTTACTTGGCTCAAACACTAATTAAAACACCAAAACACATTTACTATAGAAGTAATAATGTGTGAAAATTGAAAAACATAACCAAAAGGTAAAAAGCAAAAATAAAATTGGGTTGCCTCCCAACAAGCGCTATTGTATAACGCCCTTAGCTAGGCATAAAAGACGAATATATCTAGGTATTGTCATCTTTGGTATGCAATCCATAAGTAGCTCTCATAATAGATTCATAAGACAATTTAGTTTTCTTTCATGGAAAGTGTTCCATGCGCTTCCTTAATGGAAATTGAAATCTAATATTTCATTCTTTCATATCAATAATTAAACCAATCATTCTAAGGAAAGGTCTACCAAGAATAATAGGACATGTAGGATTGCAATCTATATCAAGAACAATGAAATCTACGGGCACATAATTCCTATTTGCAACAATAAGAATATCATTAATCATTCCCATAGTTTTCTTAATATAGGAATCCGCAAGATGCAAATTTAAAGAACAATAATCAAATTCACAGAAACATAACACATCACAAAAAGTTTTTGGAACCGTAAAAACATTAGCACTCAAATCACACAAAGCATTACACTCATAATATTTAATATTTATATTAATAGTAGGTTCCCACTCATCATAAAGTTTTCTAGGAATAGAAACTTCCAATTCAAGATTTTCTTCAAAAGATTGCATCCTAGCATCAACGATATATTTAGTAAAAGCTTTATTTTGATTATAAGCATGAGGAGAATTCAACATGGATTGCAACAAGGAAATACAATTGTCGGTGGAAATGACACCTATGGGATCACTGGAATCCCTTCTACGGTTGACAGGCGCGGGGTTGTGCAAAGAGCGGGTCTAAGAGTTAGAACAAGGATCGTTTACCCTGGTTTGGGCCGCGAAGATGTGTAATACCCTTGTCCTGCTTTGGTGTGTATTTGAGTGTTCTAGAGTTCTTGAACTAGCTACGGTGCATCCCTCGTCCAAAAGTCCGAATCCTCCTCCAGCATGCCTTGGGCCTCCTTTTATAGTCAAAAGGGGCTGCCACAATGGCACACAGGAGGTGGAAAAGTATACAGTGTACAAGTTTATCTCATGCCATTACGGGACAAGACACATTAAATGCGCCACTTAGGTGTCCACTTGCTTTATCGGGGACGGGAACGAAGCCCGTCCCGTCCGCAGCCACTCTGTCTAGTTGCGACGCGCGTCCAGGCCAACGGGGCTGGCAACTGAGATGGCGTGGTGGTAGGTTCTTCATGAAGATCTGCATGCCATCACGCAGGTGCTTGACTAGCTGGATCAGGAACCACGTACTGCCACGTGGGTACCTGCCTGGGCAAGTTGGTCGGCCACCAAGCTGGGGCGACGATGGGGCGGCAAGGGCTTGCCGCGGTCTTGCGTCTGGTCCCGGCAAGGGCCTTGCCGGGGCCTCCATGAGCGCCCTCGGCAAGAGGCTTGCCGGGGCTTCGGCGGTATCTTTGGCAAGGAGCCTTGCCGGGGCCTCATGGGCATCCTCGGCAAGGAGCCTTGCGGTCATCTTGTCTTTTGGTTCTCATCTTAGGATTCGTAGTCCCTTTGTCTTCACAAAGATCTGCATGCCATCACGCAGGTGCTTCCCGAGCCTTGGTTCCAACATTGTTGATGGTGTCGGAGCTCCTAGGCTGAAGGGTGGCTGTAACGGAGGCGTCGGGTGAGTTGCCCCGGCAAGGGTTCTTGCCGGGGTCGTGCAGGCCGCCCCGGCAAGGGTCTTGTCGGGGGAAGCCTATCTTGTTGCTTGGCCTTCTTGCGCCACTATCTTGGCGCTGCTCTGGTAGTCTTGTGCTTTGATTTCGCTCTTCGGCCTTGTTAAGTGTGGCCGCAGGCGTGGCTCGAACTTCCCGTGCACAAGTAAGGGGTCCAAAAGGAGAGCCCCTACTTTTGTAAACCGACAGGAGCCCTCGGGCATGGGCCATACATAAGCGCGACGCGTTGTTGGGCTAGGCCCAGAATGGTGCGCGGGCAGTGGGGCTGGATTATTTTTACTGCAATAAATCTTTCGGTGATTGCGCTTCCCCACGATCTGTGTGTGACGTGGGGGTCGTGCGTGGGGTGACCGCAGCATGCTTGCGTCACCCCATGGTTCCAAATAGTAAAGAGGCGGTTTGCGTCCTCCTCATAAAAACTAGAGGAAGTTGCGGGGGTGCGGCTCATTTACTAAGTGGATTTGGGCCGCCCCACGATCACGGGGCGCGAAACGGTCGTACAATGCGCCATCTGAATCATGATTATCCCGCCACGTGCCCCTCATGCATTGGAGAGGGAAAGTGGCAAACGCAAAGGGTGCGGGCCTTAACGCCGGGGCGGGGGTCGGGTGCTGCTGATTGGGGCAGCGGGTCTGTCTTGTTTCCTTGCGCCTCCGGTGACTGGATTGGTCGATTCGGGCGGTCTCCTTCAGGCTTGCTTGGTCTCACTCTCCTATAAGAAAGGGAGAGGGACAGTGCTCCCTGCCCCGCTCATCCTCTCCCAGTCCAATCCCTTTCCTTCCCAAGTCATGGCGAGAGGGCGTGGCCGTGGCCATGCCCCTGCGGAAGCGACCCAGTCTTCCTCTCGTCAGAGGGCGGCAGCGGTCAAAGAAGAGGCGGATGCCCAAGACGAGGGCAATGCTAGAGGTAGAGGCACCGGCCGGGGTCGTGGTCGGCGAGGCGGGCGAGGCAGAGGCGGGCGAGGATGGGGGGACACCCGCATCGTCATCATCTCCATCTCCATCTCCTCCGCCTCCTCCTGCCTCTCCATACGGCCATGTCGGGGACACGGCGCTGGAGTTCATTCCGCAACTGCGCGAGCCGCGGCGCAGTCGCCTTCATCTTCTTGAAGCATTCACGAGGGTGTTGGAGGTCGACCAGCCATTGAGGTTGAGGTTTCACATGGAGGGGTGTTGCAATGGCGCCATGTGGGTGAAAACCAAGTTTCCCGCCCCTCATGTAATGCTTCTCCGCCGGGGGTGGAAGACCTTCGCGCGAGCTCACTGCTTGATGAAGGGGCATGTCCTCTACTTCAAGTTAGCGGAGAGCGATCTGATGTCTACTACACAACCTTCTTCTTGTAGACGTTGTTGGGCCTCCAAGTGCAGAGGTTTGTAGGACAGTAGCAAATTTCCCTCAAGTGGATGACCTAAGGTTTATCAATCCGTGGGAGGCATAGGATGAAGATGGTCTCTCTCAAACAACCCTGCAACCAAATAACAAGGAGTCTCTTGTGTCCCCAACGCACCCAATACAATGGTAAATTGTATAGGTGCACTAGTTTGGCGAAGAGATGGTGATACAAGTGCAATATGGATGGTAGATATAGGTTTTTGAAAACTGAAAATTTAAAAACAGCAAGGTATCAAGTGGTAAAAGTGAGCATAAACGGTGTTGCAATGATAGGAAACAAGGCCTAGGGTTCATACAGTGCAAGTTCTCTCAACAATAATAATATAACTGGATCATATAACTATCCCTCAACATGCAACAAAGAGTCACTCCAAATTAACTAACATCGGAGAACAAACGAAAAGATTATTGTAGGGTACGAAACCACCTCAAAGTCATTCTTTTTGATCGATCTATTCAAGAGTCCATAGTAAAATAACACGAAGCTATTCTTTTCGTTCGATCTATCATAGAGTTCGTACTAGAATAACACCTTAAGACACAAATAAACCAAAACCCTAATGTCACCTAGATACTCCATTGTCACCTCAAGTATCCGTGGGCATGATTATATGATATGCATCACACAATCTCAGATTCATCTATTCAACCAACACAAAGTACTTCAAAGAGTGTTCCAAAGTTTCTACCGGAGAGTCAAGACGAAAACGTGTGCCAACCCCTATGCATAGATTCCCAAGGTCACGGAACCCGCAAGTTGATCACCAAAACATATATCAAGTAGATCTCGTGATATCCCATTGTCACCACAGATAAGCACATGCAAGACATACATCAAGTGTTCTCAAATCCTTAAAGACTCAATCCGATAAGATAACTTCAAAGGGAAAACTAAATTCATCACAAGAGAGTAGAGGGGGAGAAACATCATAAGATCGAACTATAACAGCAAAGCTCGCGATACATCAAGATCGCGCCATCTCAAGAACACGAGAGAGAGAGAGAGAGAGATCAAACACATAGCTACTGGTACATACCCTCAGCCCCGAGGGTGAGCTACTCCCTCCTTGTTATGGAGAGCACCGAGATGATGAAGATGGCCACCGCAGTGGGATTCCCCCCTCCGGCAAGGTGCTAGAACGGGTCTAGATTGGTTTTCGGTGGCAACAGAGGCTTTCGGCGGCGTAACTCCCGATCTAGGTTACTTTCCGGAGGTTTCAGTATATATAGGAGGTGTTGGAGTCGGGGACAAGTAAAGGGGGTGTTCGGGCTCTGCATGAGGTAGGGGGCGCGCCCGGGGGGGCACGTGCCCCCACCCTCGTGGGCAGCCCGTGGACCTTCTGGTTCCCCTTCGGCACTTCCTGGGCTTCTTCTGGTCCAAAATAAGCTCCGTTGAGTTTCTGGTCAATTGGGCTCCGTTTGATATTCCTTTTCTGCGATACTCTAAAACAAGGGGAAAACAGAAACTGGCACTGGGCTGTGGATTAATAGGTTAGTCCCAAAAATCATATAAAAGTGTATATAAAAGCCAATAAAACATCCTAGAAGGATAATATAATAGCGTGGAACAATAAAAAATTATAGATACGTTGGAGACGTATCAAGCATCCTCAAGCTTAATTCATGCTCGTCCTCGAGTAGGTAAATGATAAAAATAGAATTTTTGATGTGGAATGCTAACCAACATAATTCTCAATGTAATTTTCTTTATTGTGGCATGAATGTTCAGATCCGAAAGATTCAAGATAAAAGACTGTATTTACATAAGAATAATAATACTTCAAGCATACTAACAAAGCAATCATGTCTTCTCAAAATAACATGGCCAAAGAAAGTTCATCCCTACAAAATCATATAGTTTGGCTATGCTCCATCTTCGTCACACAAAGTACCCAAATCATGCACAACCCTGGTTTTAGCCAAGAAATTGTTTCATTCTTAAAAAAATTCAAACTTTTTCAACTTTCACGCAATACATGAGCTTGAGCCATGGACATAGCACTATGTGGAATAGAGTGGTGGTTGTGGAGAAGACAAAGAGGAAGATGGTCTCACATCAACTAGGCATATCAATGGGCTATGGAGATGCCCATCAATAGATATTAATGTGAGTGAGTAGGGATTGCCATGCAAAGGATGCACTAGACCTATAAATGTATGAAAGCTCAACAAAAGAAACTAAGTGGGTCTGCATCCAACTTGCTTGCTCACGAAGACCTAGGGCATTTGAGGAAGCCCATTGTTGGAATATACAAGCCAAGTTCTATAATGAAAAATTCCCACGAGTATATGAAAGTGACAAAATAAGAGACTCTCTATCAAGAAGATCATGGTGCTACTTTGAAGCACAAGTGTGAAAAAACATAGTAGCATTGTCCCTTTTTTCTTTTTTTTTTCTTTTTCTTTTTTTTTCTTTTTTTGGGCTTTCTTTTTTCTTTGGCCTTTCTTCTTTTTTTCCTTTTTTGGGACAATGCTGTAATAATGATGATCAGCACACTTTTATTGATTTACAACTCGATATTACAACCCGATACTAGAACAAAGTATGACTCTATATGAATACCTCCGGTGGTGTACCTGGATGTGCAATGAATCAGGAGTGACATGTATGAAAAATTATGCATGGTGGCCTAGCCACAAATACGATGTCAACTACATGATCATGCATGTCAATATGACAATGATGAAGTGTGTCATAACAAATGGAACGGTGGAAAGTCGCATGGCAATATATCTCGGAATGCCTATGGAAATGCCATGATAGGTAGGTATGGTGGCTGTTTTGACGAAGGTATCTGGTGGGTGTATGGTACCGGCGAAAGATGCGTGGTACAAGAGAGGCTAGAAATGGTGGAAGGGTGAGAGTGCGTATAATCCATGGACTCAGCATTAGTCATAAAGAACTCACATACTTATTGCGAAAATCTACAAGTCATCAAAACAAAGTACTACACGCATGCTCCTCGGGGAAGGGTTGGTAGGAGTTAACCATCGCGTGATCTCGACCTCCACACAAAGGATGACAATCAATGAAATACCTCATGCTTCAAATTTGTCACATAACGGTTACCATACGTGCATGCTACGGGACTTGCAAACCTCAACACAAGTATTTCTCAAATTCACAACTACTCTACTAGCATGACTCTAATATCACCATCCTCATATCTCAAAACAACCATCAAGTATCAAACTTCTCATAATATTCATTGGACTTGTATGAAAGTTTTTACTATTACCAACTTGGATGCCTATCATATTAGGACTAATTCGTAACCTAAGAAAATTACCATGCTGTTCTAAAATACTCTTAAAATGATATAAGTGAAGCATGCGAGTTCATCAATTTTTCAAAATAAAACCACCGTCGTGCTCCAAAAAGATATAAGTGAAGAACTAGAGCAAACAACAAACTACTCCAAAAGATATAAGTGAAGATCAATGAGTAGTTGAATAATTATGTAACTATGTGAAGACTCTCAAAAATTTAGGAATTTAAGATCTTGGGATATTATTCAAACAGCAAGCAAAACAAAACAAAGTAAATTGACGCTCCAAGCAAAACACATATCATGTGGTGAATAAAAATATAGCCTCAAGTAAAGTTACCGATAGACGAAGACGAAACAGGGGATGCCTTCCCGGGGCATCCCCAAGCTTAGGATTTTGGTTGTCCTTGAATATTACCTTGGGGTGCCTTGGGCATCCCCAAGATTAGGCTCTTGCAAATCCTTATTCCATAGTCCATCGAATCTTTACCCAAAACTTGAAAACTTCACAACACAAAACTCAACAGAAAACTCGTAAGCTCCGTTAGTATAAGAAAATAAAACCACCACTTAGGTACTGCGATGAACTCATTCTAAATTCATATTGGTGTAATATCTACTATATTACAACTTCTCTATGGTTCATACCCTCCGATACTACTCATAGATTCGTCAAAATAATCAAACAACACACGAAAAACAGAATCTGTCAAAAACAGAACAGTCTATAGCAATTTGTAACTTTCGAATACTTATGTAACTATAAATTCTGAAATAAATTGGTGGATGTGAGGAATGTGTATATTAATCATCTTCAAAAAGAATCAACTAAAAATCACTCTCCAGTAAAAAATGGTAGCTAATCTCGTGAGCGCAAAGGTTTCTGTTTTTTACAACAAGATCACATAAACTTCACACAAGTCTTCCCAAAGGTTCTACTTGGCACAAACACTAATTAAAACTCAAAAACACATCTAAACAGAAGCTATATGCAATATTTATTCCTGAACAGAAGCAAAAAGCAAAGAACAAAAATAAAGTTGGGTTGCCTCCCAACAAGCGCTATCGTTTAATGCCCCTAGCTAGGCATGATGATTTCAATGATGCTCGCATAAAAGATAAGAATTAAAACATAAACAGAGCATCATGAAGAATATGACTAGAACATTTAAGTCTAACCCACTTCTTATGCATAGGGATTTTGTGATCAAACAACGTATGGGAACAATAATCAACTAGCATAGGAAAGCAAAACAAGCATAGCTTCAAGATTCTAAGCATACAGAGAGGAAACTTAATACTATTGCAATTCCTACAAGTATATGTTCCTCCCTCATAATAATTTTCAGTAGCATCATGAATGAATTCAACAATATAACCATCACATAAAGCATTCTTTTCATGATCCCCAAGCCTATAAATTTTATTACTCTCCACATAAGCGAATTTATTCTCATCAATAGTAGTGGGAGCAAACTCAACAAAATAACATCATGTGAAGCATAATCCAATTGAAAATTAAAATCATGATGACAAGTTTCATGGTTATCTTTATTCTTTATATCATACAAGTCATCACAATAATCATCATAGACATCAACTTTGTTCTAATAATCAATTGGAACCTCTTCTGAAATAGTGGATTCATCACTAAATAAAGTCATGATGTCGGGGAAACTGGTCGCCCACGAACACCTATGGGACCGGAGCCCCTTTTCGGTACAGTAAGGGAGCGGAGGGTGCACGAAGAGCGGATCGAGGCGAGCACGCGAGCAGTTTACCCAGGTTCGGGCCGCACGGATGCGTAAAACCCTACTCCTGCTTTGATTTGTATTGTGTTCTTGGCTCGGGAGCAAGAAGAGCTACAGTGCTGGTTGCTGGCTACACCGAGCGTGGGAGTGATCGAAGATCGGAACCTCCTCTACGTTGTGCATGGGCCTCCTTTTATAGGTCAAAAGGGGTCACCGACAGGTGGCAACGTAGGTGAGGGTAAAAACGTAAAAATGGTGGTAGTTGTAACAGTGTATGTACAGTGCTCTGTACCTAACCCTGACGGTGGGGGCCAAGGGCATTGAATTCCCGTCACCGTCGCCCCAAATAGTGCAAAAAGCGTCCGTCCGGGCATCTCCGTTCGCCACGACGGTGGCCTAGTCATCGTGGCTTGCCACCGTGTACCCCGGGCTGCACAGCCTTCCGCCACGTGCCCCTGGAAGGGCCCCAGGGCGACGCGTGGCCGGATGAGCTGGAGCGCGGGCACACAGTGGAAGCTTGCCGCGGCAAGCGCCTTGCCACGGTCGCTACCTTGCCGCGCCTGGAAGCTTGTCGCCCTCCGGGCCTTGCCGGGGCGCGCGATGCGCCACGGCAAGTCTCCTGAAATGCCCTGCTTTGGTCTTCCTGGCAAGCTCCTCTTGCCAGGGTCTTGTGCTAAAGGGGTGGTTTTGAGCCTGGAGCGGCCTTCCCGGCAAGCTCCTCTTGCCGGGGCCTTGTTTCTTTGACTTGAATATTTTGTTCTTGAATGGCTCCAAAGGAACCAAGGTGAGCCTTGGCGAGCGCGTGGCAAACCCTGCCACGGGATGCTGCTACTGCCCGTGCACCAGTCGGGATACTAAGGTATCCCTACTTTAGTACACCGACAGGAGCCCCCGGGCCTGGGCCATACACGGTGCCGAACGCTGTTGGGCCAGGCCCAAAACAGTGCACGGGCAGTAGTGGGAGAGATCGTGGCCTGTTTCTTTAATGGGGAAAATGCGGAACGTCCCCCTCTCCCCCTTAAAAGCAGGGGAAACAGGGGCAGTTCCTCCTATTCGCTCATTGCTTCTTCAACCTCCAGAAATCCCCGCCGCTCTCCTCCTCCGCGAAGGTCGAAAGAGAGCAGCGCTCCGCCCATCTTCCGCCGCCGCCAGTCTCTCCAGCGCCGTCGACTTCCCTCGCCGTCCCCGCCATGGCCCCGAAGGGCGACAAGGCGAAAGCTGCGAAGACCGACCGGGCGCTGAAACTAGCAGCAATGCGGAAGAAGATGGTGGTCTTCCCGCCGAGGCTCGGCGCGAGGGAGCTGAAGGACTCCTTCTACCTCTTCTGGTCGAGGGAGACAAAGGCGCACCCGTGCACCAGGGTACTCCCCGCCGAGGCCTGTGACATGTTTCCGGGAGGGTACGCCTATTTCGCTCTGTTCTTCCATTGCGGACTCTGCCCTCCGTACTCTGAATTCTTCTGCGATGTTATGAACACCTACGGGTTTCATCTTCTTGATTTCACCCCAAACGCCGTCTTGACCATGGCCGTTTTCGCACATCTGTGCGAGAACTTTGTCGGGGTGTATCCCAACGTAGCCCTCTTCCGCCATTATTTTACACCTCGAGTAGAGTCTGGATCTCCTCTGTCCGGCGGGATTTCTTGGATATTTAGGCTCCATAAGAAAGAGGCATACTTGACCGGGGAACTCCGCGGCAAGTGGGAGGAGTGGAGGGCTAATTGGTGCTGGATCATGGAGGACGCCCCGGAGCAGTTCACCTCCCCGCGCCGAACTGCAATAGTGCGCGACAACGATTGGAGTGACCTGGCCCCCGAGGACGAGAAGCTGAAGATAGCCATCACTAGGATCCTTCGCCTCCGGCAAGCCAAGCTCACCGTAGGGGCTGTCGGGGCAGATTTCCTTCGCCGCCGCATCGCCCCCTTTCAGGAGAGGAAGAGGCCTGCTTGGGATTTTGGTAATGCGGCAGATTGTGTGAGGCTGCGCCCAGGCCTCAACTATAATTTCACCGTCCTGGAGCTCAAAGGGATGCTCCGTGAGCTATTCAAGCACGACGCCAAGCACCCGGAGTGGTTTGCATTGCCGCGGGGGGTAGTTCCACTATGCAACAATTCGTCGCTTAGTGCTATCCGCGCGGCGCTGCCATTGTGTGACTCCCATGGGATCGACCCCACTTGGCTTTCGCCTTCTGACGAAGCCATGCAAACGTTCTTCGACAACTTGGTGGAGCTGCCCATTGATCCCGACGAGAAGAAAGGCCTCACCCGCGATACCTCCGACCGGGAGGTGGCGTATATTGCCACCAGGTTGGAGGAGGCAGCCGCAGCCGAGGCCGCGGGCGAGTTTGGGTATACCATGAATGAGGCAGATGCCGCGGAGGCGGTGAGTCGGGCCGAGGAGGAAGAGCTCCTCAAACTAATAAAGCCTGCCGGGGAACCTGCTGGGACGAGCGAGGCCACCGAGCAGGGCGATGAATCAAGCGATTCTGCCGAAGACTCGGGCGGGTCTTTGAACCTTGATTCTTCTTCATCCTCGGGAAGTTCACCGCCATCGGCAAGTCCTCCGCCTCAACCAAAGAAGCGTCTCCGCAAGGCCGCAGACGCGGCGAGGCAGCCGGCGGGCCAGCAGCAGCAACGTCGCTCGACACGCGCCACCACGACGAGCAAGGCCGTCAAGGGGGTGCCTCGCGCCTCAGCAGCGGCTGGGGGAGGATCTTCCCGCGCCGGCTCCACCACTCCTTCCGCCCCTCGGGCCTCGGCGACGACCGGAGCGGGATCTTCTCAGACCATCGCTCCAGCGCCCGCCAAGCGCCCGAGGGAGCCTACTCCTCCAGCTCCTTGCGCCGGGACGCGCGAGGCAGATTTCGACTTTTCCGTTCTCAGTTTCGACGAGGAGGAGGAAGAGTAAGTAAAGCAACTCTTGTTTTCTTCAATTTGCTGTTCTTTTCTTGAATCTTCTTTGTCTGATTCTGTCTGATGTCTGTCTTCCAGGACCCTGGCCCAAAGGATGGCGAAGAGGGCCAAGATCCTGGTGGTCGACCTTGAGGACGAGCCCGTCGCAGCAGCAGGGGATGCGCCCGCGACAGGCTTGCCAGACCAGCCAGCTGCCCCGCAGAGCAGCCCCCAGCGCAGCCTCCAGCGCAGCCCCCAGCGTAAGTTTTCCGTTCGCTCTTTACTTGCCGGGCGCGTGCAGGCTTCTTATCCTTGCTAATGTCTCGTATGTTTGCTGATTTGTGCAGAAGCAGAGCCGCATCTTCAGGAGCGCCAAGAGACTGCTCCCGACGAGCCACGCGTCTCGACCTCCCCGCCAAGGAGGAGCTCCCCGGCGAGGGAGAACACTCCGCCAAGGGCGGGTACTCCGCCAAGGGCGAGTACCCCGCCAAGGGCGAGCACCCCCGCCAAGGGCGAGCACCCCGCCAAGGGTGGGCACTCCGCCAAGGGAAGACGCCAGCGGCCCTCCACCGGCGGGGGCCACCACTATGCCGCGGAGGGAGAACCCCCCGGCAAGGGACCCCGTAGAAGAAGAGTCCCGCGCAGGTAACCCTTGTGCTTTTACTCTTTTGACTTCTTCTTTTTGGATATTTGCTTGACCATTCTTCTTTCTTTTTCTTGCCTTCAGATTCGTTCGCTCCAGAGCCTATGGAGACGGAGGCCGCTACCGAGGAGGCCGCGCGCGGCAACACTGGTGGCGCCGCGGCCACCGAGGAGGCGATCGGCACCGAGGAGCCCGCCATCGAAGCGGCAACCAGGGACGCCGACGCGGCAGCTGAGGAGGGGACCGGCGGTCGCACTGACGGCCCTGAGGCCGCAGGAGCGTTTGACGCTACGCCGACCGCCGACCCTGCCGCTGCCGCGGCCGGAACTGGCGCCTACTTGGAGGCCGGAAACGGGGTCTTCATCCAACTCCCGTGGGCTTCTACGTCAAGGGCGCCCGCGGAGGGGGAGGTCTTCGATGGGGAAGTCCTCGCCTCCGCGAGGCTGAAGTTTGTCGACGCGCCCGGCAGCAGCAACGATCCCGAGGAGGAGCAGCTTCTGCGAAGGCTCCTGGCCCTGTACCGCGCCAGGCAGGCCAAGCTGGAGTCCCGAGAGGCCCTGGCTGCCAAGGCGGGCGTCGACTTGGAGAAGCGCGCCGAAGAGCTCCGGGCCACCAACCAGGCTCCGGGCCTTGGCGGAGGAGCGGGAGGAGCTCGCCGAGGCACACCAGGCGTTCATCCTTCAAAAGGCCGAAGCAGAGGAGCAGCAACGGCTCGCCGCCGAAGATCTGTCTCGGCGGGAAGGTGAGCTGAGGCAGCGGAAGGTCGACCTCGATAGCCATGAGGATGACCTTACCGCGCGCGAGCAATCCCTTGGCGAGGCTCTGCAGGAAGCGAGGGACGCCGCTGCAGCCGCAGAGACCGCCAAGAGAGACTTGGAGGCGAGGGTGGCACAGTTGGAGATCAACTTGAGGACGAGCGAGGAGAAGGTTGCTGCGCTCACATTGGAGAGGGAGAAAGACGCCCACAGCCACTCGGTGCTGCAAGTCCGTCTCTCCGACAAGGGCAAGGAGCTCGCCATCGCCAAGGATTCCGTTGCAGACTTGGAGCTGAAGCTGTCCACCCTCACCGCATCTCTTGACAGCGCCAGGAACCGGGAGACGAAGCTGAAGGAGGACCTCAGGGCTGAGAGGGCACTGCTAGATAGTGCCGCCCTCACCCAAAACAACTTCCGGCAGACGGTGGAGCAGTGGACCGAGGAGCTTGTCACCGCCGCCGCTGACATCGACAGGGAGATGGCGGGGCTGGGGATGGAGCACCTCGGGTACTCCCCCGACGCGAACCTCCCTCACAGCGCCAAGCTGAGCTTATTCTTCAGGGGAGTGGCGCCGGCCCTCGAGCAGCTCCGGGAGAGGATCCCCATGCAGCTGGCGAACGAGGCGCGCAGGCTTTGCACGGGAGTTGTGGAGAGAGTGCTGACGAAGATAGTCTACCGCAACCCCGGGCTCAACCTCGGGAACGTCCTTAGGACCTTGCCGCCCGACGCCGACCAGGAGGCGCTGAAGGCCCTTGTGGCCCCCATCGTGGCCAAGGTGGGCAAGATCAGGAGGGTTGATGGTGACCGTGT
Organism: Secale cereale; assembly: GCA_902687465.1. Lineage (NCBI taxonomy): Eukaryota > Viridiplantae > Streptophyta > Magnoliopsida > Poales > Poaceae > Secale > Secale cereale. Next base: position 413,470,665 of record LR738713.1, read on the forward strand.
AGACTAGGCTGCTTTCTTTCCGCTTCCCTTGTCGCTGCCAATCACGTTATGGACAGTAGTTTGTTAGAACAGTGACAAGTCATCTTGTAATATAACTTCATTTTGGGTAGTTAATGCAGTGTTATCTCCTTTATTCGACTTCTTTACTTTGTATGCTTTTACCCTACGCTTTTAGGGAACTTGCCGGCGAAGGGACCCTTGCCGCGAGCGCTGAGTGCGGAACTTCAGCAGCCTGCTGGCAACGCCTCTACCGGCAAGAAACCTTGCCGCAGCTAGTCGCAACACACTTAGGTTGTTGAACGAACTCGAAAACGAAGTAAGGGCGCGACACTTGTTGCAGCACACTTAAGCCGTTGAGCAAGCTCGAAACAAAGTAAGGGCGCGGCTAGCTGTGGGTAGGTTCCTCCGCGCACAGGTTTTCCATACAAAGTGCGGTTGTTCAAGGAAGATAAATTTAAAAATTTAAAAATTTGAATGCTCAAACTTTGATAACTTAGCTTTTGTGTGCGATTTGCTTCCCGGCAAGGCGAGGCTCTTCTTTGAACGGCACCATACCACTGTCTCCTTCCCCCCGGCAAACTTGTGCGCGAGGAAAAACTTCTTCTGCTTGAGAAAAGAAAGAAAAAGAAGGAAACATAGGCATGGAGCTTTGCGGCCCATTATTGCTTACCGGCGGTGTGTGCTGCACAAAGTGTCAGATAACACATGCAAGAAAAACGAAAAGGCATGAAACGACAAGTCGTGCAAGGCACAAAAGTTTTACTGATGCACGAGGTCTGCGCCCGGCTTTGTACAAAGGTTTACATGCAACAGCGGCAAGACTTGTACAAAAGGTGGTTGCCGAAGCGGATCGCGACAATCGCGCCTTATGGGTGAAACTTGTGAAGGTGATCAATGTTCCAGGAATTGCTCACCGGTAAGCCCTCTTCGGTCTCAAGGCGGACGGCGTCGGGCCTTGTGACTTGTCTCACCCGATAAGGGCCTTCCCACTTCGGCGTCAACTTGTTGGAGTTCTTGGCGGACTGAACACGCCAAAGAACAAGGTCGCCTTCCTCGAGACTTCTTGCTCTAACTTTGCGGCTATGGTAGCGGCGCAAAGCTTGCTGGTATCGAGCAGCTCGTACAGCAGCCTGAAGACGGTCCTCCTCGAGGAGCAGTGTATCATCTTGCCGCAGCTGCTCTTGCTCGAGCTCATCGTAAGCGAGCACTCGAGGAGACCCGTATACGAGTTCCATGGGGAGAACTGCCTCTGCTCCATAGACAAGAGCAAAGGGTGTCTGCCCGGTGGCTCGATTTGGTGTCGTCCTGATTGACCAAAGAGCCGCCGGCAACTCCTCAATCCAGTTTCTTCCGCACTTGTGTAGCCTGCCGAAAGTTCTTGTCTTGAGCCCGCGCAGCACTTCAGCGTTCGCCCTCTCCGCCTGACCATTGCTCCTTGGATGAGCAACAGAGGCAAAGCAGACCTTGGCGCCAAGGTCTTGGACGTATTGCATGAAGGTGCGACTCGTGAATTGCGTGCCGTTGTCGGTGATGATCCTGTTAGGGATTCCGAAACGGCAAACAATTGACCTGAAGAACTTGACTGCTGACTGTGCGGTCACCTTTCTCACTGGTTCCACTTCCGGCCACTTTGTGAACTTGTCGATGGCGACATACAAGTACTCAAAGCCCCCGGCTGCACGGGGAAAGGGGCCGAGGATGTCGAGCCCCCAGACCGAAAATGGCCAGGACAAAGGGATCGTCTGGAGAGCTTGAGCTGGCTGATGTATTTGCTTGGCATGGAACTGGCACGCTTCACACTTGGTTACTTGTGCAGTTGCATCTTGGAGGGCTTCTGGCCAAAAGAAACCTTGCCGGAAGGCCTTCCCGGCAAGTGCTCTTGCGCCAATGTGGTGGCCACATATGCCTCCATGTATCTCCGCCAACAGCTTTTGCCCATCTTCCCGGGGAATGCACTTCAATCTGACACCATTGAGTCTTCTTCTGTATAGTTCATTGCCGACGAACTGGTACATACTTGACTACCTGGTTATTCTTTCTGGTTCTTCTGGTTCTTCGGGAAGTTCTCCAGTTTGAAGGAAATGGACAATTTGCTGTGCCCATGCTGGAGCTTGAGGCTCAACAACAAGTACTAAAGGCATCAGTGCTGCTGCGGGAACGTCAGCTTCTACGGCAAGAACCTGTGGCTCGGCAGGAGCTGGACGTTCCCCGGCAAGCTTGCCGGGGCAAAACTTGTCGGGAACGCCTGCTTCAACTGTACAAACCGTAGGGTCTGCAGGAGCAGACTGTTCCTCAGCAACTCTATCGTTGATCTTGGGGACCTTGTTGGCGGCGGCTTTGGGAAGCTCTGCCAGCAAGTAGTCACCAGAGACCAACTTTCTCTTCTTACTTTGTCCAGTTGATGGTGTAACGGATGGTTGAGCTAACTTGAGCACAAAGATCCCTGGTTCCACAGGTAGCTTTAGTGCAGCACATTTTGACAGGCCGTCTGCGATGTCATTTTGAGCTCTTGGAACATGCTCCATTTGTAGGCCTTCAAAGTGCTCTTCAAGTTTTCTCACTTCATCGACGTAAGCTTCCATCAGTGGACTCTGGTAGCTCTTGTTCACTTGGCGGACGACCAACTGCGAATCACCCCGCACAATCAGCTTCTTGATCCCAAGATCTGCTGCGATTCTGAGGCCGGCAAGCAAACCTTCGTACTCTGCAGTATTATTTGTTGCTTGCTCCTTGGGAAAGTGCATCTGGACGCCGTACTTGAGGTATTCTCCAGTGGGTGCGACAAGCAGCACACCAGCACCGGCGCCTTGCAGCGAGAAGGCACCATCGAAGTACATTACCCATTCTTTGCTCGCTTCTTTGACGGGGATGTTCGTCTCTGGAATCTCTTCCTCCGGTGTTGGCGTCCATTCTGCTATGAACTCTGCCAATGCTCTGCTCTGGATGGTTGAAGTACTTTCAAACTTAAGACCAAAGCTTGACAGCTCCAGTGCCCACTCTACAATCCTGCCTGTTGCTTCTGGATTTTGCAATATCCTTTTCAGCGGAAAGCGAGTGACCACTGTTATCTCATGTGCTTGGAAGTAATGGCGCAGCTTTCTCGAGGCCATGAGGAGGCCGAAAAGCAGCTTCTGCACCCCAGAGTATCTTGACCTAGCCCCTTGCAAGAGGGAACTTACAAAATAAACTGGGCGCTGCACCATCCTCTTTCGCACCCCTTCTTGCATCTGTGCAGACTCATCCTTGTCGGGGCCAGAGCTTGTCGGGGAAGCCCCCTGCTTGTCGCTGGATGCGCTTGCCGGGGCTGTGGGCTCCTCATCTACCTCCCTTTCCGCTACTAACGCAACACTAACCACTTGATTGGTTGCTGCTAAGTACAGCAGCAACTTCTCTTGCGGCTTAGGTGCGACAAGTATCGGAGTGGAGGACAGGTACCCTTTCAAGTCCTGCAGCGCTGCCTCCGCTTCCGGAGTCCATTTCATTAGACCTGCCTTTTTCAAGATTTTGAAAAACGGCAGGGCGCGTTCCGCAGACTTAGAAATGAACCTGCTGAGAGCAGCCACGCAGCCGGCAAGCCTTCGTACATCCTTGACGCGCTTCGGAGCTTCGATCTGCTCGATTGTTTTGATCTTGTCGGGATTGGCTTCAATCCCCCTCTGGGACACAAAGAACCCGAGGAGCTTGCCGGAGGGGACTCCGAACACACACTTCTCGGGGTTAAGCTTGAGTTGTATCTTGCGCAGATTCGCAAAAGTTTCATCTAGGTCTTGAATCAGGGTATCCTTGTCCTTGCTCTTGACCACTACATCATCAATGTAAGCTTCTACATTCCTGTGTATCTATGGCTCAAAGGCAGTGTGGACTACCCTTGCAAATGTTGAACCCGCATTCTTCAATCCAAAGGGCATGCGTATGAAACAGTAAGTGCCACATGGAGTAATGAATGCGGTCTTCTCTTCATCCTCTTCAGCCATGAATATCTGGTGGTATCCGGAGTATGCATCAAGGAATGAAAGCAACTAACATCCAGCCGTGGAGTCAACGATCTGGTCAATGCACGGCAAGGGAAATGGATCTTTTGGACAAGCTTTATTCACATCAGTGAAGTCTATACAAAGCCTCCACTTCCCATTAGCTTTGCGCACGACAACAGGGTTGGCTAGCCACGTGGGATGAAGTACACCTCTAACGAGGCCTGCCGCTTCTAGGTTCTTGATTTCTTCAGCGATAAACTCTTGGCGCTCCACCGCTTGCTTTCTGACCTTCTGCTTGACGGGCCGCGCGTGAGGACAAACGGCAAGCTTGTGCTCAATCACTTTCCTGGGAACACCGGGGATGTCAAACGGTTGCCATGCAAACACGTCGACATTCACCCGCAGGAAAGCAACGAGCGCGCTTTCCTATTTAGGATCGAGCGTGGCACTGATGGTGAAAGTACCACCAGTGCCGTCCTCCTTGGCGGACACCTTCTTGGTTGCAGGTGGAGCTGCCATTCCCTTCTTGCACTTGCCGATGGAGCTCGATGGTGCGTCCTCGACGGCAGCGCAGCACTCTGGAGAGGTGCGTTTGCCGGAGTGGGCCCCAGAGCTCTTGCCGGACTTGGTCTTGTTCTTCCCCCCGGGAGCTTCAGCAGCAAGTGTTTTGCTATCTATTGCAGCTGCTGTGTCCCGGTAGATCTTGTCGGCGCAGATAAGCGCGTCCTTCTTGTCACCGGGGACAGAGATGATGCTTATCGTCCCTGGCATCTTGAGCATGTTGTAGGCCTAATGAGAGGCTGCCATGAACTTGGCGAGTGCCGGACGGCCAAGTATCCCATTATATGGCAATGGGATATCGGCAACGTCGAAGGTGATCCTCTCAGTCCTGAAGTTCAGCTCTCCGCCAAAGGTTACTGGCAGTGTGATCTTCCCCTTTGGCTTGCTCCTTTCCGTGTTAATTCCTTGGAAAGTTCCAGTTTCCTCGAGCTCGCTGTCGGGGATCTGTAGCTTTCGGACTACAGCAGAGGAGATGAGGTTCAGGCCGGCCCCGCCGTCAACCAGCATCTTGTTGACCTTGAGGTTGCGGATGGTCGGCGAAACCAACATCGGCAAGCACCCGATCGCAGTTGTGCGGTCGGGGTGATCCTCAATGTCGAAGATGATGGGCGTGCTGGACCACTTCAGGAGTTTGCGTGACTCGACGGGTGGCTCTGCTGCATTAACTTCCCACACCCATTGTTTGAGTTGGCGGTGGGAAGTATGCAGAGAGGCACCTCCATCGACGCATAGAACTTCTGTGGCCTTCTGGAACTCCTGCTCGCTGTTGTCACCGTCATCCATGTCCGCATCGTCGTCTTCGTCTTCGTCCTTGTCGCGGCCGCGGGGAGGTCTATCTCCTTGCCGCTGCTTGGCCTTGCCGCGGCGTCCTCCCCGGCCATTGAATGGCCGCTTCTTGCCGGACTCTCCTCCACCTCCCTGGGCCTTCTCCTTGTCGCGCCGCTCGTATTCAGCCTTCTGCTGTTCGACGAGGTACTCGACCCTTTTGCAGTTTTGGAGATCGTGGCCCTTGGTACGGTGGATCTTGCAGTACTGCTTGTCGGAGCCGTCCTTCTTGTCGGCGGCGGCTACAGTGGCAGCTTCCTTACCGAAGCCACCAGCCTGAGCTTTCTTGGCGCCGGCCTCCTTGCCGGACTGCTCGACGGACATTACTTCCTTGTTCTTCTTTTTCTTGTTGTTCCGCCGCCGGTTTTTCCTTGCCGGGGCGGCATCCTCACTGTCCGTTCCTCCTGCTCCAGCATCCTCTCCGGGAAGTCTCCTCCCCTCTTCAGCGCGTGCGCACTTGTCGGCCAGGGCATAAAGCTCACTGACGTCTCGTATCTTGCACATCGCCATTTCCTCCCTCATCCTGCGATTACGCACGTTTTGGTGGAACGCGCTAATAACCGCGGCAGGGTGGACGTCCGGGATGTTGTGCGGGACGCGGCTGAATCTCTGGAAGTACTTTCGCAGGGATTCTCCTTCCTTCTGGGCAAGTATATGGAGATCACTTTCCTGGCCATGAGGCTTGTGGCCGCCCGTGAAGGCGCCGACAAACTGGTGGCACAGGTCGGCCCAAGAAGAGATGGAGTTTTCCGGCAAGTGCATAAGCCAAGATCTGACGTTTGGCTTAAGCACGAGCGAGAAGTAGTTTGCCAGTATCTTCTCGTCTCGTCCCCCAGCAGCCTGCACCGCAATGGTGTAGATGCTGAGGAACTCTGAGGGATGGGTCTTGCCGTCGTACTTCTCGGGTACGTCGGGCTTGAAGTTCTTCATGCTGGGCCACTGGACTTGCCGCAGCTCATGGGTGAACGCAGGGCAACCTGCCGCGTACGGCAAGTCGCCCGGTTCTCCGGGCGCGTGCATGTCGACAGCGGTCCCAGCGCGCCGGTCGGACTGTCGTCGCGCTTCTCTTCGACGCTCGATGCGGGTCCGAGCGTCTTCTTGTCGTCTGTCATCGAGGACTTGGCGTTGATCGCGGCAAGCTCGCGGATCCGACGACGCCGTGGAGTCGTCGTCGATGTTGATCCGACGAGTCGGCGATTTCGGCCTTCGGGGCGGGGAGTGCACGGTAGTTGCACCCCCTGCAGTTTTGTCTCCATCAGCCCGCGTCTGGCTGACTTGCCGCGGCCGTGACGTCGCCGGCTGCTGCGGCGTGTCGTTGTTGGCGAAGGCGATGAGGCTTTGGATGGTAGCCCTCCAGTCTTCGGCCTTGTCCGCCGCTGGAGGGAAGTCGAGGAGCAGCTGAGCTCGGGCTAGAGCTTCTGCTGGAGTGGAGGGGAGCGGTGGCGAGCGGTGCGAGGAGCGAGATATGCTCGGACTTCTAACCGCGTTAGAAGGAGCAGGTTCTCGCCCCGGCGACCGCGCCTTGCTCGTGCCAGCACGTTGGCCTTGAGCGTCTCGCGACCCGCCAACTTGTCCTTGACCCAGCAAGCGGATGGTACCCTGCGTACCACGTCGCTGCCGTTCCGGCAGCTCCTGAGAGGGCCGCGGTGCGTGCACGGACGCCGAGGTCTTGGAGTGCGCTCGGTCGTCCGTCTTGTCCTTGGACTTGGCGGCGCCGTGAGTTTCCTCGCCGGCGTCCGTCCTTCCGCCAGCATCTACCCCACCAACCGTTGGTTCTGGTGGTGGCGGGATCAACGCGGACGGGCCTCCTACCTCCGAAGCCTTCTTCTTCGGCGGCATGTCGATGAAGTTAACGAAGTTGATGAAGTTGCTGAAGGTTGCGCCCGCGTGAACGCCGGATCAGGTTCGCACAACCTCGACGCCCCCTACCTGGCGCGCCAAAGATGTCGGGGAAACTGGTCGCCCACGAACACCTATGGGACCGGAGCCCCTTTTCGGTACAGCAAGGGAGCGGAGGGTGCACGAAGAGCGGATCGAGGCGAGCACGCGAGCAGTTTACCTAGGTTCGGGCCGCACGGATGCATAAAACCCTACTCCTGCTTTGATTTGTATTGTGTTCTTGGCTCGGGAGCAAGAAGAGCTACAGTGCTGGTTGCTGGCTACACCGAGCGTGGGAGTGATCGAAGATCGGAACCTCCTCTACGTTGTGCATGGGCCTCCTTTTATAGGTCAAAAGGGGTCACCGACAGGTGGCAACGTAGGTGAGGGTAAAAACGTAAAAATGGTGGTAGTTGTAACAGTGTATGTACAGTGCTCTGTACCTAACCCTGATGGTGGGGGACAAGGGCATTGAATGCCCGTCACCGTCGCCCCAAATAGTGCAAAAAGCGTCCGTCCGGGCGTCTCCGTTCGCCACAACGGTGGCCTAGTCATCGTGGCTTGCCACCGTGTACCCCAGGCTGCACAGCCTTCCGCCACGTGCCCCTGGAAGGGCCCCAGGGCGACGCGTGGCCGGATGAGCTGGAGCGCAGGCACACAGTGGAAGCTTGCCGCGGCAAGCGCCTTGCCGCGGTCGCTACCTTGCCGCGCCCGGAAGCTTGTCGCCCCCCGGGCCTTGCCGGGGCGCGCGATGCGCCACGGCAAGTCTCCTGAAATGCCCTGCTTTGGACTTCCTGGCAAGCTCCTCTTGCCAGGGTCTTGTGCTAAAGGGGTGGTTTTGAGCCTGGAGCGGCCTTCCCGGCAAGCTCCTCTTGCCGGGGCCTTGTTTCTTTGACTTGAATATTTTGTTCTTGAATGGCTCCAAAGGAACCAAGGTGAGCCTTGGCGAGCGCGTGGCAAACCCTACCACGGGACGCTGCTACTGCCCGTGCACCAGTCGGGATACTAAGGTATCCCTACTTTAGTACACCGACACATGACCTCTCCAAATCCACTTTCATCAATATAATCATCATAAATAGGAGGCATGCTTTCATCAAAATAAATTTGCTCATCAAAACTTGGGGGACTAAAAATATTATCTTCATCAAACATAGCATCCCCAAGCTTGTGGCTTTACATATCATTAGCATCATGGATGTTCAAAGGATTCACACTAACAACATTGCAATCATGCTCATCATGCACATATTTTATGCCAAGCATTCTATGTAATTTTTCTTCTAGTACTTGAGCACAATTTTCCTTCCCATCATTTTCACGAAAGATATTAAAAAGATGAAGCATATGAGGTAACCTTAATTCCATTTTTAAGTTTTCTTTTATAAACTAAACTAGTGATAAAACAAGAAACTAAAAGGTTCGATTGCAAGATCTAAAGATATACCTTCAAGCACTCATCTCCCCGGCAACGGCACCAAAAAAGAGCTTGATGTCTACTACGCAACCTTCTCCTTGTAGACGTTGTTGGGCCTCCAAGTGCAGAGGTTCGTAGGACAGTAGCAAATTTCCCTCAAGTGGATGACCTAAGGTTTATCAATCCGTGGGAGGCATAGGATGAAGATGGTCTCTCTCAAACAACCTTGCAACCAAATAACAAGGAGTCTCTTGTGTCCCCAACACACCCAATACAATGGTAAATTGTATAGGTGCACTAGTTCAGGGAAGAGATGGTGATACAAGTGTAATATGGATGGTAGATATAAGTTTTTGTAAACTTAAAATATAAAAACAGCAAGGTAGCAAGTTGTAAAAGTGAGCATAAACTGTGTTGCAATGATAGGAAACAAGGCCTAGGGTTCATACTTTCACTAGTGCAAGTTCTCTCAACAATAATAACATAACTGGATCATATAACTATCCCTCAACATGCAACAAAGAGTCACTCCAAAGTAACTAATAGCTGAGAACAAACGAAGAGATTATTGTAGGGTATGAAACCACCTCAAAGTTATTCTTTCTGATCGATCTATTCAAGAGTCCGTAGTAAAATAACACGAAGCTATTCTTTCCGTTTGATCTATCATAGAGTTCGTACTAGAATAACACCTTAAGACACAAATCAACCAAAACCCTAATGTCACCTAGATACTCCATTGTCACCTCAAGTATCCGTGGGCATGATTATACGATATGCATCACACAATCTCAGATTCATCTATTCAACCAACACAAAGTACTTCAAAGAGTGCCCCAAAGTTTCTACCTGAGAGTCAAGACGAAAATGTGCGCCAACCCCTGTGCATAGATTCCCAAGGTCACGAAACCCGCAAGTTGATCACCAAAACATAAATCAAGTAGATCACGTGATATCCCATTGTCACCATAGATAAGCACATACAAGACATACATCAAGTGTTCTCAAATCCTTAAAACCTCAATCCGATAAGATAACTTCAAAGGGAAAACTCAATTCATCACAAGAGAGTAGAGGGGGAGAAACATCATAAGATCCAAGTATAATAGCAAAGCTCGCGATACATCAAGATCGTGCCATCTCAAGAACACGAGAGAGAGAGATAAAAAAACATAGCTACTGGTACATACCCTTAGCCCCGAGGGTGGACTACTCCCTCCTCGTCATGGAGAGCACCGAGATGATGAAGATGGCCATCGGAGTGGGATTCCCCCCTTCGGCAGGGTGCCAGAACGGGTATATATTGGTTTCCGGTGGCAACAGAGGCTTTCGGCGGCAGAACTCCGATCTCGGTTACTTTCCAGAGGTTTCAATATATATATAGGAGGTGTTGGAGTCGGGGACAAGTAAAGGGGGTCTCCGGGCTGTCCACGAGGCAGGGGCGCACCCACGGGGCACGCACCCCCACCCTCGTGGGCAGCCCGTGGACCTTCTGGTCCCCCTCCGACACTTCCTGGGCTTCTTCTGGTCCAAAAATAAGCTCTGTTGAGTTTCAGGTCAATTGGGCTCCGTTTGATATTCCTTTTCTGTGATACTCTAAAACAAGGGAAAAACAGAAACTGGCACTGAGCTCTGTGTTAATAGGTTAGTCCCAAAAATCATATAAAAGTGTATATAAAAGCCCATAAAACATCCTAGAAGGATAATATAATAGCATGGAACAATAAAAAATTATAGATACGTTGGAGACGTATCACGAACTGCTCTCCGTCAAGGTCTTCAGGCGCTTGGGACACATGCTAGGGTGTTGTGCGGAGAGCTCGACCGATGACGAAAACTTCTCCCAGAGCAAAAGTGATGGGGAGGACAGCGACAGCGACGACGAGGGCAGCAGGCGGGAGGATGACGGATCCGACTAGGCAGCGGACACACCGTCCCTCGGCGACGCCGGCAACAACATCATCTGCATCGCCAGCCCCTCGAACTTCTCGGGGTTGCCTCCTTGGGCGGCTGGCGTTGGGAGACCCGGGCATCAAATTCCTTCCTCGCGTGTTGTCGGCCTGCTGCCTCATCTTTCGTCTCTTCTTCCGGCGCCATCATCACCAGCCTTCTTTGGGACGGCCGCCGGGATGTTCTCTTGGTGCTTTCTGCTGCTCGCGCTTCGCCTAGGCGCTCCCTTTGCCCTTTTGCCATCTTGTTCCATTTCCTGAGGAGAGTGACAAGAAAGAGATTACAGGCACCTTATCTCTTTTCAGTTTTTAAGCCTATGGCCTTTGTAAGATTTAAATCTTGTAATCCCCTTGCTCATGTATGCATTTTGTATGTATTGTACTTGTTTACAACATATTAATGGAGAGCAGGGTGTTTGCCGGGTTTCTTTTGTGCGTGAGCAGGGGCCACACCAAGGAACGAATCCTTGTTATCTTAAGATAAACATCGTACCCCGGCAACATGCCTTGCCGTCTTCCTGCTCTATAGCTCGACCACGTTCATGCCCTTGGCGGAAGTAGGAGCAGAGTAGGATTAGGCCCTTCCTCTACTCCTTTCCCATCACACTACTACCGAGTTCCGATCCAAAATACAGTTTGTTGGACACAAGGAAAAAGGGAGCATGACGGTATAAGAGCGAGCAAAGTCTCGTACGTTCAAGTTTCATACGGAAGTAAGGAATGGGGGATGGAAGACTTATCTGATCTTGTAGCCCTCGGCAACCTTGTCTTGTCGGGGTCGGACCCTTGAATCTGCAGTCCCCGGCAACTTTAGTTCGCTGGGGTCGGAGCATCGGCCTGTCCTCTTTCTCCCAAACAGCCCAGCAGAAATGACCATGCATCCTTTGAACAAAAGAGGATGGAAAGGAACAGAGAGACGCACACTCGACCTCTATGCTAGGGGCTGGTCGCCGCCAAGCAATATCAACCCTAACAGAGAAAGAGACTCAACCTAGCATGCATGCTAAAACTTAGGGTGCCAGCGCTTCATTTATTTATGCTCAGGGTCTGCGCCTGGCTTTGTACAAAGGGTTACATGCCTTGCCGGCAAGGCTCGTACCAAAGGGTGTTTTGCCGAGGAGCCCAACAACCGCGCCTTACAGGTAAAACTTGCGAAGATGTTCGATGTTCCAGGAGTTGATCACCAGAATACCATCTTCGGTCTCCAGGCGGACTGCGCCCGGCCTGGTGACTCGTATTAATCGATAATGGCCTTCCCACTTCGGCGTCAACTTGTTGGAATTCTTGGCCGACTGAACGCGCCGAAGAACAAGGACGCCTTCCTCAAAGCTTCGGGCATAAACCTTGCGGCTATGGTAGCGGCGCAAGGCTTGCTGGTAGCATGCTGCTCGCATAGCCGCCCGAAGACGATCTTCCTCGAGGAGCGTTGCGTCATCTTGCCACAGTTGCTCTTGCTAAAGCTCATCATAAGCGAGCACTCGGGGTGACCCGTATGCGAGTTTCATGGGGAGAACTGCTTCCGCCCCGTAAACGAGGGAGAAGGGTGTCTGGCCGGTGGCTCAATTTGGTGTCGTTCTGATTGACCAAAGAACCGCCAGCAATTCGTCGATCCAGCCCTTTTCATACTTGTGCAGCATGTCAAAAGTTCTTGTTCGGAGGCCTCGCAGTAATTCTGCATTTGCCCTCTCTACCTGGCCGTTGCTTCGAGGATGTGCAACAGAAGCAAAACATACCTTGTTGCCGAGGTCTTGAATGTACTGCATGAAGGTGCGGCTTGTGAACTGCGTGCCGTTGTCAGGGATGACTCTGTTCGGTACACCAAAATGGCAGAATAGGCCCTTGAAGAACTTGACGACCGATTGTGCTGTCACCTTTCTAAGTGCTTCCACCTCTGGCCACTTTGTGAACTTGTCGATTGCAACATACAAGTACTCAAAGCCCCTGATAGCACGGGGAAAGGGGCCCAGTATGTCGATCCCCCAGACCGAGAATGACCAGGAAAGAGGTATTGTTTGGAGAGCTTGAGCTGGTTGATGAAGCTTCTTTGAATGGAACTGACATGCTTCACACTTGGTTACTAGTGTCGTTTCATCCTGGAGGGCAGTGGGCCAGAAGAAACCTTGCCGGAACGCCTTGCCGGCAAGGGCCTTCGACCCTATGTGGGAGCCACATATGCCTCCGTGTATCTCTGCCAACAGCTCCAGTCCTTCCTCCCGGGGAATGCACTTCAATTTCACGTCGTTCGGCCTTTTTCTGTATAAGACGTCATCGATGAACTAGTACATGGCAGACCGATGGGTTACTTTCTCCGCTTCTTCCTGCTCCTCAGGAAGCTCCCCAACTTGGAGAAATCAGACAGTATGATGTGCCCATGCCAGAGCCTGGGGCTCAACGGCCAGGACTAAAGGCATCTCCTCTGTCATAGGAGCAACTGTCTCCATGGCTAGGGCTTGACGCCCTGCCTGAGTCCGCTGCCCTACGGCAGGCTCAGCGTCCCCGGCAACATCTTTGCCGGCGGCCCCTGTGAGCTCGGCGGGCAAGTACTTGCCTTGGCCTGATTTCCTTCGCTTGTTCTGCTCTGTCGATGGTTCAATGGCTGGTTGAGTTAATCGAAGCACAAAAGTACCTGGTTCCACAGGTAGTTTGAGGGCGACGCGCTTTGACAAGTAGTCGGCGATGTAGTTCTCCGCTCGGGGAACATGCTCCACTTGTATACCATCAAAACGCTCCTCCAGCTTCCTCACTTCATCCACGTAGGCCTCCATAAACGGGCTCTGGTAATCCTTGTTGACTTGCTTGACGACAAGCTACGAATCACTCTGACGATGAGTTTCTTGATTCTGAGGACTGCCGCGATCTTGAGATCGGCGAGCAATCCCTCGTACTCGGCAGTGTTGTTCATCGACATCTCCCTGGGGAAGTGCATCTGGACCACATACTTGAGGTGCTCTCCGGTGGGTGCAACGAGCAGCACACCAACACCGGCGCCTTGCAGCGAGAAAGCTCCATCAAAGTACATAATCCAGTCGCGACTTGTTCCTTATCGGGGAGAGTGGTTTCCTGGACCTCTTCGTCGGGCGTTGAGGTCCATTCTGCAACGAACTCCGCCAAGACTCTTCTTTGAATCATCGAAGTGCTTTCAAACTTCAAACCAAAGCTCGACAGTTCCAAGGCCCATTCCACAATTCTCCCGGTCGCATCTGGGTTATGCAATATCCGCCGCAACGGGAGGCGGGTGACGACAGCAATTTCATGTGCTTGGAAGTAATGACGCAGCTTCCTCGAGGCCATAAGGAGGCCGAAGAATAATTTCTGCACACCAGAGTACCTCAAGCTAGCCCCATGCAAGAGGGAGCTGACAAAGTAAACCGGGTGCTGCATCATTGTCTTCTTCTGCACTACTTCATTTGGTTGCCTCGCTTCTGTCCCAGTGGCGCCAGGTTCTGTCGTTGCTATTGCTTCTGTACTGACCTCTCTCTGGGCTACTAGCGCAGCACTGACCACTTGATTCGTCGCTGCTAGATATAGCAGCAACGACTCTTACGGTTTGGGCACGACCAATATTGGCGGAGAGGAGAGGTATTTCTTCAAATCTTGTAGTGCTGCTTCGGCTTTTGGGGTCCACTCCATTGGGCCCGCTTTTTTCAAGACTTTGAAAAAGGGGAGGGCGCACTCGTCAGATTTGGAGATGAATCTGCCCATGGCGGCAACGCAGCCAGCAAGCCAACGCACATCCTTGATCCACCCGGGTGCTTCAATTTGCCCGATAGCCTTGATCTTGTCTGGATTTGCCTCGATCCCATGCTGTGGCACGAAGAAACCGTGATGCTTGCCTGACGGAACGCCGAAGACACACTTCTCAGGGTTCAGCTTGAGGTTGATATTTCGCAAATTCACAAATGTCTCTTCTAAATCATGTATGAGCGTTGCCTTGTCCTTGGTTTTGAACACTATGTCATCCATATAGGCTTCCATATTTCTATGTAGTTGAGCCTCAAAACCAATTTGGACTACTCTTGCAAATGTTGAGCCAGCACTCTTCAACCCGAAAGGCATTTGTATAAAACAATACGTACCACATGTGGTGATAAATGTTGTCTTCTCTTCATCCTCTCTCGTCATGAAGATTTGATGGTACCCTGAGTAAGCATCAAGGAATGATAACAGGTCACACCCGGCCATGGAGTCTACAATCTGGTCAATGCGCGACAATGGGAAAGGGTACTTTGGACAGGCTTTATTGATGTCTGTGTAATCAATACACAGTCTCCACTTCCCATTTGCCTTGTGCACCCCCACCAGATTGGCCAACCATGTTGAATGGAGTACTCCTCTTACCAGGCCTGCCGCCTCCAACTTTCTGGTTTCCTCCCTGATGAACTCTTGTCGTTCCAGAGCTTGCTTCCTGACCTTCTGCTTGACGGGCCGCACGTGAGGGCAGACAGCAAGATGGTGCTCAATCACCTCCCTGGGAACGTCGGGGATGTCGGATGCTTGCCACGCAAACACGTCGACATTCGCCCGTAGGAAGATGATGAGCGCGTCTTCCTATTTGCTGTCGAGGGTGGATCTTATGGTGAAAGCCCCTCCTGTGCCATCCTCCTTGACGGACACCTTCTTTGTTTCTGGTGGTGCAGCTCTAGATTTCTTGCTCTTGCCGGTGGAGCTCTCTGGCATGTCCTCGACGGGACCACTGCACTCCAAAGAGGTGCGCTTGCCGGAGTGGGTGCAATAGGTCTTACCGGTCTTCTTCCCTCCCGGGGCTTCAGCGGCGGGAGCAAGTGCCTTTGCGGCAGTTGCTGCAACTGCCTCCCGGTAAAGTTGATCAGCGCAGACTTCTTGTCAGAGGGGATGGTGATGATGGACATCGGCCCAGGCATCTTTAGTGTGTTGTATGCGTAATGTGATGCTAACATGAACTTGGCCAACGTTGGGCGGTCGGGGATCCCGTTGTAAGGAAAGGGGATCTCGGCAACATAAAAAACAACCCTCACTATTCTATAGTTCATCTCTCCTTCGAATGTCAAAGGCAGCGTGACTTTACCCTTCGACTGGCTCCTTCCCGGGTTGACCCCTTGAAATGTGCCCGTCTCTTCAAGGTCTCCATTAGGATTCTGCAGCATTTTGATCACAACGGGCGAGATTAGGTTTAGACCAGCCCCGCCATCAACTAGCATTTTCGTCACCTTGAGGTTGCGTATTGTTGGTGAAACCAACAATGGCAAACACCCGACCGCAATTGTGCGATCAGGGTGATCCTCGGTGTCAAAAATGATAGGTGTGCTGGACTACTTCAGCGGCTTCCAGGCACCGAACGATGGTTCTGCTGCTGTGATCTCATGCGCCCACTGCTTGAGCTGGCGGTGAGAGGTGTGCAGAGAGGCACAACCGTCGACGCACATTGCCTCCATAGCTTTCTGGAACTCTTCGTCGCCGGACTCGTTGTCCTCATCATGATCATCGTCTTCTTGCTTCTGGTCGTGGCCTCGGGTGGGCCTTTCTTGTTGGGCATCTTTGCCGCTGCGGCCAGGCTGGCCGCCACGTTTCTTGTTGGATCCCTCAGCACCATCTTGTCCCTTCTCCTTGTCCTGCCTTTCATATTCGGCTTTCTGCATCTCTGCGAGCTGCTCAACTTGCGGGCAGTTCTGGAGGTCATGGCCCTTGGTGCGGTGGATCTTGCAGTACTACTTGTCGAAGCCTCTTGGCTTGCTGGCAGTCGCCAAGGCCCGACAGGCGACACCCCGGGCACCTTCCTTGCCGGGGTCGTCTACCTTGGTCTTCTTGGCAGCGCCGGCGTCGTCGGATCCCTCAACGGCAAGCACGGCCTTGCCCTTGCGTTTCTTGTTGCCGCGTCGGCCCTTCTTTGCTGAGGCGACGGCGTCTTCGTGTGAGGAATCGGTTTCCACACCGGCGTCTTCGCCGGGGTACTTCTTCCCTCTTTGGACCGAGCGCATTTGTCGGCCAGAACATAGAGTTCGTCCACATCCTTGACCTTATTCATCGCCAGCTCCTCACGCATCTTGCGGTTGCGCACATTTTGATGGAATGCGCTATTGATGGTGGCGGGATGAACATCCGGGATGTTGTACTACACTCGGCTGAATCTCTGTATGTACTTGCGCAGGCTTTCACCTTCTTTCTCGGGGATGACATGCAAATCGCTTGCCTGGCCATGAGCCTGGTGGCCTCCCGTAAAGGCGCCAACAAACTCATGGCACAGATCCGACTAGGAAGAAATAGAATCTACTCGCAAGTGCATCAACCATGACATGGCATTGGGTTTAAGCGCCAACGGGAAGTAATTGGCAAGCACCTTGTCGTCACGTGCTCCGACGGCCTGCATCGCGATGGTGTAGATGCTGAGGAACTCTGACGGGTGAGTCTTGCCATTGTACTTCTCGCTGACGTCAGGCTTGAATGTGCGGTGAGTGGGCCACTGGAACTGCCAGAGCTCACGGGTAAAGGCTGGACAGCCTACCTCGTAAGGTAAGCCTCCAGGGCCTCCCGGTGCTAGGTGGTCCGTAGTGGGCCCTGCCCGCCTATCTGACTGATTGCATGCTTCGCGCCGGCGCTCGATGGTAGTCCGAGCGTCTTCATGGGCTCGCTCCCGAAGAACTTGGAGGTGATTGCGATGGTTCCGTGGGTCGGACGATGCTATGGAAATGTTATCACAAGCGTCATCCCGACGGACCGGTGCTTGTGGTAATTGGCGAGGAGGAGGAGAATGCACCGTGGCTGCACCTCCTCCGGTCCTTCCACCACTGGCGTGCAGTGGCTCGATAGAGCGTCGGCCTGAGGGCCCCGCTGGTCATGGCTCGTCCTTGTTGGCGATGCCAACGAGGCTCCGGATGGTGGCTCTCCACTCGTCAAGCTTCTCCGCGGCAGGAGGGAAGTCAAAGAGCAACCGCGCGCGCTAAGGCCTCCGCCGGTGTGGGCGGCGGTGAAAGCTGCGTGGACCGTGATGCGCTCCGATTTCTAACCACATTAGAAGGAGCTCTATCACGGCCCTGTAGCTGTACGCCGTTTTCGCCAGCACCTCGGCGAGCATGTTGGTCTTCTACGTCCCGCGAAAGATGCGCAGGGCTCTTTCCGCGGTGGCGCCCGGGGTCATCAGCGTGGCGACGCTGCTCATCGCGCATGTTGGTCTTGGAAGTCGCTGCGCCGCCTGTACGTGGCACGATGCCGCTCTTGGAGGGCCCCGCACCACCTGCGGGGGGCCCGGCTCCGCCTTTGGACTTGGCGGTGTGCGGCTCGTTGTCTTGTGCACGAACGACGCCGCTTGCCAAGCTTCGGCTGCTAGAGCGACGTGGGTGTTCGCGGGTCATGCCTCGGCTTCCATCCGCGACCACCCCATCGCCCGCCCGCACCGACATGGGCCGTTCGGCTCCAGATGAGCCGATCGCCATGATCGTCTTCTTCTTGTGGCCATGGTGATGAAGAACTGCTAAACTAACTGCAAGACCATATTTTCACAACTGTGCCCCCTACCTGGCACGCCAAAGATGTTGGTGGAAACGACACCAATGGGATCACCGGAATCCCTTCTATGGTTGACGGGCACGAGGTTTTGCAAAGAGCGGGTCTAGGAGTTAGCACAAGGATCGTTTACCAAGGTTCGGGCTGCGAAGATGCGTAATACCCTAGTCCTGCTTTGGTGTGTATTTGAGTGTTCTTGAGTTCTTGAACTAGCTACGGTGCATCCCTAGTCCAAAAGATCCGAATCCTCCTCCAGTATGCCACGGGCCTCCTTTTATAGTCAAAAGGGGCTGCCACAATGGCACACAGGAGGTAGAAAGGTATAGAGTGTACAAGCTTATCTCATGCCATTATGGGACAAGACGCATTAAATGCGCCACTTAGGTGTCCACTTGCTTTATCGGGGATGGGAACGAGGCCCGTCCCGTCCGCTGCCGCTCCGCCTAGTTGCGACGCGCGTCCAGGCCAACGGGGCATGCAGCTGAGATGGCATGGTGGTAAGGTCTTCACAAAGATCTGCATGCCACCACGCAGGTGCTTGACTAGCTGGATCAGGAACCACGTACTGCCACGTGAGTACCTGCCTAGGCTAGTGGGTCGGCCGCCGAGCTGGGGCGAAGATGGGGTGGCAAGGGCTTGCCGCGGTCTTGCGTGTATTCCCGGCAAGGATCTTGCCGGGGCCTCCATGAGCGCCCTCGGCAAGAGGCTTGCAGGGGCTTCGGGGTATATTCGGCAAGGAGCCTTGTCGGGGCCTCGTGGGCATCCTCGGCAAGGAGCCTTGCGGTCGTCTTGTCTTCTGGTTCTCATCTTAGGATTCGTAGTTCCTTTGTCTTCACAAAGATCTGCAGGCCATCACACAGGCGCTTCCCGAGCCTTGGTTCCAACATTGTTGATGGTGTCGGAGCTTCTAGGCTCAAGGGTGGCTGTAACGGAGGTGTCGGGTGAGTTGCCCCGACAAGGGTTCTTGCCAGGGTCATGCAGGCCGCCCCGGCAAGGGTCTTGTCGGGGGAAGCCTATCTTGTTGCTTGGACTTCTTGCGCCACTGTCTTGGCGCTGCTCTGGTAGTCTTGTGCTTTGATTTCCCTCTTCTGCCTTGTTAAGTGTTGCCGCAGGCATGGCTCTGACTGCCCGTGCACAAGTAAGGCGTCCAAAAGGAGAGCCCCTACTTTTGTACACCGACAACAATCTATTAAAGAACAATTACCATAATTAAATTCCCGGAAATCCAAAATAGTGGGTTCATTGGTACTTAAAGTTTTGACCTCTCCAATCCCACTTTTATCAATTTTTGCATCAATATCTAAAAACTCTGAATCATTGGGACGCCTTTTAACTAAAGTTAACTCATCTCCAGTCCCATCTTTATCAAGGTTTATACTGGAAAACAAATATTAAATAGGAGACACATCGATCACTTTAAGATCTTCATAATTATTTTCACGAAAACCAGAAGAACACATTCTAACAAGCCAATCTTTTTAGCACGCATCTTAGTTGTTCTTTCTTTGCACTCATCAATGGAAATTCTCATAGCTTTGAGAGACTCGTTGATACCATGCTTAGGTGGAATAGATCTAAGTTTCAAAGAATCAACATCAAGAGAAATTCTATCCACGCTCCTAGCCAAATCATCAATCTTAAGCAATTTTTCTTCGACCAAAGTATTAAAATTCGTTTGCGCACTCATAAATTCTTTAACACTATTCTCAAAATCAGAAGGCATCTTATTATAATTTCCATAAGAATTTTTGTAGGAATTACCATAATTATTAGAGGAATTACTAGGGAACGGCCTAGGGTTAAAATGTCCTCTATACACGTTGTTACCAAAATTGTTCCTACCAACAAAATTCACATTAATAGATTCATTGTTATTCTCAATCAAAGTAGACAAGGGCGTATCATTAGGATCAATGTGGGTACCCTTGCTAGCAAATAATTTCATAAGCTCATCCATCTTTCCACTATAACCATTAATCTCTTCAATTGCATGCACACTTTTACTAGTGGAAGATCTTTCGGTATGCCATGGAGAATAATTAGCCATTATATTATCTAGGAGTTTAGTAGCTTCTCATAAAGTGATTTCCATAAAAGTACCTCCCACGGCCGAATCGAAAAGATTTCTAGAAGAAAAGTTCAATCCGACATAATTTTTTTGTATAATCATCCATAAATTCAAACCACGCGTAGGGCAATTGCTTGTCATAAGTTTCATCCTCTCCCAAGATTGTGCGACACTCGCATGATCTAGTTGTTTAAAATTCATATTATCGTTCCTAAGGGAGATGATCTTAGCGGGAGGGAAATACTTGGAAATAAAAGCATCTTTACACTTATTCCATGAATCAATACTATTTTTAGGCAAAGATGAAAACCAAGTTTTAGCACGATCTCGTAGTGAAAACTGAAATAGCTTGATACGGTGTATCCTAGGGTCATCCCCATGGACTCTCCATCGCCTCACCATGTGCCCAAAGGACCGATGACTCGAGCCCGTGCAAGAGCTCTCGAGACCGAGGTGACCTCGCTCCTCTCTTTACATCTTTCGGATTCACCTGAGACATGGCTTCTACCTTCATCAGAGACTCTATGCATACTCAGGTGCTTGGACGAAGGCCACGGGACAGCTCTACACGATGCTCAAGATGACAGGCCCGACAAGTACACGAGACAAGAAGAAGAAAGGCTGAAGATGCTACAGGCACCGGACGTCCGGCCTGCACCGGACGACGGACGACTTCCAGGCACCGGACGACCGGAAGACACCGGACGTCCGGCCCCTCCCAGACGACCGGACGACCGGAAGCCACCGGACGTCCGTGACATCGGCAACAGAAGCTAAATAGCGGAAATCCAAGGATTACCGGACGTCCGGTCGCTCTGGAACCACCGGACGTCCGGTAACCAGCGGACGTCCGCCCCGACGGTGCCGACCTGTGTAATATATACTCGTTGACTCCCCCTTTTCGAGGTAGCTGTGGTTTAGCTCATTTCTCAGACTTGTGTGGATTTCTCCCACGAGACGGTGCGCCTCTACGGAGAAGATCCACCTCTGGATTCAAGACCCCTAACAGGAAGATCCTATGGGATTCCAAGACCTCCTCACGGAGAAGACTATCTTTGTATCACCGGTGTTGACTTTGGATCGTGTATCTCGACTTTGTATCGCGAATCTAGCGCTTGTGTG
Organism: Secale cereale; assembly: GCA_902687465.1. Classification (NCBI taxonomy): domain Eukaryota; kingdom Viridiplantae; phylum Streptophyta; class Magnoliopsida; order Poales; family Poaceae; genus Secale; species Secale cereale. Next base: position 413,491,935 of record LR738713.1, read on the forward strand.
ATTATCTTCGTGTTGATTGAGTGTTTCCTCTTGTGTTTTCCCCGTCTTTCTCTTGTGATCCCCGTGTTCATCGTGTGCCACCCTCCAAAACGTGAAAGATCCGCTGATTAGGGTTCCACCCTACACCATCTTGGTACCAAGAGCAAGGTTGATCACGATTTTGGAGCCCCACACTTTGTTTTCTAGCTTGTTTTTGTTGTGTTCTTCCCCATTTCGAAAATTCCCCACAAAAAGAGCCCCAAAATTTTTTTGTGATCTGTTGATTTGGCAAGATTTTGTTGACTTTGTTCCATGGATTTGCTGTGCCACGTGTCGATCTAGATTTTCCCCACCTTTTCCACCTTTTTCCACCGCGAATTCGACCACGTTCGACAATTTCTCCACGGATCCCACCAACCGCATCCCAGTCCTACCGAACGACCGACGATTACCGGACGTCCGGCACCCCTCGAGACTCCGGACGTCCGCTAAACACCGGACGACCGGCACCCCGTTACAGAAGCTTTTACCGGATTTCCGACAACTTCCGGACGTCCGACCCCTTCCGACCGACCGGACGACCGGTACCTGCCGGACGTCCGACAAACCCTGACGAAGCTGACTTGTTCAGTTCCGTACCACCTTCCACTACCACCTACCTACCACCTCACCTTCCGCAACCACCACCGCTTACCCGCTCCGAGTTTGGAAAGTGTGTCTCCCTTTGCCTTGGATACTTGAGTTGTGGTTTCACCGTTTCCTTGGATGTTTAGGCTACCTTGGAACGACAAGACTTCGACAACACAACCGCTCAACTTCGGCAAGGACGGTACCATCGACGACACTTCGCTCATCCTACCTTGCAATTGCATTGTCACCCTATGAACCATCTTTGCGTAGCTTTCCCATTGAGACTAGCCATTTGAGTATTGCCGGGCCACGACACTTGTGCACATTAGTGATAGTCATAGATATTGCATACTACATCATTGTGAGTAACACCATATCATCTTGGTATCTTGCATATCTCCGTGTGCCACAAGAGTGCTCCGCATACACAATAGCTACCTCGATCCGAGAAGCATGCATATGTGCCCAAAGAAAGAGCTCACAAGCTTTTAAGCAAACGAGCCAATCAAAGCAAAAGACAATAGCATCATACGCCTTGCATCCAAAGAGATCATACATCATAGCAACATCATCTTGTGCTCAAGCATCGGCACATCATACACTCATAGCATACTTGTGATAGTTAGTCGTTACATTTTGCCTCTTATAGGTCGTGCACAAGTGCGTATCCGCCTATTAAGCAATCGGTTAGCGTCTCTCTAGTGTTGCGCAACACGAGCATTTTCCGTGGTTTTCCACATTTTCGCTCACCCTTGGTTGCACAACCACATTTATCTATCCGTGCGTGTGTTCCGTGTGCTACTCTTTGCTAGTGATCTACTTGTTGCATGAGCAAATTTGTGAACCATTTTCAACATCTTTGAGTCACTTTGACGATTGCATTGAATTTGTGCCACATCCTAACCAAGCTCCTCTCAAAGCTTTACTTGTGTAGGTGTGAGAAACGACACGAAGTGATACCAATAGTGCTATTTCCGGGTTACATTCTTGAGTGCTCATTGATCCATTTTCAACCTCGGTTAAGGTACATTGATATTGTCTTCTCCTTTTCTCCCACTCACATACTTGCTTGTGATGATGGATAGGCCAAGTTCATCTTCCAACCCGATCTTCGACGATCCTCAAGAAGCGAACAACTACGTCACCAAATTACATCTATTCGGTGTCCAACGAGCTCTACATCAAGAGAGTGAAGCTATGCGCGAGTACATTGGTCAAGTCGCCGAGGACGCGCGACAATTTCAACAAAGCACTAAGGAGCAATTCGACCTCATCAACACCAACATGACTACTCAATACAATGAGCTCCGGACACTGATCATCAACCGACGTTCTTCCTCAACATCATCTCAAAGACGTAGCCGCTCAAGTCGACACTCCGACTCCACGCAAGACTCAAGTACACCTACGTCCAACACTCTTCGTCAAGCCGCACGTCAAGCTCGACATGACCATCGGCATCCTCTACATGACAAGAGCTCACAAGAGCTATTCGACGAGCAAGAAAACCGACGTCGTCAAAACCAAGATACACTTGAGCAAGCACAAGAACGGCAACGACTACGCAAACAACAACAAGAGCGAGCATGTCAATATCAAGAAGAACAAGAAGCCGAGGCTAACCGCCAAGCACAACAACGCCGTGAAGCTCAAGCTATGGAGGCGCAACGTGCTTTGCAAGATGCACATCGCAATATGGCAGCCCGCACACGACAAACTCGTCAAGAAGAGGATTTCCTTCGCGATGAGATGCCAGAGAGGCGCCATCAAGCAAGAATGCAAGAAGAAGCTCCTCCTCAAGCGCGCCAAGAGCAACAACCCCAACAAGAACATCTACATCAACGAGAGCAACAAGATATGGCAAACCGCCAAAATCGAGATCGCCCTCCCAATAGGCAAGGAAACAATGACGAGCATCGCTATGGCAAGCTCAAGTTCACCATGCCAAAGTTTTCCGGAAGCATTGATCCCGAAGACTATCTCTCATGGGCATTGAAGGTTGACAAGATCTTTCGCCTTCACAACTTCGATGAACAGAAGAAGATCGCCATGGCATCCCTTGAGTTCCAAGACTATGTTCTCATTTGGTGGGAGCAAATCATTGAAAGAAGAGAAGCCAAAGGCGAACCTCCTATCACCACTTGGGCTCAAATGAAGGAAGTGATGAGAGCACGCTTCGTGCCTACACACTACAACCGTGACTTATTCAAGAAGCTACAACTCCTCAAGCAAGGTACCAAGTCCGTTGAAGAGTACTACAAGGAGATGGAGATTGCCATGATACGAGCAAACATCACGGAAGATGACGAGCAAACAATGGCGAGATTCTTGAATGGACTCAACTATCCCATCAAGAAGATTGCGTACTTCCAACCATACAACAATCTCCTCGAGCTAGTACACCAAGCAACTAAAGCGGAGCGACAAGTTCAAGAGGACTCCAAGTACTCCAAGTTCAACTCCAAGAACTACGGCTCCTACAACCAAGCTTCAACGACTTCGGCTACTCCTCCTACCTCTACCAAGCCATCTACAAACTTCGGTGACAAGTCAAGCTACAAGAATGCGACTACATCGAGTCGTTCACCTTCTACCAACAACTTCAGGCCAAGAGCTTCCTCAACTCCAACTCCTACCGACGACAATAACAAGACGAGCTCCATCAAATGCTTCAAGTGCCAAGGACGAGGCCACAAGTCATTTGAGTGCAAGACCGTTCGCACCATGATCATCAACGACGACGGATCTTATGACTCCATGAGCGATGATGAGATGGAAGCACTTGAGCATGTCGCTATGCATCGCCAAGTCAATGAAGAAGAAGACAATCAAGTGTTTTGCGACAATGACTCAAGCCCCAACCTTGTTGTCTCCAAAGTCTTGACACTCCAACATCAACAAGATGACGACCAACGATGTCATATTTTCCATACGAAGGCCGGCATCAATGGACGCTCCGTCAAGGTTATCATCGATGGAGGAAGTTGCCACAACTTGGCAAGCGAAGAGCTATGCGACAAGCTTCATTTGGTCAAGACGAAGCATCCTCACCCCTACAAGGTCCAGTGGCTCAACGACGCCGGACTTCTTTGAGTCGAGCACACCGTGCAAGTCTCTTTCAAGATTAGCGCCTACGAGGACACTCTCGAATGTGATGTGATACCCATGTCCGTGTGCCATCTTATTCTTGGACGACCATGGCAATATGATCGTGGAGTCACACACAATGGACGGACGAATCACTATCATTTCAAGATGAAGGGCAAGGAATTCGTGCTCCGACCTATGACTCCAAGTCAAGTAGCCGCCGACAAGTTTTTACCTACCACCCATCGTGGAGAGAATGGTGAGAGAGTGAGCCACCAAAAAGAGAGCGAGAGCCACAAGCCAAATATGAGCGCCTCCACGATGAGCGACAAGAAGCAACTAGTCCTATTTGCCACCAAACGTGAGATGAGAGAAGTGTGTGAGAACCCATCGAGCGTCTTCCACCTTGTGCTTTTATGCAAAGGAGAAGCCAAACCTACTAACACTTCACCACATCCACCTTTTGTGTTGTCTCAATTGTTGCAGGAATTCTCGGACGTCTTTCCTGACGAGCTACCACCGGGTCTACCTCCACTTCGAGGGATAGAACATCGCATCGACCTCGTACCCGGTGCACCACTTCCAAACAAGGCTCCCTACCGCATCAACCCCGAGGAAACGAAGGAGATACAACGGCAAGTGCAAAAACTCATCGACAAGGGTCATGTACGTGAAAGTCTAAGCCCTTGTGCCGTTCCCGTTATTCTCGTGCCTAAGAAAGACGGAACTTTTCGCATGTGTTCCGATTGTCGTCCGATAAATGCTATCACCGTTAGATACCGTCACCCGATTCCTCGTCTAGATGACATGCTTGATGAACTATGTGGTGCCACCATCTTTTCAAAAATTGATCTTAAAAGTGGTTACTACCAAATTCGCATTCAAGAGGGTGATGAGTGGAAAACTGCTTTCAAAACCAAGTTCGGGTTATACGAGTGGCTTGTTATGCCAATGGGCTTATCTGAAGCACCCGGCACTTTCGTGCGTCTTATGCACTTTGTTCTTAGACCCTACATAGGTGTCTTTGTCGTGGTTTACTTTGATGACATTCTCGTCTTTAGCAAGTCGCTTGAGGAACATGTTGACCATGTCCAACTTGTTTTGCAAGCACTTCGCAAACAACAATTATATGCTAATATGGAGAAATGCACTTTTGGCGTTGACAAGGTTGTCTTTCTAGGATTTGTCGTTTCTTCCCAAGGTGTTCACGTTGATGAAACTAAAATTGAAGCAATTAAAACTTGGCCTCAACCAAAGAATCTCATGCAAGTGCGTAGTTACCTTGGTTTAGCCGGTTTCTATCGACGTTTTGTGAAGGACTTTAGCACCATCGCTATGCCTCTACACGCTTCGAGCAAGAAGAACGCACCCTTCATTTGGGGTCCTTCGCAAGACACCGCGTTCAATGAGCCTAAGAGCTTGCTCACGTACGCACCACTTCTAGCCCTACCTAACTTTGACAAACCGTTTGAGATTCGTTGTGATGCTAGTGGTACCGGCATAGGTGGCGTGCTAATGCAAGAAAAGCGCCCAATTGCGTACTTTAGCGAAAAGCTATCGGGAGCGCAACTTAACTACCCCATCTATGATAAAGAGCTTTATGCCTTGGTGAGAGTTTTACGTGTTTGGGAACACTATCTTAGACCTCATGAATTCATTCTTCATACGGACCATGAGACACTCAAGTATCTCAAAGGTCAAACTAAGTTGAACAAGCGTCATGCTAAATGGAGTGAGTTCATTGAGTCTTTTCCCTATGTCATCAAATACATCAAGGGCAAAGAAAATGTTGTGGCGGACGCGCTTTCCCACAAATGTATGCTTGTAACACAACTTGAGTTGAATGTGATTGGCTTTGAGCATATTAAAGATTTATATGAGCATGATCCTTCCTTTGCAAATGCTTATGCTAAATGCTTGACTCACACTTCTTGGGAACATTACTACATCAAGGATGGATATCTTATGAGAGCTAACAAACTTTGCATCCCCGAGTCTTCGCTTCGTTTGCTCCTTTTGCAGGAATCGCGTGGAGGAGGACTCATGGGACACTTTGGACGCGACAAGACGTTTGCTACCCTCTCTAAGAACTATTTCTGGCCCAAGATGCTCCGTGACGTCTCACGCCTCACCAACCGATGTTGTACATGCCACAAAGCTAAGGAGATACTTCGTCTACACGGCGTGCCCAAAACGATCGTGTCGGACCGGGACGTCAAGTTCTTGAGTTACTTTTGGAAAACACTATGTGCCAAGCTCGGAATCAAGCTACTCTTTTCTTCGGCGTACCATCCACAAACGGACGGTCAGACGGAGGTGACGAACCGCACGCTCTCCACTCTTCTTCGTGTGTTGATCAAGAGGAACATCCGGGAAAGGGAGCATTGCTTGCCCACCGCCGAGTTTGCCTACAACCGCGCAAGACACTCCACAACCGGCAAGTCCCCCTTCGAGATCGTCTACGGCTTCAACCCATTGTCGCCTCTGGACATCCTACCTCTTCCTCTCCAAGAGCGCACGAACATGGACGCAAGGGCACGAGCAACCTATCTCAAGAAGGTGCACGAAGATACAAGGGCAATGATCGAGCGACAAGTCCATCGTCTCGCCAACAAGCGCAACGTCAACAAGGCACCAATGGTGTTCAACCCGGGAGATCTTGTTTGGCTACATATTCGCAAGGACCATTTTCCGCACGTGCGCAAGGTTAAACTTCTACCTCGCGCCGACGGACCCTTCAAGGTGCTCGCACGCTACAACGACAACGCCTACAAGATCGACATCCCACGAGACAAGTACTCCGTGAGCGATACTTTCAACATCAAGGACCTCTCTCCTTTCCATGGTGATGAAGATTTCGATCCGAGGTCGGATCTTTCCCAAGGGAGGGGAGATGATACGGTGTATCCTAGGGTCATCCCCATGGACTCTCCATCGCCTCACCAAGTGCCCAAAGGACCGATGACTCGAGCCCGTGCAAGAGCTCTCGAGACCGAGGTGACCTCGCTCCTCTCTTTACATCTTTCAGATTCACCTGAGACATGGCTTCTACCTTCATCAGAGACTCTATGCATACTCAGGTGCTTGGACGAAGGCCACGGGACAGCTCTACACGATGCTCAAGATGACAGGCCCGACAAGTACACGAGACAAGAAGAAGAAAGGCTGAAGATGCTATAGGCACCGGACGTCCGGCCTGCACCGGACGACCGACGACTTCCAGGCACCGGACGACCGGAAGACACCGGACGTCCGGCCCCTCCTAGACGACCGGACGACCGGAAGCCACCGGACGTCCGTGACATCAGCAACAGAAGCTAAATAGCGGAAATCCGAGGATTACCGGACGTCCGGTCCCTCTGGAACCACCGGACGTCCGGTAACCAGCGGACGTCCGCCCCGACGGTGCCGAGCTGTGTAATATATACCCGTTGACTCCCCCTTTTCGAGGTAGCTGTGGTTTAGCTCATTTCTCAGACTTGTGTGGATTTCTCCCACGAGACGGTGCGCCTCTACGGAGAAGATCCACCTCTGGATTCAAGACCCCTAACGGGAAGATCCTACGGGATTCCAAGACCTCCTCACGGAGAAGACTATCTTTGTATCACCGGTGTTGACTTTGGATCGTGTATCTCGACTTTGTATCGCGAATCTAGCGCTTGTGTGATTATCTTCGTGTTGATTGAGTGTTTCCTCTTGTGTTTTCCCCGTCTTTCTCTTGTGATCCCCGTGTTCATCGTGTGCCACCCTCCAAAACGTGAAAGATCCGCTGATTAGGGTTCCACCCTACACCATAGCTTTAATTTAACAAGATCATTATCCACATCTTTTTTCTTTTGCATATCACACAAATCAACGAAATTGTTTAGACATGATGCGGAATCTTCACTAGGAAGGCTAGAAAATTGATCTTTCATAACGAGATTCAATAAAGCGGCATTGATTTCACAAGATTCCGCATTAGTAGCGGGAGAAATTGGAGTACTGATAAAATCATTATTGTTGGTGTTGGTAAAGTCACACAATTCGGTATTCTCTTGAGCCATCGTGACAAAGCAAGCAATCCAACACACGAGCACACAAAGAACAAGCAAAGAAAATAAATGGAAAATGCCGAAGAGAAGGCAAATCTTTTCAAAAATCGTTTTAGAAGTGGGGGAGAGGAAAACGAGAGACGAATGGCAAATAATGTAAATGCAAGAGATGAGAGTTTTATGAAGGGTACTTGGTATGTCTTGATTTGACGTAGATCTCAACGGCACCAGAGATTGGTGAGTTGATAGAAGACAAATCTTGACTCTTGACTTGGTGTAGATCTCCCCAGCAACAGTGTCGGAAATTCTTCCTGCTACCTCTTGAGCTTGCGTTGGTTTTTCCCTTGAAGAGGAAATGGTGATGCAGCATATAGAGTAAGTATTTCCCTCAGTTTGAGAACCAAGGTATCAATCCAGTAGGAGAGAATGCACAAGTCACCAAATACATGCACAAACAATAAACAAGTTGCACCCAACGTGATAAAGGGGTTGCCAATACCTTCACGGTTACTTGCAAAAGTGAGATCTGATAGAGATAGATAAACGGTAAAGTAAATATTTTTGGTATTTTTCGTTTATAGATTTGAAAGTAAAAAATATTGCAAAAAGAGTAAATAGCAAACTAATATTGTATATTGGAAACTTATATGATGGAAAATGGACATGGGGGCCATAGGTTTCAGTAGAGATTTCTCTTAAGATAGAAAATATTATGGTGGGTGAAAAAATTACTACCAAGCAATTGATAGAAGAGCACATAATTATGACGATATCTAAGTCAATGATCATGAATATAGGCATCACGTGCATGTCAAGTAGACCGACTCCTACATGCATCTATTACTATTACTCCACACATCGACCGGCTCCTGCCTAAGTTCATGAAGAACAGAGTAACGCTTTAAGTAAGATGACATGATGTAGCGGAATTAACTCAAACAATATGATGAAAATACCATCTTGTTATCATCGATGGCAACAATACAATACGTGTCTTGTCCCCTTCTGTCACTAGGTGAAAGCACCGCAAGATTGAACTGAAAGCAAAGCACTTCTCCCATTGCAAGAAAAACCAATCTAGCTGGACACACCTAACTGACAGTTCAAAGAGAATTACTAAGATAGCAAATCATGCATATAATAAATCAGAGAATATTGAACTAATATTCATAGATAAGCTGATCATAAATCCACAATTCATCGGATCTTGGCATACACACCGCAAAAGAAGATTACATCGGATAGATCGCCAAGAACATCGAAGAGAACATGGTATTGAAAATCAAAGAGAGAGAAGAAGCCATCTAGCTACTAGCTATGGACATGTAGGTCTGTGGTAAACTACTCACGCTTCATCAGAAAGGCAATAGGGTTGATGTAGATGCCCTCCGTGGTTGAAACCCAAACCTCCAATTTGAAAATAAGTTTCAAAAATACTTCAAAGGCACTTCCAACTCACATTTCTTATAATTTGAAGAAGTCATTTTATCTTCTCTCATGAAAATCATTGAGTTGCATAAAGTTTTTGAATTTGAAATATTTTCAGATGGAATTCAAATATTTTCAAAACCCTTTTCATTAGTTTAAATGGAAGAAGTCATATCATCTTCACTCTAGGGTTTTGTGTTGAAATGAATTTGGATTCATGCAGAACATAAATGCAAATGTGAAAGTTTGGGAAAGTCATTTCATTCCCTCTCATTTAACTTTCAAAAGTTTCAAATCTCACTCAATTTCACACATCACATCACACAAGCAATCAAAACTATTTATTTAATATAACATTCCAAAATTTAGAATTTTGGGATGTTACAGGGGTAGTACATGATTTATACTTTGAGCTGGGAAGACAGAGCATGACAAGACTATATGATTTTGTAGGGATAATGTTCTTTAGCATTTTATATTCTGAAAGACATGATTGTTTGTTGGGATGCCCGAGTATTGTCTTTGTGTCAAATTATAGACTATTGCTTTGAATCACTCATGTCTTAATATTCATGCCATGACTAGATATATGATCAAGTTTATGCTAGGTAGCATTCCACATCAAAAATTATCTTTTCTATCATTTACCTACTGAAGGACGAGCAGGAATTAAGATTGGGATGCTGATACATCTTCGTCGTATCTATAATTTTTTGATTCTTTCATGCCAATATTATTCAACTTTTACATACTTTTGGCAACTTTTTATATGATTTATTTGGACTAACTTACTTACCCAATGCCCAGTGCCAGTTCCTGTTTTCTGCATGTTTTTGTATCACAGAGTATCCATATCAAACGAAGTCCAAATGCAATAAAATTTCAAGAAGAATTATTTTGGAATATATGTGATTTTTGGGAGGTGGAAGCAACGTAAACGGGGGCCCGTAGGCCCCACAACCCACCAGGGCGCGCTAGAGGTGTCTGGCCCGCTCAGGTGTCTTATGCCCACCTGGAACGTCGGTTGGAGCTGTATTTCGGGCGCAAGGAAGCTTATATCCAGAAAAAAATCGTGTAAAAATCTCAGCGCAATCGGAGCTACGGGTCTCCGGGAATATAAGAAACAGTTTTCGGCCAGATTTGGGGAACGCAAAACAGAAGAGGATAGAGAGACAGATCCAATCTCGGAGGGGCTCTCGCCCCTCCCATGCCATGTAGACCATGGACCAGAGGGAGAACCATTCTCCCACCTAGGGAGGAGGCCAAGGAAGAAGGAGAAGGAGGGGGGCTCTCTCCCCTTGCTTTCGGTGGCGCCAGAGTGCCACCGGGGCAACGATCGGGATGGTGATCTTCATCAACAATCTTGCTACCGTCCACACCAACTCTCTCCCCTCATATCACCTCTTTCCCTTCGCTGTAATCTATACTTAAACATGGTTCTCAACTCCATATATTATTTCCCAATGATCTCTGGTTATCCTATGATGTTTGAGTAGATCCGCTTTGTCCTGTGGGTTAATCCTGATCTTGGCTGGTGTGATTGTATATTTTATTTATGGTGTTTTCCTACGGTGCCCTCCGTTATCGCGCAAATGTGAGGGCCCCCACCTGTAGGGTGTTGCAATATGTTCTTGGTTTGCTTATTGTCAGTGTTGCGCGGGATGACAGCAGCCCAAATGTGGATAAGTGGGATATGACGTATGGGAGTAAAGAGGACTTGATACTTAATGCTATGGTTGGGTTTCACGACCTTAATGATCTTTAGTAGTTGTGTATGCTTGCTAGAGTTCCAATCATAAGTGCATATAATCTAAGTAGAGAAAGTATGTTAGCTCATGCCTCTCCCTCATATAAAATAGCAAGAATGATTACCGGTACTTGTTATTGGTTACCTAGGGACGAATAACTTTCTTGTTGACAAAAGCTATCTACTAAACCACTAACTTATTTGTACTTTTATCTAAACAGCCCCTACTTTTGTATTTACGTGCTCTTTATTATATTGCAAAACTATCCCAAAGTACTTCTACTTTCATACTTGTTCTAGGTAAAGCAAACGTCAAGTGTGCATAGAGTCGTATCGGTGGTCGATAGAACTTGAGGGATTATTTGTTTTACCTTTAGATGCTCGTTGGGTTCGACACTCTTATTTATCGAAGAAGGCTAGAAACGATCCCCTATACTTGTGGGTTATCACCAGTGCACCAAAGTTTTTTGAAAAACCAAATGTGTGTATTTGGGTGAATTTATAGGTCCCATGCAAGAAATGGGAATGAAATTCAAACATCTGGGCATCGTGGCTCGGTCGGGAACATTGAGAAACTTGGTTTTTAAATTCCAGGAAATTTAAAACTCGCTTGAAAATCATGAAACTTGGCATGGTGTCATTTTATGGCACCAACATGTTGTGGTAAAAAAATTGGCCGCATTTGGACAAGTTTTTGGTATAAGCTTTTTGCAAACCGGAGCTTCTCTCGAGAAGACTCGTGGTTCCCGAGGGGGGCATGTCACCTTTATGTTCGAAACGATATACGTTGCCTCAACCCCCTTGTTTTTTACAGAGGCAATATAGAACTATATGAGTGTCGTATTAAAATTTGGAATTATTCTGGGTTCATTTGGACTTTCTTATACATTAATTGAATTTCTGGTCATTTAATGTGCATAATTCAAATTTGAACTACAAGCACATGCTCCAGTCCACCAAAGTTGGTTCAAAAATCACATGTGTGTCCTTGGGTGAATTTTAGGTCCCATGCAAGAAATGTGAATGAAATTCAAACATCTGGGCGTCGTGGATCGGCTGAAAAGATTGAGAAACTTGGTTTTTTAATTCATGTAAATCCAAAACACGTCTGAAAATCGTGAAACTTGGCATGGTGTCATGACATGGCACTAACATGATGCGGTAATTTTTTTGGCCGAATAGGGACAAGCTTTGGTATAAGCTTCTTGCAAACCAGAGCTTCTCTCAAGAAGGCTCGTAGTTCCGAGAGGGAACGTGTCACCTCCGTGTGGGAAATGACATACATACACTACCTTCTCCTGCCTTAATTTTTTACATAGGCAGATTAAAGCCAAATAGAAGTATCATCCCAAATTTTGGAATTATTCCGGGTTTGTTTGGCCTTTTTATACATTAATTGAATTTCTGGGCATTTAATGTGCATAATTCAAATTTGAACTACAAGCACATGCTCCAGTGCACCAAAGTTGGTTGAAAAATCAAACGTGTGTCCTTGGGTGAATTTATAGGTCCCATGCAAGAAATGGGAATGAAATTTAAACATCTAGGCGTCGTGGCTTGGCCGGAAAGATTGAGAAACTTGGTTTTTTTAATTCATGTAAATCTAAAACACGCCCGAAAATCATGAAACTTGGCATGGTGCCATGACATGGCACCAACATGATGCGGCAATATTTTTGGCTGAATTGGGACAAGCTTTGGTATGAGCTTCTTGCAAACCGGAGCTTCTCTCAAGAAGGCTCATGGTTCCAAGAGGGAATGTGTCACCTTCGTGTGCGAAATGACATACGTACATTGCCTTCTCCCGCCTTAATTTTTTAAACAGGTAGATTAGACCAAATAGAAGTCTCGTGCTAAATTTTGGAATTATTTCGGGTTCGTTCGGCCTTTTTATACATTAATTGAATTTATGAGCATTTAATGTGCATAATTCAAATTTGAACTACAAGCACATGCTCTAGTGCACCCAAGTTGGTTGAAAAATCACATGTGTGTCCTTGGGTGAATTTCTAGGTCCCATGCAAGAAATGGGAATGAAATTCAAACATTTGGGCGTCGTGGCTTGGCCGGAAAGATTGCGAAAATTGGTTTTTTAATTCATGTAAATCCAAAACACGTCTGAAAATAATGAAACTTGGCATGGAGTCATGACATGGCAGCGACATGCTGCGGTAATTTTTTTTGCCGAATTGGGACAAGCTTTGGTATAAGCTTCTTGCAAACCGAAGCTTCTCTCAAGAAGGCTCGTGGTTCAGAGAGGGAACGTGTCACCTCCGTGTGCGAAACGATATACGTACACTGCCTTCTCCCGCCTTATTTTTTTTTTACACAGGCAGACTAGACCAAATAGATGTATCGTGCTAAAATTTGGAATTATTCCGGGTTCGTTTGGCCTTTTTTATATATTAATCAAATTTATAGGCATTTAATGTGCATAATTCAAATTTGAACTACAAGCACATGCTCTAGCGCACCAAAGTTGGTTGAAAAATCACATGTGTGTCCTTGGGTGAATTTCTAGGTCCCATGCAAGAAATGGAATGAAATTCAAACATCTGGGCGTCGTGGCTTGGCCGGAAAGATTGAGAAACTTGTTTTTTTAATTCCTGTAAATAAAAAACACGCCTAGAAATCATGAAACCTGGCATGGTGTCATGACATGGCACCAACATTTTGTGGTAATTTTTCTATCCGATTTGCGAAGATGCACATATTAACAATCAACAAAGTCAATTTGGAACAAGTGCTGCCATGTTACAAATCGGAAACACAACTATTATTGATACCGTGGGCGTTCTACTTACCAATTACGTGCCGCCACACATCCCCTTTTTTATTGGCTAGGAGGTACCGTGCGGGGTAGCTATTTGAGTACGAGAGGCGTGCGATCAGACCCTTGCACATGCTCATTGGGAGGAGAGCCCTTTGACCTCTATCCGCCGTGCACCTCCCTCCCAACGTCTCCATTAATGGTGCCTGAGCCCCTATTTCACGGCGTGGCTATGTCTCACTGGACTGATATTTAAGAGAGAGAAATGAAAATCTGAAAAGAAATTTTTGCATGGATCTTGATGTAAGATCCGACGGACCTATATAGCATCGACTGCGACTTATAGCAAGCATGATGAATATAAGGACGATGAGAGTGGATAATAATTGTCTTACATATTTAGGAACATAATTAAAAAAGCCACATGTAGCAACACCCGAAATAGAAAAGGGCAAAAGAAGAAGGAAGACAATGATCTGGCTCGCTGATCTCTACTTTTTTATGCGTTGTTGCAGGCCGCGGGAACTAGTCTCCATGGCGAGCGACGATGAGCCCTTTCCTGTCCTCAATATGCTGCTTGAGAGCATCCACAGATTCCTCCACCAGCCTTTTGTGCTTCATGCGCAACACGGCATTCTCGTCCATAAGTTTCTTGATGATGACGCTGGTCCTCTTCAACAAGGAAGTGGTCTCCTCCTGCTGCTCCGCACTTCCGACAATCTTCGCCCTCAATAGGTCGCGCTCGGCCTGGAGGTTCGCATTGCTCTCTCTTGGTTGCCAAATGACGCCGGCAGCATGTTCAAATAAGGATTTCATGTCGTCCTGGAACAACGCCCAGCCGGAGATCTGATCCATCTGGCTATGGACGATCACATGCATGCGCTTGTAAGAGTCCTCGTCTGCCCGCGAGACATTTTCCCAGACCGCCGCGGTGCGGGAGGACATCTCTACTGCTTCCGCGGCGCGGTCGGACATCTCTGCTGCTTCCGCGGTGCGGCCGCACCAGTTTGCTGCATCGACGGCACGGCGGGACCTCCGTGCTACTTCGGCGGCGTGGCGGGACCTCTGTGCTGCTACGACCGCGCGGCGGGACATGTCGGCTGCTTTCGCGGCAAGGCGGGACATCTCTCGTGCTTTCGCTTCCATGCTCGCCTCTCCCTGGTGGCAATCTCTCGACCCAGGATTCACGATGGCCATGGCAGACGCAAGGGAACGATGATGAATGACTTGTTTGTTTTTGTGGATGAGGATTTGAGGAGGAATGTCCAGTCATCTTGAAGTAGTAGTATTTATAACCTAGTACTAATACACTCCTAAGTGGGAAACCGTTTAGGTTTTGATCGGTGTGAACAGGTTTGCGATTTGGAATGTGACGAGATGCAGGCTCAAAATTTATTGACGGTTCTATAATTTCTAAGTGCGGCACTATTCTCGGACGGCGTAACATGGGCACGCTTTCTCGGCCGCGTACGTGGCGTTAGCACCATAGGGTGCACCACAATAGGCAATGTCAGCACACGTCTTGTTCCAAGAACCGTGCGCGCTCGTTATTACCATCGCGCACGCTTCTTTTAATTAGATTGTGTGGCCATCTAGCGCACACATGTTGATCTGTCTAAATATTTCTGTTTGTTGTGGCTAATCGCAAGCAGTTCATCCGTGTGAAGTGTATCTGATCAATTGCAGACACTTTGATCTGGCTGACTGTTTCTGTTCTGTTGCCTAATCGCAAACAGTTAATCCTTCTGAAGTGTATGCCCTCAATCGCACGAACCTTTATCTAGCTGTCCGTTTCAGTTGTTCCACCTCATCACAAATAGTTAATCCGTATATTGCACATGCCTTCATCTGGCTGCCCGTTTCTGTTCTTCTTCCTCATCGCAAACAGTTCATTGAACTAAACTGTATGCCCTGCATTGCACATACAACCAAAATCTAAACCGTGTTTGATGCATCCGTCATCGCAAACGTTTTGCACCTTCTTTGACGGGTTTTTTTACATCACCGTTTGTGATTATTGCATCGCACACAGTTTCGTCAAAGGGTCTCTGATCGCAGTGTCGTGTTAGTAGCATCCTGCAGTAGTGTCAGCTACTAATACTTACAAATATTATTTGGCTCCCCTTGTGTCGATCTATAAATTTGGGTTGAATACTCTACCCTCTAAAATAGTTGCGGTCCCCTATACTTGTGGGTTATCAAGACCCTTTTCTGGCGTCGTTGCTGGGGAACATAACAATATTTGTTGAGTCACTTGGGATTTCAATCTATTTATCACTATGAAGGATTTGAAGAATACTAAAACCAAGATCTTTCCCTCTAAGACAAGTGGAGGTAAGGAATTACCATCTCGCTTTGTACTTGATTCTCCTTCTATTATAAGTAAGCTTGAAAGACCACCACCTTCTATTAGTCCTGATACTTCGCAAGTTATTGATGATGCTAATTCTGCTATGAATAATCCTTATGATGATGCTAATACTTTGCTTGATAAGACTGTGCCACTAGGTGAACTCCTTGACGAACAACTTGCTAAAAATAAAAATATTGAGAATGCTGAAATAGATGAGACTGCTGAAACAGATGAAATCACTGAAACTGGAAACTATGAAACACCTATTAGACCTAGCTCTCCTAGATATGAATTGCCCGATATACCTGAGGTTTATGTTATGGAAGGAGAGGTAGCTGAGGACTTTCTTGCTTGTAAGGATAGAGAAGATCTTAAGAAGTTGTTATGCAAGTTGGAAGAAAAATCTTTGAATGCTAGAATAAAACATGATCCTAAGTTTGCGACTTAACCTATCTTTGTTACTCATAAGGACTATGCATTTTTTGTTGATCCAAAGTTAATTACTTTGGGTGAATCTGATCCTTTCCATGGCTGTGAAACTGAAACTGTGGTGGCACATCTTACTAAACTAAATGATATAGCCACCCTATTTGCTTATGATGAGAAAATTCTCTACTATTATATCCTCAAGTTATCTCCGTTCTCATTAAAGGGTGATGCTAAGACTTGGTACAACACTCTTACTCTTGGTTGTGTGCGTAGTCCACTGGATATGATTTACTACTTCTCTAAAAAATATTTTCCTGCTCATAAGAAACAAGCTGCCTTACAAGAAATATTTAACTTTGTGCAAATTGAAGAAGAGAATCTCCCACAAGCTTGGGGAGGATTCTCTCCAATTAATTAATGCTTTGCCTGATCATCCTCTTAAGAAAAATGAAATACTTGATATCTTCTATAATGGACTAACTGATGCTTCTATGGACTTAGTAGATAGTTGTGCTGGTTGTGTTTTCAGGGAACAAA
Organism: Secale cereale; assembly: GCA_902687465.1. NCBI lineage: Eukaryota > Viridiplantae > Streptophyta > Magnoliopsida > Poales > Poaceae > Secale > Secale cereale. The sequence goes on from LR738713.1 coordinate 413,508,929, forward strand.
CTGTTGAACGAGCTGAGGAATTATTGAATGATATATTGGAGAATTATGATGAATGGACACTTCCTGAACCACCACCTAAACCCATTCCGAAGAAGAGGGGTATTTTATTTCTCAGTCTTGAAGATATACAAGAGGCAAAGAAATGCATGAAAGAAAAATTTATTAAAGCTGAAGAAGTGAAGAATTTACCACCTATTAAAGAAATACATGATCTCGACACACCACCACAGGTGGTAGAGGTAAATTCTCTATTGAAGTTTGATGAAGGTGATATCCCTTATTGCAAGATCGTGGATGTTGCCTAGAGGGGGACGGGGTGAATAGGCTCTATTAATTAATTACGGTTTAGGCTTGAACAAATGCAGAATAAACCTAGCGATTAATTTGTCAAGCACAAAACCTACAACAACTAGGCTCACCTATGTGCACCAACAACTTATGCTAAGTAAGATAAACAACAAAGTGACAACAAGATATATGACAAGAAACAATATGGCTATCACGAAGTAAAGTGCATAAGTAAAGGGCTCGAGTAAGAGATAACCGAGGCACGCGGAGACGATGATGTATCCTGAAGTTCACACGCTTGCGGATGCTAATCTCCGTTTGGAGCGGTGTGGAGGCATAATGCTCCCCAAGAAGCCACTAGGGCCACCATAATCTCCTCACGCCCAAGCACAATGCAAGATGTCGTGATTCCACTAAGGGACCCTTGAGGGTGATCACTGAACCCGTACAAATGGCAACCCTTGGGGGCGGTCACCGAACCCATACACTTTGTCACCCCTTGGGGTGGTCACCGGAACCAGTCAAATTGCTCGGGGCGATCTCCACAACCTAATTGGAGACTCCGACGCTTGCCCAGAGTTTTACAACACAATGATTGAGCTCCGAACACCACCAACCGTCTAGGGCACCAAGGGAACCAAGAGCAACAAGCTCAAGGGTACCAAGCACCCAAGAGTAATAAGCTTCTCAACTTTTCATTTCCACGTATCACCGTGGAGAACTCCAACAGATGCAACTAATGCAATGGCAAGGCCACACGGAGTGCCCAAGTCCCTCACCCTCAAATCCCACCAAAGCAACAAGAGCTTTGGAGGAATATGAGAGGAAGAACAAGAAGGAGCACACCAAGAACTCCAAGATCTAGATCCAAGGGGTTCCCCTCACATAGAGTAGAAAGTGATTGATGGAAATTTGGATCTAGATCTCCTCTCTCTTTCCCCCCCAAAAACTAGCAAGAATCCACGGAGTGATTGAGAGATATTAAGCTCAAAGAAAATCAACAATGGGGGATGAACACAAGCTAAAGGGATAGAGTCAAATGGGGAAGAAGATCCCCTTTTATAGGTCCCCACGAATCTTCCCATTATGCTGCAGAAAACACAGGAGCGGTACAACCGCTAAGAGTACCGGAACAACCGGAAAACAGGGAACTTTGCTAAAACTGTACGGAGCGGTACAACCGGTGGAGCAGGCGATAGTACCGGTTAAAAATGAGTAACTGGAACAACCACACCACCACCGCTCAACAACCGCTTTTAGAACAGAGAGGAGTCACCCCCGAGTGGTAGTTGAGATGGTGCTTGCACCGGTGCAACCACCAGGACCGAGAACGGGTGGTGGAGAAGTCCCGACCGGTACAACTGCTCCAGACACCGGTAGTTCCTCTCAAAACTAGTTGACCGGACCAACCGGGCCATGCTACCTCTTGAGCTTGCATTGGTTTTTCCCTTGAAGAGGAAAGGGTGATGCAGCAAAGTAGAGTAAGTATTTCCCTCAGTTTTGAGAACCAAGGTATCAATCCAGTAGGAGATTACACACAAGTCGCCAAATACCTGCACAAACAAACAACCAACTTGCACCCAACGCTATAAAGGGATTGTTAATCCCTTCTAGGTTATTTGCAAAAGTGAGATCTGATAGAGATAGATGAACTAGTAAAGTAAATATTTTGGGGTTTCTGGTTTATAGATTGCAAAATAGTAGATCTGAAACATATAAGATGTAAAAATAGACCCGGGGGCCATAGGTTTCACTAGAGGCTTCTCTCATGATAGCAAGTATTATGGTGGGTGAACAAATTACTGTCAAGCAATTGTTAGAAGAGCGAATAATTATAACGACAAGTATGCCAATGATCATGAATATAGGCATCACGTCCATGACAAGTAGACCGACTCCTGCCTGCAATTATTACTATTACTCCACACATCGACCGAAACAATTTTGCATCTAGAGTATTAAGTTCATAATAACAGAGTACGCATTAAGCAAGATGACATGATGTAGCGGAATTAACTCAAGCAATATGATGAAAATCCCATCTTGTTATCCTCGATGGCAACAATACAATACGTGTCATGTCCCTTTCTATCACTAGGATTGAGCACCGCAAGATTGAACCCAAAGCAAAGCACTTCTCCCATTGTAAGAAAAACCAATCTAGTCGGCCAAACCAAACCGATAGTTCGAAGAGAATTACTAAGATATTATATCATGCATAAAAGAATTCAGAAGAAACTCAAATATTATTCATAGATAATCTGATCATAAACACACAATTCATTGGATCTTGACAAACACACCGCAAAATAAGATTACATCGGATAAATCTCCAAGAACAATGAGGAGAACTTGATATTGAAGATCATAGAGAGAGAATAAGCCATCTAGCTACTAGCTATGGACTTGTAGGTCTGTGGTAAACTACTCACACTTCTTCGAAAGGGCAATATGGTTGATGTAGATGCCCTCCGTGGTTTATTCCCCCTCCGGTAGAGTACCGGAAAAGGCCTCCAGATGGTATCTCACGAGAACAGATGGTTACGGCGGCGGAAAAGTGGTTTCGATGGATGTTCTCAGGTTTCTGGAATATATGTGAATTTATAGGCGGAAGATGTAGGTCAGGGGAGGCTCGGGGGGGCCACAAGGTAGGGGGCGCGCCCTTCACCCTTATGGCCGCCTCAAGGGTCCCCTAGCGTGTACTCCAAGCCCATCTGGTGTCTTCTGGTCCAAGAAAAATCTCTGTAAAGTATCGTTCCGTTTGGACTCCATTTGATATTCCTTTTCTGCGAAACTCAAAAACAAGGAAAAAACCAGAAACTGGCAGTGGGCTCTGGGTTAATAGGTTAGTCCCAAAAATCATATAAAATAGCATATAAATGCATATAAAACATCCAATATAGATAATATAATAGCATGGAACAATAAAAAATTATAGATACATTAGAGACGTATCAAGCATCCCCAAGCTTAATTCTTGCTCGTCCTCGAGTAGGTAAATGATAAAAGCATAATTTTTGATGTGGAATGCTACCCAACGTATTTATCAATGTATTTCTTCTTTATTGTGGCATGAATGTTCAGATCCATAAGGCTCAAAATAAAAATATATCAATATCAAAACAATAATACTTCAAGCATACTAAAAGCAATCTACGAAGCTTCAAAAATAACATGGCTAAAGAACGTTATCCCTACAAATCCTATAGTCCTTATGCTCCCTTTTCTGAACACAAAATACCCACCATGCCTATCCCGGAGTCAACCAAGAAATTGCTTTCATACTCTACTTTTTCAAGCCTTTTTTCAACTCTTCACGCAATATATGAGCGGGAGCCATGGACGTAGCACTATGAGTGGAATGGAGGTGGTAATAGAAAAAAGGTGGGAGAAAGTCTCACATCAACTAGTAAAATCAATGGACTATGGAGATTGCTACCTCTTGAGCATGCGTTGTTTTTCCCTTGAAGAGGAAAGCGTGATGCAGCAAAGTAGCGTAAGTATTTCCCTCAGTTTTTAGAACCAAGGTATCAATCCAGTTGGAGACTACACGCAAATCCCTCGTACCTACACAATCAATTAAGAACCTTGCAACCAACGCGATAAAGGGGTTGTCAATCCCTTCACGGCCACTTGCAAAATTGAGGTCTGATATAGATAATAAGATAAATAATTTTGGTATTTTTGTTGTATAGATTGAAAAGTAAAGATTGCAAAATAAAGAATAATAAAGATAGCTAGTTGATGGAAGATTAATATGATGGAAGATAGACCCGGGGGCCATAGGTTTCACTAGTGGCTTCTCTCAAGATAGCATATTCTATGGTGGGTGAACAAATTACTGTCGAGCAATTGATAGAAAAGTGCATACTTATGAGAATATCTAGGCATTAACATGATGGAAGGGTGAGAGTATGTATAATCCATGGACTCAACATTAGTCATAAAGAACTCACATACTTATTGCAAAAATCTACAAGTCATCAAAAAAAGTACTAATCGGATGTTCCTAGGGGAAGGGTTGGTAGGAGTTAACCATCGCGCGATCCCGACCTCCACACAAAGGATGACAATCAAAGAAATACCTCGTGCTTCAAATTTGTCACACAACGGTTACCATACGTGCATGCTACGGGACTTGCAAACATCAACACAAGTATTTCTCAAATTCACAACTACTCTACTAGCATGGCTCTAATATCACCATCCTCATATTTCAAAAAAATCATCAAGTATCAAACTTCTCATAATAGTCAATCCACTTTATATGAAAGTTTTTATTATACCCATCTTGGATGCCTATCATATTAGGACTAATTTTATAGCCAAAGAAAATTACCATGTTGTTCTAAAGGACTCTCAAAATAATATAAGTGAAGCATGAGAGATCAATAATTACTAAAAAATAAAACCACCACCGTGCTCTAAAAAGATATAAGTGAAGCACTAGAGCAAAATTATCTAGCTCAAAAGATACAAGTGAAGCACATAGAGTATTCTAATAAATACCGTTGTGTGTCTCTCCCAAAAGGAGTGTACAGCAAGGATGATTGTGGAAAACTAAAAAGCGAATACTCAAATCATACAAGACGCTCCAAGCAAAACACATATCATGTGGTGAATAAAAATATAGTCTCAAGTAAAGTTACCGATAGACGAAGATGAAAGAGGGGATGCCTTCCGGGGCATCCCCAAGCTTAGGCTTTTGGTTGTCCTTGAATTTTACCTTGGGTGCCTTGGGCATCCCCAAGCTTAGGCACTTGCCACTCTTTATTCCATAGTCCATCAAATCCTTACCCGAAAACTTGAAAACTCCACAACACAAAACTCAACAGAAAATCTCATGAGCTCCATCAGTATAAGAAAACAAACCACCACTTTAATGTATTGTAATGAACTCATTATTTATTTATATTGGTGTTAAATCTATTGTATTCCAACTTCTCTCTGGTTCATACCCCCCGATACTACTCATAGATACATCAAAATAAGCAAACAACACACGAAAAACGTTGTCAAAAACAGAACAGTTTGTAGCAATCTGTAACTTTCGAATACTTCTGTAACTCTAAAAAATCTGAAATAAATTGGTATGTCTTGACTTGTGCGTAGATCTCCCCGGCAACGGCGCCAGAAATTCTTGTTGCTACCTCTTGAGCATGCGTTGTTTTTCCCTTGAAGAGGAAAGGGTGATGCAGAAAAGTAGCATAAGTATTTCCCTCAGATTTTGAGAACCAAGGTATCAATCCAGTAGGAGACTACACGCAAATCCCTCGTACCTCCACAAACAATTAAGAACCTTGCAACCAACGCGATGAAGGGATTGTCAATCCCTTCACGGCCACTTGCAAAAGTGAGATCTGATAGAGATAATAAGATCAATATTTTAGGTATTTTTGTTGTATAGATTGAAAAGTAAAGATTGCAAAATAAAGAACAATAAAGATAGTGCTACTTCTTGAGCTTGCGTTGTATTCCCTCAAAGAGGAAAGGGTGATGCAACACAGTAGCGTAAGTATTTCCCTCAGTTTTTGAGAACCAAGGTATCAATCCAGTAGGAGACCACGCGCCAGTCCCTCGCACCTTCACAAACAAATAAGAACTTTGCAGCCAACGCGATAAGGGGTTGCCAATCCCTTTACTGTCACTGACAAAAGTGAAATCTGATAGATAGGATAGTATAATATTTTTGATATAAGAACAGAAAGTAAATAAAGCAAAGTAAAGTAGATGAAAGATTAATATGTTGAGAATAGACCCGGGGGCTATAGGTTTCACTAGTGGCTTCTCTCATGATAGCAGAATTCTACGGTGGGTGAACAAATTACTGTCGAGCAATTGATAGAAAAGCACATAGTTATGAGAATATCTAGGCATGATCATTATATATAGGCATCACATCCGTGACAAGTAGACCGAAACGATTCTACATCTACTACTATTACTCCACACATCGACCGCTATCCAGCATGCATCTAGAGTATTAAGTTCATAAGAACAGAGTAATGCTTTAAGCAAGATGACATGATGTAGAGGGATAAACTCGAGCAATATGATATAAATCCCATCTTTTTATCCTCGATGGCAACAATACAATACGTGCCTTATTGTCCCTGCTGTCACTGGGAAAGGACACCGCAAGATTGAACCCAAAGCCAAGCACTTCTCCCAATGCAAGAACTATAGATCTAGTAGGCCATACCAAACCAATAATTCAAAGAGACTTGCAAGGATATTATAATCATACATAAAAGGTTTCAGAAAAGAATCAAATATTGTTCATAGATAATCTTGATCAGAAACCCACAATTCATCGGATCTCGACAAACACACCGCAAAAAGATTACATTGAATAGATCTCCTCGAAGATCGAGGAGAACTTTGTATTGAGATCCGAAAAGAGAGAAGAAGCCATCTAGCTAATAACTATGGACCCGAAGGTCTGTGGTAAACTACTCACAATTCATAGGTGAGGCTATGGTGTTGATGTAGAAGCACTCCGTTGTAGATCCACCCTCCAGCGGAGCTCCGGAACAGGCCCCAAGATGGGATCTCACGGGAACAGAAGGTTGCAGCGGTGGAACTAGGCTTTTATCTGTTGCCTCGATGTTTTCAGGGTACATGGATATATAGGAGGAAGGAGGGCATCGGGGGAGCCAGAGGGGGCCCACGAGGGTGGGGGCGCGCCCTGGAGCCTCGTGGCCACGTCCTTCGTTCCCTCACGTGTACTCCAAGTCTTCTCGATAGATACGGTTCCAAAAATAACTCTCCCAAAGGTTTCATTCCGTTTGGACTCCGTTTGATATTCCTTTTCTAGGAAACCCTGAAATAGGCAAAAAAATAGCAATTTGCACTGGGAATTGGGTTAGTAGGTTAGTACGAAAAATAATATAAAAGTGTATAATAAAGCCCATTAAACATCCAAAACAGAATATATAATAGCATGGAATAATAAAAAATTATAGATACGTTGGAGATGTATCAAGCATCCCCAAGCTTAATTCATGCTCGTCCTCGAGTAGGTAAATGATAAAAACAGAATATTTGATGTGGAATGCTAACCAACATAATTCTCAATGTAATTTCTTTATTGTGGCATGAATGTTCAGATCCGAAAGATTCAAGACAAAAGTCTATAGTGACATAAGAAATAATAATACTTCAAGCATACTAACAAAGCAATCATGTCTTCTCAAAATAACACGGCCAAAGAAAGTTATCCCTACAAAATCATATTGTCTGGCAATGCTCCGTCTTCATCACACAAAATATTCATATCATGCACAACCCCGGTTTCAGCCAAGCAATTGTTTTCATACTCACAAAATTTCAAACCTTTCAACTTTCACGCAATACATGAGTGTGAGCCATGGATATAGCACTATAGGTGGAATAGAGTGGTGGTTGTGGAGAAGACAAAAAGGAGGAAGATAGTCTGACATCAACTAGGCGTATCAATGGGCTATGGAGATGCCCATCAATAGATATCAATGTGAGTGAGTTGGGATTGCCATGCAATGGATGCACTAGAGCTATAAATGTATGAAAGCTCAATCAAAAGAAACTAAGTGGGTGTGCATCCAACTTGCTTGCTCACAAAGACCTAGGGCATTTGAGGAAGCCCATCATTGGAATATACAAGCCAAGTTCTATAATGAAAATTCCCACTAGTATATGAAAGTGACAAAACAAGAGAGTATCTATCATGAAGATCATGGTGCTACTTTGAAGCACAAGTGTGGAAAAGGATAGTAGCATTGTCCCTTCTCTCTTTTATCTCATTTTTTTGGAGGGGCTTTTTTGTTAGCCCATCTCTATATTATTTTTGGGCCATCTTTTTTTTATTTGGCCTTTCCTCACATGGGACAATGCTCTAATAATGAAGATCATCACACTTTCATTGACTTACAAATCAAAGATTACAACTCGAAGCTAGAACAAAATATGACTCTATGTGAATGATGATGAAGAATGTCATATGAACGGAACGATGGAAATTTGCATGGCAATATATCTCGGAATGGCTATGGAAATGCCATAATAGGTAGGTATAGTGGCTGTTTTGAGGAAGGTATATGGTGGGTGTATGGTACCGGCGAAAGTTGAGCGGTACAAGAGAGGCTAGCAATGGTGGAAGGGTGAGAGTGTGTATAATCCATGGACGCAACATTAGTAATAAAGAACTCACATACTTATTGCAAAAATCTACGAGTCATCAAAACAAAGTATTCAACGCAAGCTCCTAGGGGAAGGGTTGGTAGGAGTTAACCATTGTGCGATCCCGACCTCCACACAAAGGATGACACTCAATAAATACCTCATGCTCTAACTTCGTCACATAGCGGTTCACCATACGTGCATTCTACGGGAATCACAAACTTTAACACAAGTATTTCTCAAATCCATAATTACTCCACTAGCATGACTCTAATATCACCATCCTCATATCTCAAAACAATCATCAAGTATCAAACTTCTCATCATATTCAATGCACTTTATATGAAAGCTTTTACTATACTCATCTTGGATGCCTATCATATTTGGACTAGTTTTATAAACAAAGCACATTACCATGCTGTTCTAAAAGACTCTCAAAAGGATATAAGTGAAGCATGAGAGATCAACAATTTCTACAAAATAAAACCACCATCGTGCTCTAAAAGATATAAGGGAAGCACATAGCGTATTCTAATAAATTCTAAACCATATTTATCTCTCTCAAAAGGTGTGTCCAGCAAGGATGATTGTGGAAAAATAAAAAGCAAAGACTCAAATCATACATGACGCTCCAAGCAAAACACATATCATGTGGTGAATAAAAATATAGTCCCGGGTATAGTTACCGATAGATGAAGACGAAAGAGGGGATGCCTTCCCGGGGCATCCCCAAGCTTAGGGTTTTGGTTGTCCTTGAATTTTACCTTGGGGTGCCTTGGGCATCCCCAAGCTTAGGCTTTTTCCACTCTTTGTTCCATATTCCATCAAAGCCATACTCAAAACTTGAAAACTTCACAACACAAAACTTAGCCAAAAATCTCGTGAGCTCCGTTAGTATAAGAAAACAAACCACCACTCAAAGGTACTGTAATTAACTCATTCTTTGTTTATATTGGTGTTAAACCTACTGTATTCCAACTTCTCTATGATTCATACCCTCCAATACTACTCATAGATTCATCAAAATAAGCAAACAACACACGAAAAACAGAATCTGTCAAAAATAGAACAGTCTGTAGTAATATGTAACTTTCGAATACTTATGTAACTCCAAAAAAATTGAAATAAATTGGTAAACGTGAGTAATTTGTCTATTAATCATCTACAAAAAGAATCAACTAAATATCACTCTCCAGTAAAAAATCACAGCCAAACTCGTGAGCGCTACAGTTTCTGTTTTTTACACCATGATCATATAAACTTCACACAAGTCTTCCCAAAGGTTCTACTTGGCACGAACACTAATTAAAACACAAAACCACATCTAAACAGAATCTAGATGCAATATTTATTCCTAAACAAAAGCAAAAACAAAGAAAATAAATTTGGGTTGCCTCCCAACAAGCGCTATCGTTTAACGCCCCTAGCTAGGCATTGATAATTTCGATGATGCTTACATGAAGGATAGCAATTGAAACACGAAGAGAGCATCACATATCATGTGAAAAACACATGTAAGTCTAACATAGTTCCTATGCATAGGCATCTTATAGGTAAACAACTTAGCAAGACAAGCAAGATCTAACATATGCAAGGAAGAAGATAGAAACAAGATCAATCTCAACACGAAGAGAGGTAATTTAGTAACATGAAGATTTCTACAACCATATTTTCCTCTCTCATAATAATTGCATGTAGGATCATAAGCAAATTAAACAATAAAGCTATCACAAAACATATTCCCAACACGATCCACATGCATACGAAGTTGACACTCTTCCAAAATAGTGGGATCAACATTAACTAAAGTCATGACCTCTCCAAACCCACCTTTATCAAAAACATCATAAGATTGAACATTCTCCCAATATGTGGGATCTAAAGTTGACACTCTTCCAAACCCACTTTCAATATTACTGCAAACATTATTATCAATCTCATATTCATCATGGGGCTTAAATAAATTTTCAAGATCATAAGAAGAATAACCCCAATCATGATCATTGCAACAAGTAGTGGGCATAGCAAAATGAGCATCCCCAAGCTTAAGGTTCTGCATATCATTAGCAAAATTGACATTAATAGAATATATAACAACATCATTGCAATCATGCTTTTCATTCAAGGAGCTATCATGAATCACTTTTTCTTTTAACAATTCCTCACAATTTCCAGATTCATGAATTTCAAGCAAAACCCCATAAAGATAATCTAGTGCACACAACTCACTAGCAATTGGTTCATCAAAATTGGATCTCTTAAAAAGATTGGAAAGTGGATGAGGATCCATAATTTAGCAAGCGAAGATGCAAGCTAATAGAGGGCACATAGCAACACAAGCAAACAGAAATGCGGACGGAAAAAGGGCGAATAAAACAGCAAGGGTGAAGTGGGGGAGAGGAAAACGAGAGGCAAATAATGTAATGCGAAGGATAAGGGTTTGTGATAGGTACTTGGTATATGACTTTTGCGTAAGCCTCCCCGGCAACGGTGCCAGAAATTCTTCTTGCTACTTCTCGAGCTTGCGTTGTATTCCCTCGAAGAGGAAAGGGTGTTGCAGCACAGTAGCGTAACTATTTCCCTCAGTTTTTGAGAACCAAGGTATCAATCCAGTAGGAGACCACGTGCGAGTCCGTCGCACCTGCACAAACAAATAAGAACTTCGCAGCCAACGCGATAAGGGGTTGTCAAGTCCTTTACGGTCACGTACGAAAGTGAGATCTGATAGATAGGATAGTATAATATTTTTGGTATTTTTGATATAAGAACAGAAAGTAAATAAAGCAAAGTAAAGTAGATGGAAGATTAATATGTTGAGAATAGACCCAGGGGCCATAGGTTTCAATAGTGGCTTCTCTCATGATAGCAGAATTCTACGGTGGGTGAACAAATTACTATTGAGCAATTGAGAGAAAAGCGCATAGTATGAGAATATCTAGGCATGATCATTATATACAGGCATCACATCCGTGACAAGTAGACCGAAACGATTCTGGATCTACTACTATTACTCAACACATCGACCGCTATCCAGCATGCATCTAGAGTATTAAGTTCATAAGAACAGAGTAATGCTTTAAGCAATGGCATGCTGTAGAGGGATAAACTCAAGCAATATGATATAAACCCCATCTTTTAATCCTCGATGGCAACAATACAATACGTGCCTTGCTGCCCTTGCTATCACTGGGAAAGGACACCGCAAGATTGAACCCAAAGCCAAGCACTTCTCCCATTGCAAGAACTATAGATCTAGTAGGCCAATCCAAACCAATAATTCGAAGAGACTTGCAAGGATATTATAATCATACATAAAAGATTTCAGAAAAGAATCAAATATTGTTCATAGATAATCTTGATCATAAACCCACAATTCATCGGATCTCGACAAACACACTGCAAAAAGATTACATCAAATAGATCTCCTCGAAGATCGAGGAGAACTTTGTATTGAGATCCAAAAAGAGAGAAGATGCCATCTAGCTTATAACTATGGACCCGAAGGTCTATGGTAAACTACTCACAACTCATTGGTGAGGCTATGGTGTTGATGTACAAGCACTCCGTAGTAGATCCCCACTCCGGCGGAGCTCCAGAATAGGCCCCAAGATGGGATCTCACGAGAAAAGAAGATTGCGGTGGTGGAATTAGGGTTTTCTCTGTTGCCTCAATGTTTTCAGGGTACATGGATATATATATATATATATATATATATACATATATATATATATATATATATATATATATATATATATATATATATATATATATATATATATATATATATATATATATATATATATATATATATATATATATATATATGAGGAAGGAGGGCATCGGGGGAGCCAGAGGGGGCCCAGGAGGGTGGGAGGCGCGCCCTGGACCCTCGTGGCCACCTCCTTCGTTCCCTCGCGTGTACTCCAAGTCTTCTGGGTAGATACGGTTCCAAAAATAACTCTCCCGAAGGTTTCATTCTGTTTGTACTCCGTTTGATATTCCTTTTCTGCGAAACCCTGAAATAGGCAAAAAAACAGCAATTTGCACTGGGCCTTGGGTTAGTAGGTTAGTCCCAAAATAATATGAAAGTGTATAATAAAGCCCATTAAACATCCAAAACAGAATATATAATAGCATGGAACAATAAAAAATTATAGTTACATTGGAGACGTATCAGATAGATAGTTGATGGAAAATTAATATGATGGAAGATTGACCCGGGGGCCATAGGTTTCACTAGGGGCTTCTCTCAAGATAGCATATTCTATGGTGGGTGAACAAATTACTGTCGAGCAATTGATAGAAAGCGCATACTTATGAGAATATCTAGGCATGATAATGTATATAGGCATCACGTCCGTGACAAGTAGACCAAAATTATTCTACTACTATTACTCCACACATCGACCGCTATCCAGCATGCATCTAGAGTATTAAGTTCATAAGAACAGAGTAACTTCTTAAGCAAGATGACATGATGTAGAGGGATAAACTCATGCAATATGATATAAACCCCATCTTTTTATCCTCGATGGCAACAATACGATACGTGCCTTGCTGCCCCTGTTGTCACTGGGAAAGTACACCGCAAGAATGAACCCAAAGCTAAGCACTTCTCCCATTGCAAAAAAGATCAATCTAGTAGGCCAAACCAAACTGATAATTCGAAGAGACTTGCAAAGATATTAAATCATACATATAAGAATTCAGAGAAGAACCAAATATTGTTCATAGATAATCTTGATTATAAACCCACAATTCATCAGATCTCGACAAACACACCGCAAAAAGTATTACATCAAATAGATCTCCAAGAAGATCGAGGAGAACTTTGTATTGAGATCCAAAGAGAAAGAAGAAGCCATCTAGCTAATAACTATGGACCCAAAGGTATGTGGTAAACTTCTCACAACTCATCGGAGAGGCTATGGTGTTGATGTAGAAGCCCTCCGTGATCGATTCCCCCTCCGGCGGAGCTCCGAAAAAGGCCCCGAGATGGGATCTCGCGGGTACAGAAGGTTGCGACGGTGGAAATAGGGTTTCGTGGTGCTCTCGGATGTTTTTAGGGTATATGAATATATACAGGTTGAAGAAGTACGTCGGTGGAGCCACGAGGGGCCCCGAGGGTGGGGTTGCGCGCCTACCCCACTGGGCGCGCCCTCCTGCCTCGTGGCCGCCTCGTGGCTTCCCAAACGTGTACTCCAAGTCTTCTGGATTGCGTTTGTTCCAAAAATAATCCTCGCGTAGGTTTCATTCCGTTTGGACTCTGATATTCCTTTTTTGCGAAACACTGAAATAGGCAAAAAACAACAATTTGCACTGGGCCTTTGGTTAGTAGGTTAGTCCCAACAATAATATAAATGTGCATATTAAAGCCCATTAAACATCCAAAATAGATAATATAATAGCTTGGAACAATAAAAAATTATAGATACGTTGGAGACGTATCAGAGATGTCCATCAATCGATATTAGTGTGAGTGAGTTGGGATTGCCATGTAATGGATGCACTAGAGCTATAAGTGTATGAAAGCTCAAAAAGACAACCAGTGGGTGTGCATCAACTTGCTTTCTCATGAAGACCTAGGGCATTTGAGGAAGCCCATCGTTGGAATATACAAGCGAAGTTATATGATGAAAAATTCCCACTAGTGATATATGAAGGTGACAACATAGGAGACTCTCTATCATGAAGAACATGGTGCTACTTTGAAGCACAAGTGTGGTAAAGGATAGTAACATTGTCCCTTCTCTCTTTCTCTCTCATTTTTTTGGTGGGCCTCTTTGGCCTGTTTTGTTTACTTGGGCTTCATTGGCCTCTTTTATTTTTGATAACCTCACATGGGACAATGTTCTAATAATGATGATCATCACACTTTTATTTACTTACAACTCGATATTACAACTCGATGCTTAGAACAAAGATATGACTCTATATGAATGCCTCCGGTGGTGTATTGGGATGTGCAAGGGCCAAGAGTGACATGTATGAAATATATGAGCGGTGGATTTGCCACAAATACTATGTCAACTACATGATCACGCAAAGCAATATGACAATGATGAAGCGTGTCATAATAAACGGAATGGTGGATTTACATGGCAATATATCTCGGAATGGCTATGGAAATGCCATAATAGGTAGGTATGGTGGCTGTTTTGAGGAAGGTATAAGGTGGGTTTTATGCACTGGCGAAAGTTGTGCGGCACTAGAGTGGCTAGCAAGGTGGAAGGGTGAGAGTGCGTATAATCCATGGGTTCACATTAGTCATAAAGAACTCACATACTTATTGCGAAAAATCTACTTAGACCTCAAAGCAAAGCACTACAATTCATGCCCATAGGGGGGAGGTTGGTAGGAGTTAACCATCACGCGCCCCTGACCTTCCCGCAAAGAGGAAACAATCAAGATACAAAGCGCGCCAATCTGGTTACATAGGCCATGCGTGCATGCTTCGGGAATCACAAACCTTAACACAATTATTTCTTTAACCTCACAAACTACCACTAGCATGACTCTAATATTTCCATCTTAACATCTCAAAACAGTTACAAGGAGTCAAACTTCATATAATATTTAATGCTCTATATATGAAAGTTTTTATTATATCTCCTTTGGATGTCTATCATATTAGGACTAATTTCATAACCCAAGAAAATTACCATGCTGTTCTTTAAGACTCTCAAAATAATATAAGTGAAGCAAGAGAGTTCAATAATTTCTACAAAATAAAACCACCACCGTGCTCTAAAAAGATATAAGTGAAGCACTAGAGCAAAATTGCCTGGCTCAAAAGATATAAGTGAAGCACATAGAGTATTCTAATATATCACGATTGAAGCGTGTCCCTCTCAAAAGGTGTGTACAGCAAGGATGATTGTGGCAAACTAAATAGCAAAGACTCATATCATACACGATGCTCCAAGCAAAACACATATCATGTAGTGAATAGAAATATAGCCTCAAGTAAAGTTACTGATAGATGAAGACAAAAGAGGGGATGCCTTCCCGGGGCATCCCCAAGCTTAGGCTCATGTCCATCCTTGAAATTTACCTTGAGGTGCCTTGGGCATCCCCAAGCTTAGGCTTTTGCCACTCTTTATTCCATAGTCCATCAAATCCTTACCAAAAGTGTGAAAACTTCACAACACAAAACTCAACAGAAAATCTCATGAGCTCCGTTAGTAAAACAAAGCAAATAACCACTCAAGGTACTGTTGTGATCGTATTCTAATTTTATATTGGTGTAATATCTACTATATTCCAACTTCTCCATGGTTCATACACCCCGATACTTGCCATATATGCATCAAAATAAGCAAACAACACATGGAAAATAGAATCTGTCGAAAACACAACAGTCTGTAGCAATCTGAAAACTTTGCATACTTCGGTAACTCTAAAAATTCTGAAAACATTGGAAGACATGGGGAATTTGTATATCAATTTTGTGTAAGAATTTCAGAAGGTTTCGACGTTCCGGTGAATTATTGAATTATCTGCACTGGGCGCAAAAGTTTCTGTTTTTCGGCAAAATCAAATCAACGATCACCGTAAGCCATCGCAAAGGTTTTACTTGGCCCAAACACTAATTAAAACACCAAAACACAATTACTATAGAAGTAACAATGTGTAAAACTTTGAAAATAGAACCAAAAAGTAAAAATAAAAAATAAAATTGGGTTTCCTCCCAACAAGCGCTATTGTTTAACGCCCTTACCTAGGCATAAAGCGCAAATAGATCTAGGTATTATCATCTTTGGTCTTACCCTTTTTTTCTACGATTATGCTCAAATCCGGGAGGTTCCTTGTGCTTCCCGTCATCTTCAGCAATTTTTATGTCTAAAGCATCCAACCGTTTGTTGCAAAGGGTGATCAATGTATTCATGCAGTGAAGGTTTCCACTAACATTTTGAGAGGTTAAATAGATTTTTATAAATCAACTAATTTTTTATGTACTTCGCATAACTTTTCCAAGACTTGTGTTTTTTCATGGGTATTATCGAGTGCCTCTGGCGGGGATGGTATTCCTACCATACTCTCTATTATCTCAAACGCAGTGTTGGCCTCGATCTCTATAAAATTTCCTTTAGCAGAAAAATCCAGAAGTTGCCTATGGGGCATGATTAAACCAATGTAAAAACTGCGAAGTAGAATCTTAATGTCCTCCTTTGTAGTGCAGATGCGATACGACTCTATCATCCGGTACCAAGCATCCTTTAAAGTTTCTCCTTGTTTCTGCTTCAAGTTAAGAACTTCAAAGTCTGAAGACAAAGGAGGGATAGTGGTGCTAGCCATTTAAAGGCAAACGATCTAACACACGAGCAAGCAAAAAGCAAGCGAAAAAGACGAACGAAAGAAGGGCAAAAAAAGGGAAATCTTTTCGAAAATCATTTTAGAAGTGGGGGAGAGGAAAACAAGATGCGAATGGCCAATAATGTAAATTCAAGGGATGAGAGTTTAATGAAGGGTACTTCGTGGGTCTTGACTTGACATAGATCTCAATGAAACCAGAGATTGGCGAGTTGAAAGAAGACAAATCTTGACTTGACTTGGCGTAGATCTCCCCGGCCACGGCACCAAAAATTCTTCCTGCTACCTCTTGAGCTTGCGTTGGTTTTTCCCTTGAAGAGGAAAGGGTGATGCAGCAAAGTAGAGTAAGTATTTCCCTCAGTTTTGAGAACCAAGGTATCAATCCAGTAGGAGATTACACACAAGTCGCCAAATACCTGCACAAAAAAACAACAAATTTGCACCCAACGCTATAAAGGGATTGTCAATCCTTACTAGGTTATTTGCAAAAGTGAGATCTGATAGAGATAGATGAACTAGTAAAGTAAATATTTTTGAGTTTTTGGTTTATAGATTGAAAAGTAAAAGATTGTAAAATAGTATATCTGAAACTTATAAGATGTAAAAATAGACCCCGGGGCCATAGGTTTCACTAGAGGCTTCTCTCATGATAGCAAGTATTACGGTGGGTGAACAAATTACTGTCAAGCAATTAATAGAAGAGCAAAAAATTATAACGACATCTATGGCAATGATCATGAATATAGGCAGCACGTCCGTAACAAGTAGACCGACTCCTGCATGCATCTACTACTATTACTCCACACATCGACCGAAACAATTTTGCATCTAGAGTATTAAGTTCATAAGAACAGAGTAACGCATTTAGCAAGATGACATGATGTAGTGGAATTAACTCAAGCAATATGATGAAAACCCCGTCTGGTTAACCTCGATGGGAACAATACAATACGTGTCATGTCCCTTTCTGTCACTGGGATTGAGCACTGCAAGATTGAACCCAAAGCAAAGCACTTCTTCCATTGCAAGAAAAACCTATCTAGTTGGCCAAACCAAACCGATAGTTCGAAGAGAATTACTAAGATATTATATCATGCATAAAAGAATTCAGAACAAACTCAAACATTATACATAGATAATCTGATCATAAACCCACAATTCATCGGATCTTGACAAACACACCGCAAAATAATATTACATCGGATAGATCTCCAAGAACAACGAGGAAACATGGTATCGAGGATCAAAGAGAGAGAAGAAGCCATCTAGGTATTAACTATGGACCCGAAGGTCTGTGGTAAACTACTCACAACTCATTGGTGAGGCTATGGTGTATCTTTAGAAGCACTCCGTGGTAGATCCTCCCTCCGGCGGAGCTCCGGACCAGGCCCCAAGATGGGATCTCATGGGAACAGAAGATTGCGGCGGTGGAATTAGGGGTTTCTTTGTTGCCTTGATGTTTTCAGGGTACATGGATATATATACGAGGAAGGAGGGCATCGGGGGAGCCAGAGGGGGCCCACGAGGGTGGGAGGCGCGTCCAGGGGGAGGGGGCGCGCCCTGGACCCTCGTGGCCACCTCCTTCGTTCCCTCGCGTGTACTCCAAGTCTTCTGGTAGATACGGTTCCAAAAATAACTCTCCCAAAGGTTTCATTCCGTTTGGACTCCGTTTGATATTCCTTTTCTGCGAAACCCTGAAATAGGCAAAAAAAACAGCAATTTGCACTGGGCCTTGGGTTAGTAGGTTAGTCCCAAAAATAATATAAAAGTGTATAATAAAGCCCATTAAACATCCGAAATAGAATATATAATAGCATGGAACAATCAAAAATTATAGATACGTTCGAGACGTATCAGATAGCTAGTTGATGGAAGATTAATATGATGGAAGATAGACCCGGGGGCCATAGGTTTCACTAGGGGCTTCTCTCAAGATAGCATATTGTACGGTGGGTGAACAAATTACTGTCGAGCAATTGATAGAAAGCGCATACTTATGAGAATATCTAGGCATGATAATGTATATAGGCATCACATCTGTGACAAGTAGAACGAAACGATTCTACTACTATTACTCCACACATCGACCGCTATCCAACATGCATATGGGGCATGATTAAACCAATGTAAAAACTGCGAAGTAGAATCTTAATGTCCTCCTTTGTAGTGCAGATGCGATACGACTCTATCATCCGGTACCAAGCATCCTTTAAATTTTCTCCTTCTTTCTGCTTGAAGTTAAGAACTTCAAAGTCTGAAGACAAAGGAGGGATAGTGGTGCTAGCCATTTAAAGGCAAACGATCTAACACACGAGCAAGCAAAAAGCAAGCAAAGAAGACGAACGGGAGAAGGGCAAAAAAAGGGAAATCTTTTCGAAAATCATTTTAGAAGTGGGGGAGAGGAAAACAAGAGGCGAATGGCCAATAATGTGAATGCAAGGGATGAGAGTTTAATGAAGGGTACTTCGTGGGTCTTGACTTGACATAGATCTCAACGAAACCAGAGATTGGCGAGTTGAAAGAAGACAAATCTTGACTTGACTTGGCGTAGATCTCCCCGGCCACGGCGCCAAAAATTCTTCCTGCTACCTCTTGAGCTTGCGTTGGTTTTTCCCTTGAAGAGGAAAGGGTGATGCAGCAAAGTAGAGAAAGTATTTCCCTCAGTTTTGAGAACCAAGGTATCAATCCAGTAGGAGATTACACACAAGTCGCCAAATACCTGCACAAACAAACAACAAATTTGCACTCAACGCTATAAAGGGATTGTCAATCCTTACTATGTTATTTGCAAAAGTGAGATCTGATAGAGATAGATGAACTAGTAAAGTAAATATTTTTGGGTTTTTGGTTTATAGATTGAAAAGTAAAAGATTGCAAAATAGTAGATCTGAAACTTATAAGATGTAAAAATAGACCTCGGGGCCATAGGTTTCACTAGAGGCTTCTCTCATGATAGCAAGTATTACGGTGGGTGAACAAATTACCGTCAAGCAATTGATAGAAGAGCGAGAAATTATAACGACATCTATGGCAATGATCACGAATATAGGCAGCACGTCCATGACAAGTAGACCGACTCCTTCCTGCATCTACTAGTATTACTCCACACATCGACCGAAACGATTTTGCATCTAGAGTATTAAGTTCATAAGAACAAAGTAACGCATTAAGCAAGATGACATGATGTAGTGGGATTAACTCAAGCAATAGGATGAAAACACCATCTTGTTAACCTCGATGACAACAATACAATACGTGTCATGTCTCTTTCTGTCACTAGGATTGAGCACCGCAAGACTGAACCCAAAGCAAAGCACTTCTTCCATTGCAAGAAAAACCAATCTAGTTGGCCAAACCAAACCGATAGTTCGAAGAGAATTACTAAGATATTATATCATGCATAAAAGAATTCAGAACAAACTCAAACATTATACATAGATAATCTGATCATAAACCCACAATTCATCGGATCTTGACAAACACACCGCAAAATAATATTACATCGGATAGATCTCCAAGAACAACGAGGAAACATGGTATCGAGGATCAAAGAGAGAGAAGAAGCCATCTAGGTATTAACTATGGACCCGAAGGTCTGTGGTAAACTACTCACAACTCATTGGTGAGGCTATGGTGTATCTTTAGAAGCACTCCGTGGTAGATCCTCCCTCCGGCGGAGCTCCGGACCAGGCCCCAAGATGGGATCTCATGGGAACAGAAGATTGCGGCGGTGGAATTAGGGGTTTCTTTGTTGCCTTGATGTTTTCAGGGTACATGGATATATATACGAGGAAGGAGGGCATCGGGGGAGCCAGAGGGGGCCCACGAGGGTGGGAGGCGCGTCCAGGGGGAGGGGGCGCGCCCTAGACCCTCGTGGCCACCTCCTTCGTTCCCTCGCGTGTACTCCAAGTCTTCTGGTAGATACGGTTCCAAAAATAACTCTCCCAAAGGTTTCATTCCGTTTGGACTCCGTTTGATATTCCTTTTCTGCGAAACCCTGAAATAGGCAAAAAAACAGCAATTTGCACTGGGCCTTGGGTTAGTAGGTTAGTCCCAAAAATAATATAAAAGTGTATAATAAAGCCCATTAAACATCCGAAACAGAATATATAATAGCATGGAACAATCAAAAATTATAGATACGTTGGAGACGTATCAGATAGCTAGTTGATGGAAGATTAATATGATGGAAGATAGACCCGGGGGCCATAGGTTTCACTAGGGGCTTCTCTCAAGATAGCATATTGTACGGTGGGTGAACAAATTACTGTCGAGCAATTGATAGAAAGCGCATACTTATGAGAATATCTAGGCATGATAATGTATATAGGCATCACATCTGTGACAAGTAGAACGAAACGATTCTACTACTATTACTCCACACATCGACCGCTATCCAACATGCATATGGGGCATGATTAAACCAATGTAAAAACTGCGAAGTAGAATCTTAATGTCCTCCTTTGTAGTGCAGATGCGATACGACTCTATCATCCGGTACCAAGCATCCTTTAAATTTTCTCCTTCTTTCTGCTTGAAGTTAAGAACTTCAAAGTCTGAAGACAAAGGAGGGATAGTGGTGCTAGCCATTTAAAGGCAAACGATCTAACACACGAGCAAGCAAAAAGCAAGCAAAGAAGACGAACGGGAGAAGGGCAAAAAAAGGGAAATCTTTTCGAAAATCATTTTAGAAGTGGGGGAGAGGAAAACAAGAGGCGAATGGCCAATAATGTGAATGCAAGGGATGAGAGTTTAATGAAGGGTACTTCGTGGGTCTTGACTTGGCATAGATCTCAACGAAACCAGAGATTGGCGAGTTGAAAGAAGACAAATCTTGACTTGACTTGGCGTAGATCTCCCCGGCCACGGCGCCAAAAATTCTTCCTGCTACCTCTTGAGCTTGCGTTGGTTTTTCCCTTGAAGAGGAAAGGGTGATGCAGCAAAGTAGAGTAAGTATTTCCCTCAGTTTTGAGAACCAAGGTATCAATCCAGTAGGAGATTACACACAAGTCGCCAAATACCTGCACAAACAAACAACAAATTTGCACTCAACGCTATAAAGGGATTGTCAATCCTTACTATGTTATTTGCAAAAGTGACATCTGATAGAGATAGATGAACTAGTAAAGTAAATATTTTTGGGTTTTTGGTTTATAGATTGAAAAGTAAAAGATTGCAAAATAGCAGATCTGAAACTTATAAGATGTAAAAATAGACCTCGGGGCCATAGGTTTCACTAGAGGCTTCTCTCATGATAGCAAGTATTACGGTGGGTGAACAAATTACCGTCAAGCAATTGATAGAAGAGCGAGAAATTATAACGACATCTATGGCAATGATCACGAATATAGGCAGCACGTCCATGACAAGTAGACCGACTCCTTCCTGCATCTACTAGTATTACTCCACACATCGACCGAAACGATTTTGCATCTAGAGTATTAAGTTCATAAGAACAAAGTAACGCATTAAGCAAGATGACATGATGTAGTGGGATTAACTCAAGCAATAGGATGAAAACACCATCTTGTTAACCTCGATGACAACAATACAATACGTGTCATGTCTCTTTCTGTCACTAGGATTGAGCACCGCAAGACTGAACCCAAAGCAAAGCACTTCTTCCATTGCAAGAAAAACCAATCTAGTTGGCCAAACCAAACCGATAGTTCGAAGAGAATTACTAAGATATTATATCATGCATAAAAGAATTCAGAAGAAACTCAAATATTATTCATAGATAATCTGATCATTAACCCACAATTCATCGGATCTTGACAAACACGCCGCAAAATAAGATTACATCGGATAGATCTCCAAGAACAACAAGGAAAACATGGTATTGAGGATCAAAGAGAGAGAAGAAGCCATCTAGCTACTAGCTAGTGACCCGTAGGTCTGTGGTAAACTACTCACACTTCATTGGAAGGGTAATAAGGTTGATGTGGATGCCCTCCGTGGTTGATTCCCCCTCCGGCAGAGTACCGAATAAGGCATCCAGATGGGATCTCGCGAGAACAGAAGGTTACGGTAGCAGAAAAGTGGTTTCGATGGATGTTCTCGGGTTTTTGGAATATATGTGAATTTATAGACGGAAGAAGTAGGTCAGTGGAGGCTCGGGGGG
>LR738713.1:413531881-413798250 GCA_902687465.1 Secale cereale
GGGGGGGGGGCAAGGTAGGAGGGCGCACCCTTCACCCTTGTGGCCACCTCGAGGGCCCCCTGGTGTGTATTCCAAGTCTATCTGGTGTCTTATGGTCCAAGAAAAGTCTCTGTAGAGTATCGTTCCATTTGGACTCCGTTCGATATTCCTTTTCTACGAAACTCATAAACAAGGAAAAAACAGAAACTGGCACTGGGCTCTGGGTTAATAGGTTAGTCCCAAAAATCATATAAAATAGGATATAAATGCATATAAAACATCCAAGATAGATAGTATAATAGCATGGAAGAATAAAAAATTATAGATACGTTGGAGACGTATCAGGCCACCACCACCCAAGAACTGCTCCACAACATAAACTAGTTCGGTGGTACGGTGGTAGTGGGCCGGTACAACCGCCTAGCCGCTGATACGTCCAAAACGTATATATAATTTCTGCTTGCTCCATGCCTCTTTTGGGTGATATTTCTATGATATTCATACACTTCCATACACTTTTGATCATATTTGGACTAACCTATTAACTCAGTGCACCCTAGTGCCAGTTTCTGTTTTCGGCTGTTTTTGTATTTCAGGTTTTCACATTACGAGAACTGCTAGGAAAAATCCAGAAAAATTATATAAAAAATCAGCGTTCCAGAACCTACCGTGCGCCCGAAGGACAGCCGGGGGGGCCACCAGGGCTCCAGGCGCCCTGGCAGCGCGCCCCCCTGGGCCGCGCCGGGGGGGCCTGGGCCCCCCGAGCCCCGTCTGGTGCCCCCCTTTGGCATATATTTAGAGTGTTTCCCGAAACCCTTGAGGGAGGAACTCTTTTCGCGATCCCATCTCTGTTCCGCCGCCGCCGCCGCTTCCAAGATCGGGAGCACCAGGAGAACTCTTCCCGGCACCCTGCCGGAGGGGAGGATCACCACCGGGAGCCTCTCCACCACCATGGACGCCTCCCGGATGAGTTGTGAGTAGTCTCCCTTGGACCATGGGTCCATGGTCAGTAGCTATGTGATGTTCTCCTCCCGTTCTTGTGCTTCACTAATTAGTCCTCGTGAGCTGCCCTACATGATCGAGGCACATATGTAATCCTTATGCTGTTGCTATGTTGAGTTTGCTGGGATCCGATGGATTATGAGATTATGTTCAGATTGTGATTGAGTAATATATTTGATCTACCTCTTTTATATTTATGTTCGTAAGTAATTCTTGCATGTTCTCCGATGTTATTTATTGCTTTGGCCAAGTAGTAGGTAGTGACTCCAAGAGGGAACGTTATGCTTGATTGTGGGTTCATGCCCCTCGATGACTAGTTTGAGTGACAGAAACATGAGTCTAGGGGATGTGCTGTTGCCATAAGGGGGAAAACAATGGTGCTTGTTCCCGCGGGTGCAAGGATTGTTTACTTTACGCAAAGTTCTTTTAATGCAGTTGTCTATTGCATTGAGTTTACACTATGGGTGGGACTCGCAACTTAATACCAGCGAGATGTTCTGGATAGATATCTCAAGGTGGATGATTAGTAGCAGATATTGATGGATTTTGGTCTACTTACTTTGGCGTACCGCCCATGCTTTGAACCTCAGAATTTCTTGCAATGTAGTCAGCATTGGTTTGCGTTCGTGGTCCTGTCAATTGCCCAGCTGTAATTCGTTTACCTCACATAGCTGTTTTATCATCTTTTGGGAGAGAGACATCACTAGTGAACATCATGAGACTCCGGTCCATATTACCATCATTGATCACATCCGCTATTTACTTTTCGCTTTTACTTACTATTGCAAACATTATCTATCACTACTATCATTTGCGTTTAATCCTTTGTGAACTACAAGGCCGGAGGGATTGACAACCTCTCTGTACTCGTTGGGAGCAAAGTTATTTGTATCTATGTGCAGGTCCACGTTGATTGCTAATATCTGGCGCCGTTAGCAGTTGACACCTTCTTGTTGAACCTAGGAGTCTCTGGGGATTCGATCCTTGGTATCTTGCCAAGGGAAAAACTTCCACAACACTGCATCTCAAACCTTGCACTTGGGGTAACCAATGAGGGGTTAGAGGCCCATCAAGGAGTTTTTCTGGCGCCGTTGCCGGGGACTCCACTCTTCAGGATAGGGGAGTTTCACGCTATCTTTTACCTTTGCTTTATAGTCTTCTTAGTTTACCTTTCAGTTTTTGCTTTAGTACCTTTTATCGAAAATCACAAAAATAGTTATCTCGTTCTTTAGTTGTCATTATGTCGGGTCCTTTCGTCTTTGACGAGGCAGAAGTTCTTACCTTTAAACAAAGAGGTGGGGAAAGTTTGAAAGATGCTTGGTATAGAATTAATGATTCACAAAAAAGAGCCACCAAGAAGCAACCTACTACTATCCTGCTTAGAAATTTTTATGTTGGAATTACTTCTTGGAATAGGTTTATTCTAGATACTGCTATCAATGGGAATTTCCTAGAGGCCCCAGTTTGGGAGTCCCTTAGTATTATTGAAAATCTTGTTGGGAATCTCCCTGTTGTTAGCATTCGAGAGGACATCACCCTAGCTCACATTATGAAAAAACTTGAAAAGATAGAGCTAGAGATGCCAAGCATTAATAAGATAAATGAGTTGGATCGTAAGATCCAAGGGAATTTGAATAGACTTGATAGCTCCATGCATAAAATTTTCAAAATTTTGGAGACCGTCAAATTCCATGACTTGGACTCTTCTAGGATAGACAAGATTGAGGATATCTTTTATACTCTAGGAACCACCTTCTCCTCAATCAAAACCAAAAAGGTAGAAACTCCGGCAAAGAAGGAGCCTAAGTTCGTTCACGTTCCAAAGGCTCCCCGCTCTAAAAGTAATCCACCTATTGCCAAAGGGGTTGAAACTGTAAAGACTTTGGAAGAAACACCTGTCTTTGATGAATTTATAAATGAATCTTCCCTTGACTTTTATCCTTTTGGTCTTCTACCTAGAAGTATCTCTATGAGGCCTTTATTTGAAAGTCCTCTTAAGACTAGTTGTATTATTTAAGAGCTTTTTGATGATCTTGATGATGGTTCAATTGATACAACTTGATCTCTATGCATTATGCCTAGCTTAAAAGCATAAAAGAAAGCGCTTTTGGGAGGCAGCCCACATGAATAAATTTTTATTTTGCTTTTGTTGTGTCTTGATGTTGTTTACTACAGTAACATCATCATTGTATCTTTGCTTTTCATATTTGTGCCAAGTATAGCCTCTGGTTGCTAGAAAGTTCAAAAGTTGTGAGGTGCTGTCCAGGAAACAGATTCTGTCCTTGGATAGAAAAATTCTTATAAAATCACCAGATCATCTTTTTGGTCTGAATTTTTTCGACAGCGTTCTCTATATAATTTTCTTTCGTGCATCTGTTCTGAGTTTTTTGATTAGAGTCGCAGAAGCTCCCCGAACAAATCAATTACTACCTACTATTCTGTTTTTCACAGATTCTGTCCTGTTTTGCCTTTCTTTTATTTTGCAAACCAAGAGCTTGCTTTTTCTTTGCAAAAACCTTTTCACAATCTTGAGAAACAGTAGAACTTCAAGAATATCTTTATTTCCAGCAAGGTGCAATTATTTTATTATGGGTACTAACCTCGCTAATCAGATTATGATGAGTTATGTATGAAGGGAGTTTTCAAGTGTGCGAGGGAAGATGATAAAAAGATTCAGGAGTGTCAAGCGCTCAAGCTTGGGGATGCCCCCGTGCACCCCCAAGAAATATTCAAGGAGACTCAAGCGTCTAAGCTTGGGGATGCCCCCGTGCATCCCCTTCTCCATCAACATTATCAGTTCGTCTTTCGTTCCACTATATTTTAATCACTTCATGTGTTATGTGCTATGCTTGGAGCGTCTTGTTTTTAGTTTTCTTTAGTTTTTCATAACGAGTCGGAACTCAGCTTTCTTTATGTGGGAGAGAAACACGCTCCACTTCTACCTAGAACATAACATAGAATTTTCATGTATATCTATGCTGTGTGTGTTCTTTGTCTTTTAATAGCTACTATCATGTTCAGCTCTTAGTATTCATGCTTATCTTTTTAAAGAGCTTTTGTTTAGTTGGTTGCTTGAACTCTCTTTAATTATCATGCTTATCTTATTAAGAGAGTTTGCTTCCATTGCATTGGTTAATATGTCTATGATAAAGATGCTACTTGCATGATGGCGCTTAGTAGTGCAAGTTTTCTTATGGTTAGTCTCAAATAGCTGGGGGGTTCCCAATGTGTTATTGGAGTACCAACATGATTTGTTTGCCTATGATGTGGTATGGTTTAGTAATATCTTCCCTCAAGAATTTATTTTGAGTGACTTGGCGTATGCTCACGCATATTTAAGACTGTAAAGAAAGTCTGTCAAGCCTTGATGATCTTTTATTTCTGAGTAGCGATATAACTTCCATGTCCGATTCAATGTTGCTTTGTCGCTCTGCATGATTATGACCGTCATTGCTCTCTTAGTTGGTCGCTCCCAGTCTTTTGCTAACCTCCACCTGTACTAAGCGGACTAACTTTGCAATACATAGCTCATGGGAAAGTAGCTTAAAAAGTATTGTGGTAAAGAATATGTTGCTTATGTATCTTATTTCTTATAAGTTGCTTGCTGAGCGGTAACCATGTTTCTGGGGACGCCATCAACTGTTACACTTTTGTTGAATATCATGTGAGTTGATATGCATGTTCGTCTTGTCTGAAGTAAGGGTGATTTGCCATGGGTTGAATGAGTATGCATATTGTTAGAGAAGAACATTGGCCGCCAACCAAAGCCATGCATCATGGTGGAAGTTTTAGCTTGGACATTAATCCTCAATCTCTTATGAGAAAATGCTTATGCATTGAAGAGGAGTCCATTATCTATTTTCTATGTTGTCCCGGTATGGATGTCCTCAAGTTGAGATCTATCAAAAACGAGAAATCAAATGCGATCTATCTCCTTGGACCTTTGTACAGGTGGCATAGAGGTACCCCTTTGTGACACTTGGTTGAAACATATGTAATGCAATGATAACCCATGGAAATCCAAGCTAATTAGGACAAGGTGCGAGCACTATTGGTATTCGATGCATGAGGCCTGCAACTTATAGGATGTTTTATGCATAGCACATATGAAGTACTACTACCGTTGACAAAATTGCTTCTATGTTTTCAAAATAAAAAGCTCTAGCACTTGACCATTCTTTTATGCTGAGTCTCCACCTTCTTTTAAAAGCACCAGCTGCTGAGAGCATGATTGTCATTCTGAGTGTACTGTGCATTATCCCAAAGTAGCATTGTCTTTTGCATGATTGTGATATTGTTTATTTTGAAATCATTGTATCTAGTCATCACTTAAACCTTGAAGGTGCCCCTGCATTTATGTTTTGCTTCACTAAAGGGGGCAAGCTAGATATCACTTTATCATATTTGCACATCATGTTCATTGCAAATCTTTTTGATGTTTCAATATCATATTGTAAAACTTTTAGTTCTTTGTGATTTTCTCATGAGGTAACTTAATTACTATGGATTCATTGTCTCAGTAAGCTTTTGTCATATGACTATGAAAAAGTCCTATATGGTTAATAGCATGTCACCACAGAAATTATTCTTGTTATCATTTACCTACTCGAGGACGAGCAGGAATTAAGCTTGGGGATGTTGATACGTCCAAAACGTATCTATAATTTCTGCTTGCTCCATGCCTCTTTTGGGTGATATTGCTATGATATTCATACACTTCCATACACTTTTGATCATATTTGGACTAACCTATTAACTCAGTGCACCCCAGTGCCAGTTTCTGTTTTCGGCTGTTTTTGTATTTCAGGTTTTCACATTACGAGAACTGCCAGGAAAAATCCAGAAAAATTATATAAAAAATCAGCGTTCCAGAACCTACCGTGCACCCGAAGGACAGCTGGGGGGCCACCAGGGCTCCAGGCGCCCTGGCGGCGCGCCCCCCCTGGGCCGCGCCGGGGGGGCGCCTGGGCCCCCCGAGCCCCGTCTGGTGCCCCCCTTTGGCATATATTTAGAGCGTTTCCCGAAACCCTTGAGGGAGGAACTCTTTTCGGGATCCCATCTCTGTTCCACCGCCGCCGCCGCTTCCAAGATCAGGAGCACCAGGAGAACTCTTCCCGGCACCCTGTCGGAGGGGAGGATCACCACCGGGAGCCTCTCCACCACCATGGACGCCTCCCGGATGAGTTGTGAGTAGTCTCCCTTGGACCATGGGTCCATGACCAGTAGCTATGTGATGTTCTCCTCCCGTTCTTGTGCTTCACTAATTAGTCCTCGTGAGCTGCCCTACATGATCGAGGCACATATGTAATCCTTATGCTGTTGCTATGTTGAGTTTGCTGGGATCCGATGGATTATGAGATTATGTTCAGATTGTGATTGAGTAATATATTTGATCTACCTCTTTTATATTTATGTTCGTAAGTAATTCTTGCATGTTCTCCGTTGTTATTTATTGCTTTGGCCAAGTAGTAGGTAGTGACTCCAAGAGGGAACGTTATGCTTGATTGTGGGTTCATGCCCCTCGATGACTAGTTTGAGTGACAGAAACATGAGTCTAGGGGATGTGCTGTTGCCACAAGGGGGAAAACAACGGTGCTTGTGCCCGCGGGTGCAAGGATTGTTTACTTTACGCAAAGTTCTTTTAATGCAGTTGTCTGTTGCATTGAGTTTACACTATGGGTGGGACTCGCAACTTAATACCAGCGAGATGTTCTGGATAGATATCTCAAGGTGGATGATTAGTAGTAGATATTGATGGATTTCGGTCTACTTACTTTGGCGTACCACCCATGCTTTGAACCTCAACCTTTCCTGCAATGTAGTCAGCATTGGTTTGCGTTCGTGGTCCTGTCAATTGCCCAGCTGTAATTCGTTTACCTCACATAGCTGTTTTATCGTCTTTTGGGAGAGAGACATCACTAGTGAACATCATGAGACTCCGGTCCATATTACCATCATTGATCACATCCGCTATTTACTTTTCGCTTTTACTTACTATTGCAAACATTATCTATCACTACTATCATTTGCGTTTAATCCTTTGTGAACTACAAGGCCGGAGGGATTGACAACCTCTCTGTACTCGTTGGGAGCAAAGTTATTTGTATCTGTGTGCAGGTCCACGTTGATTGCTAATATCTGGCACCGTTAGCAGTTGACACTTTTTTTTGAACCTAGGAGTCTCTGGGGATACGATCCTTGGTATCTTGCCAAGGGAAAAACTTCCACAACACTGCATCTCACACCTTCCACTTGGGGTAACCAACGAGGGGTTAGAGGCCCATCAGCCGCAGACCTGGAGTTTTCCAAGAACCAGGCGATACAACCGCCCGGTGGCAGTGGTACAACCGCTTGGAAAACTCCTGGTGACTTCATGATAATATCATGACGAATTATTTGCAATGGTGTATCGAATGGGCGCCGACTAGCAAAAAAGTTAATTCGGTTGAGATCGATTCTTTGAGTGAAAAAGTTGATGCTCTTATGAAAATGGTTGCTAGTAAAAGTACTCCTATTGATCTTAATGATATGCCTTTGTCTACTTTGATTGCGCAAACAAGTCATGCTATAGATGTGAACTTTATCTCTAGAAATAATATTAACAACAATGCTTATATAGGTAATTTTAATCCCGGGCTTTTTCCTAGTAGCTCCTCTAATAATTATGGTAATTCCTGGGGCATCACCCCCTAGGGCGGTACCACCGCTCGGGCCTGCGGTACAACCGCAAGGGCAGAAACCATAACAGACATAACTACTGCATATGAGCTCCAAATTGTGCAAACCCAAGCTTGTTGGATAGATGACGACGAATACTATCCAACAGTGACTGGTTATAGTACGAAGAAGCAGTAGAATAAATGGCAAAGTTATAGAGATGAGAAACTTCTATGAATGAAGAGGCGGGAAAAAACAACAACATCGAAAACATCATAGAAGCATTGCATGTGAACTTTGTTTTCGATGAACTCAAGCTTATGTGCATGAAGATGACCAAGCTCCAAATCCCACAAAGATAAACGCCAAACAAGAACCAAGAAAGATGATGCAAGGATGCAATGGTTTAAGCTCTCTACGAATGATACGATCAAGCTACTCACTTGAGAGTCCCCCTTGATAGTAGGGCAATCGATCCTATAACCCGATCTCTGAACAACTACCATGAGACCGGTAAAATAGAAAACCTATCAACAGAAAACCTTTGCCTTGCACATAGTACACTAGAGCTAGATGATGACGGTCTTGACTTCCTCAAGTTGGACCACATTTCTTGAATGCGATGGGTCCATGGAGACTAGTTGAATTCCTACCATACTCCACTATGGGTGAGCCACTCTTCGGCACATCTTCGAAAGTCCATTATCACCACAAAGGACAGCAAGCTTCAAGCACTTGATCTCTTTGTGATGCTCCACTTGAATGTGCACACCGCAACCTTGATGACGATCACCACTTGATGTCATCCTCCATGGGTTGTACGAGATCTTCCTCTTGATGCAAGCCCATGGAAACATACCTAACCCCACATAGAACTCTCACGTAGACCACAGGTTGGTACACAAAGCGTAATGGACAATGCTTGCCATAGCATGGGATCACTTGATTCACTCTTTGACTTAGTCTTGATCAACCACTCACATGACCAATCGTTAGACAATTCCTTGAATAGCACATTGGTCAACACATAAACTCCTTGAAACCAACAGATGGACTTTAGGAAACTCCTATGGAAAATCCTTCAAATATAACTCAAGGCAACCATTAGTCCATAGAGATTTTCATCAATTACTGTAGGACCAAAAGTATGTCTAAGGGGGGGTGATTAGACTACTTGACCAAATAAAACCCAACCTTTTCCCAATTTTAAGTTTTGGCAGATTTTAGGAACTTAGCAGAAGTCAAGCAATCTTCCTACACATGCAATTCTAGAGCTGTGGCAGCGGAAAGTGAACCATTGCATATGAAGGTAAAGGGAGGGGTTGGAGAGAGAAAACACAATGAAGACACGGATGTTTTTGGCGTGGTTCCAATAGGTGGTGCTATCGTACATCCACGTTGATGGAGACTTCAACCCACGAAGGGTAACGACTGCGCGAGTCCACGGAGGGCTCCACCCACGAAGGGTCCACGAAGAAGCAACCTTGTCTATCCCACAATGGCCATCACCCACGAAGGACTTTCCTCAATAGGGTAGATCTTCACGAATTAGGCAATCTCCTTGCCCTTACAAACTCCTTGGTTCAACTCCACAATCTTGTCGGAGGCTCCCAAGTGACACCTAACCAATCTAGGAGACACCACTCTCTAAAAGGTAATAAATGGTCTATTGATGATGAACTCCTTGCTCTTGTGCTTAACACTCAACTCTCTCTCACGGATTTGGATATGGTGGAAAGATGATTTGAGTGGTAAGCAACTTGGGGAAGGCTAGAGATCAAGATTCTTGTGGTTAGATTGGAATATCTTGTTCTCAACACATGAGTAGGTAGTTTTCTCTCAGAAAATGAGTAGTGGAAGTGTAGGCACGTTCTGATGTCTCTCTCACTCATGGAGAATGGGTGGAGGGGTATATATAGCCTCCACACAAAATCTAGTCATTACACCCAATTTATCAAACTCGGTGGGACCGAATAATGAAACTCGGTGAGACCGACCTGGTTCAAAATGTGAACGTTAGGCTTTTTGGTGGGACCGACAATATCAACTCGGTGTAACCGATGCTCTTGGGTTAGGGTAAAACCTCATCTCGGTGAGAACGATTACATGAACTCGGTGAGACCAATTTCAGTAATAAGACAACAGAGACTTGGTTAGGCAAACTCGGTGGGACCGATCACTCATCTCGGTGAGACCGAAACGTTGCGAAAGTAAACAAAGAGTTTGCATTGCCAACTCGGTGGAACCGATCGCTCATCTCGGTTAGACCGAAACGTTATGAAGGGAAACAGAGAGTTTGTGATCCCATCTCGGTGAGACTGAGATCCCTATAAGTGAGACTGAACTGATTAGGATTTCTGGCAATGGCTATGTCAAGTGAACTCGGTGGCGCCAGATAGATCAAATCGGTGGGGTCACGTTTGACTTTAGGTTTAGGATATATGTGGAAATGAGAAAGTGGTTGAGGGTTTTGGAGCATATCACTAAGCATTTTTAGCAAGCAAGCCATTAAGCAACATGTCATGGAGTTTTCACGGCAGATGTCCTAGGGGAAGGACTTAGTTGTGGAGCCATTGCGGCGTAGTTAGCTTAAAGGGGTTCAAACGGGACAAAAGACACAGGGGAGTTTATACTGGTTCGGCCCCTTGAGGTGAAGGTAAAAGCCTAATCCAGTTTGAAGTGGTATTGCTAGGGTTTCGATTGCTAGGGAGCGAATATGCTAAGGCTTTCGATCTGTTGTTTTCTTGCCTTAAGCCGCTGCTGGGTCGTCCCCTTATATACACGGTTTGACGCCCTATGGCTTACAGAGTCTGGGCTGGCTCATACAAACGTGTCCAGCCCGGTGACTTATCTTTACATGCCTTATAGTACAAGTCTAATATACATGGCGGTTTACACTTACAGGCTTTAAGCCGCTCTGGGTTTTGGGCCCTTTTATATGCCTATCTTCCTGAACCACCATCTTGAACATGCTCCTGGGCTTGGCCCATGAACCTCCATTGGGGTAATCCGGCCCCTCCTGGGCGGGTCATATCGAATATTTATATCCCCAACATTAGGCCCCGGGTTGATTTGAACTTGTTCATGTCAATCTTCAACACTTAGCAAAAAATCCTTCTTCATCTTCTTGCGAGATATTATAACCCACCATGACATCATTCCTTGAGGTTGCGGTAACCCACCATGAAGTCACCTGTCATTTATTTTCATATAGCCCAAATCTTAACAAATCTCCACATTTTAATGCACCTCCAAAAATCGAGGCGTCTGCGCTGTCACATATCCATTTTTTGCCTCCTTGATTCCCGCGCATGTCACTTATCCCTTCATCTTATAAATAGGGCCAGGGGTACCTTTCTTTCCCCCCTTGCCTCTTCGTCTCTTGTCTTCTTCCTCGCGACATCTCTGCACTCGAGCACCGCCACCGCCGTCGACCTTCATCTCTGCCTCAACAACGGCCGCTGCATCAGCCTGATCTGACCAGACTTCGTCCGCGCACCGCCGCCGTTCGACAGTCCAGGTAAGTTATCCTCCTTCCACTTCTCTCAGATCCATTAGGGTTCTTGCGAGTTCATTGGAGTTCATCCTCGCCCTTCACTGTAGTTGCAATTTTTTACTTGAACTTGATACTCCTCCTATGCAATGGTATTCATAGCATCCCTTTTTCGCTATTGGAACATCTCGTCTGCACAAGAAAACCGATCTGAATTCATGAACTGCTCAAGGACTGATATTTAGGTCTGAATATTTTCTGTTAGCACCGTAGATCCAAAGTCATAATATCAATCTGTGAAATCTGTTCGGTAGCAGTTTTAGCACTTGTCTTAATCTTTAAATATATCCTCATTGCGACAGATCTCATCTGAGCCTTCTTACTTTTCCGCTGCCACCAATTTAGGTGTAGGTTTTATTTTATTTCTCTAAATTGCTGCAGATGCAATCTTATAGCTCCAATCCATGAAACCTGTTTATCCCAACACTTAGTAAAATTTGCTCTTAACAACTCTCGAACACCAGTGTGTGTCATGGCGGCTTATATCACCGGTTTATAATTATCCATATATCATTAGGCCCCATTTAAGCCGCCATTCTGAATATATAATGTAGATTAATTTCCTGCTTAATGAACCAATTTGAACCGGCAAAATGTTTCCTTCTTTTAGGCTTCTCTCTTCGCAATGCCGCCGAAGACAGTCACTTCGTGTAATTGGGTTCCCTCTGTTGTCATTGAGGACACACTCGATGACTTTGTCATAATCGGGTACTTGCTAAATAAAACCGTCATGCATTATCACGCTCCTAATCCAGGAGAAGAAAGACCTCATCCAAAGGACGACGAAGTCATTGTTTTTACTGATCACATGAACCCGGGCTTTTCACCGCCCGGCTCTATGTTCTTTCGAGATGTTCTGCACTTCTTTCAGCTCCATCCTCAATACATCAGACCCAATTCCGTCTCAAACATTTGCAATTTCCAAGTCTTCTGCGAAGTATACCTTTAAGAGGAGCCTAGCATCGAGCTCTTTAGAGAATATTTCTATTTAAACCACCAAAATGAGTTTACGAACGGACCCAGCTTGGAACTTGGCGCAATCTCGATTCAACAAAGAAGAGATGCCATCTTCCCTTATGCTCGCTTGCCGAGTCACCCCAAAGATTGGAACCAAACATGGTTTTACTGCAAAGATACATCTCCGGCTGATGAAAATCCGTTGCCGGGTTATCGTGTCCAACATCTTGACCCGAATCATCCTCTTGTTGAGAAGCTTACTATTGCTGAATGTAAAAAACTTGCTCCCACTTTGGCGAAGGTCAAGGCTCTATTGGGAAATGGGATAACTGGAATTGATTTGGTTCGGTGCTGGGTTTGTTGGCGGA
The DNA here is from genome assembly GCA_902687465.1 of Secale cereale. NCBI lineage: Eukaryota > Viridiplantae > Streptophyta > Magnoliopsida > Poales > Poaceae > Secale > Secale cereale. The sequence goes on from LR738713.1 coordinate 413,544,398, forward strand.
TCATACCCTTGAGTCGCCGATCCGGCTTAATGTGTACTTGCACTGGTGCGACAAAAGATCCATTACGCCATAGCCCCTTGGACTCTACTGATGATACAGTCACTGAAATGACTAAGACTCTTCTGAATGAAGATCTGGGAGACTGCAGCAAAGTGGGTCTGAACCCTTTCTGCAATCGTAATCCGGCACTGGATGTGAGTCTTACCTTCACTTTACCTTGCCTTATCATTCCAATATTCTGTTAATTCAACCTTGTTGATTTTCACAGGCTAAATCTGATTTTTGGAAGAAGAAATATGACCATGAAGCTACCAAAATGGCCAGGGCTACCAAGAAAACCGCCAAGAAAACAAAGAAAAAACCAAGCGCTTCTGAAATGTTTGAACTAGACGACAACTCTGAGTCGGAGGTAGCCCTTGACTCTCTTGGCTCCTTTTTCAATTATCTTATTGACACTGACTGTTATCAAGATGATACGGGGGCCAACCAGGCAGTTGAAGAAGAGGTAATTACTATTTCCTCCAGCTCAGAAACTTTGCCAAGACAGAGAATTCGACGAGTAACCCAGAAAGTAAGGTTTCCACACCCCTTAGCTCATTTGGATCCTCACTTTATTTTGAAGTAACAGCAGCACGAGAACCGGCGTCAGCCTCGGAACACCAGAGGTGAAGAACTGTCCTCCGGCTTACCGAATATTCTAGTCCGACGCAAACGTCAAAATGAGGTCCTTCCGCACTTAAATTCTTCTTACCCACTGGCGGGTCTCATTCACCAGCCATTGAATTCCTCCAATTCAAACGACCAAGAGGTTTCTCGTTCTTCCTCCGGCGACTCATCTCATGCCCAGCTACCGGCTTTCAAGACTGCCACTGGGTATCAACAATTACTCCTTGTTTTGTTCCTCCTTATGCCTTTATAACTTGTACTGATTTGTCATAACATGTGCAGTGGCCAAGCCAAGCCCAGTAAGAAAGCAATGGCGATTAAGCCGGCAGCTGACCCTAAAGTCGTTGAGCCTGAGCAGCAAGTCCTAGCGACAGATGCTGAAAAATAGCTGGAAGAAACTGCTCATGATGCTCCTCCTGAAATTCCTGATGTCTCCCTTGACTGCACTAATATCACTTCTTTGAAAACTGAATCGTCAAGCCCAGCTAAGCCGCCAGAAGAGCATAGTGAAGATGTGATGATCACTGGCACCAGGTTTAGAGAACCGGGCAATCGAACTGTTTTGGCCAAGCACTCTGCCAAACAATAAGTTATTGAAAAGCGAAAAGTAAGGTTTGACACGACTCATTATGTGCAACTGAGCAGCAGCGAAGTACTTTCTGGCTATCTCAATCAAGTCCACACCAGTCGTGATCTTGGAGTTGACATGGTGAAGCGGATGCATAAAAAAATTGAGGTATGAATTTGACTAAGTTATGTATATCATGCCAGCCCCCAAGTCTACTCGGTATGATAGAATTGAATATGCTGTAGACCTAGAATAAACATGAGCATCTTTAATAGAATCCTTCTAGAGCCGGCTGTCACCATTATAGTAAACCGGATTTTGATGAGCATTGCATCCATAGGCCCGAAGGGCCGGCTTAATCAGCATGAATGAGTCGGTCCTATTCACCATTCTGCATATACAGAGCTTGCCTGTGTAGCCTCCATAAACCGGCGGTGCCTGTTTATAGTACCATCGGGTTATCATAAATGAATACGAAGATGCAAGCGATATGCATTAGCCCCCAAGTGCCAAGTAGTCTTGCTTGCAAATTGCTTGGGACTTTATTGATATGAATTGGTGCATGAAGAATGTTTCGGCAGGCATTAGCCCCCAAGTGCCAAGTGTTGTTGCTTGCAAAAGTCTTGGGAATTATATTCCTGTAACCCGGATATGAATGTTTTTGTAACTCTTTGTTTATACAGAATACCACTGCTGAACTACAATCACAATTGAGTGATGCAAAGACCCAGCTGAAGTTTCAAGAATCTGAGACCGAGAAAGCTGAATCAAAATTCCAATTTAGCATGGCTTAAATGGAAAAACTGAAGGCCAAATTTGAGACGGAGAAAACTGCTTGGGCTGAAGAAAGAACTGCCTTGATAGAGCGAGCTGAAAAGGCGGAGGCGACTCTTGAAGAGGTGACCACTGAGCTCATCGGTTTAAAACACCATGTATCCCAAATGGTCTCGGCTATCTTTGGTGAGTCGCCTTGTTAAAAAGTGAAAGCCGCTAACCAATTTATGACTTATGCAGGCCGCGGGAGCAGCAATCTTAAGCAGGAGGTGCTCGTGAAGCTTAAAGTTGTTTATACACTTGTCGAACAGCTATACACTGGAGCTCAGCAGACACTGGTTACAATTTCTCTGGCCAACCAGTCGCCTACTCTCGTGATAGATGTCTTGAAAAAACTTTCTATGCCGCCTGCTAGGATTAACAAAATGAAGCGGTCATCTGCAAGAGCCGGTGCCATGACAGCTTTAACATGGTTACCAGAGCTAGACCCGGCGGACTTAGCTACTGGCTATCCAAGCTTGAAAGAAGACGGCATGGCATTTGATCAAAAGGACTTTGCTGCCTGTGTGAAAGATATACGCCCTCTGGCCGGCCTGATTGCGAGTGAAACAGATCTGTCAAGATATTAGCCGGCTTACAGTATGGAAAACCAGAAAATGCCCACTCTGGCTTATAAAGTGATGGATTTAATCCCTCTAATCCGTAAGAATACTTTCGCCCCAGAAGTTGACATGTCCGAACATATCGATGATGAAGCTGAATTTCAAGCTCTGTCTGGCATCGATTGGTCATCACCAAACTTTCAGAGGGAGGAGGACGAAGAACCGGAGAAGGATAATCTATAAGCTTCAAGTCAGCAAGGCTGGGAAGAGTGAACCGCCAGGCGGCTTACATATTTGATCCTTAAAAACACTTGATCTTGTTTGGCTCACAGAGTCATGTAATAGGGTAGTAAAACCTTAATATGTCATGCCATCGTGCACGGCTCTGTTTCTGCGACATACTGTTGATCCGTCAGTTGAATAAACTACCACTTTATGCTTATGATAGTGTTGACTTATGCAGATCAAATTAACCATTATCATGCAGACAAACAGATAACAAGTGCCCTAGCGGTTTACTATTGGGCGGGTCATGATACCCAATTGATGCCACTGGGGACAGATAGTCCATAACCAGGGCCGGCTTAATCATAATGTTGACACAATTGTGAAAAATAATCATACATGTGGTGCATGCTTAGACTGCCGGTTTATCAGCTCCATGCAGTTAGATTCTTTTAGAGCTATAACTCCAAATATGAGATTATTATCCTCTGGAGACTTAGAGTCTGCCATTATGTCGGGTTGTAGAGACCCAGAGATGCTTCAAATATGAGACATAAATAGAGGCAGCTTCACCTGATTTGTAAAAACCATACGGCAAAAACAAGGAAAAATAAAGCCAAAATAGAAGAAATCAAAAAACATCTGAGGCTTTTGCAGGCCGCCAAGCCAAAGGTTCTTCTTCAATGAAACTAGCCTGTTGGCCACTGGAAGGTACGCGCTTGCTGTGTGCCGGCTCTCACAGTACCCAATCGACATTTGAACCTAGATAAGTTTAGGTCTTTATTTAAAGATAGACTTATCTAGAGTACGCGGGGTCACAGTTGCATCATGCATCACAGGCCGATTTATCCAAGTTTCAAGGAAGGCGGCTTTGTGAGCCTCGATTGATCCTGACTATCTGTAAGCCGTGCTCTCACATGACTAACCGGCGTTTTAACCTTAGCAAGCTCAGGATCTTTGGTCGGATACGCCATAAAAGATTGATTGCTAAGAGTTCGGCGGGTCAATCAGGATGACCTGATGGAGTTGAAGCAGCTGGTATACAGGTAGGATGACCCATAGGTTATGTCCTCTTTGGTCGAATACGCCTATGTTTGAACAAGATAACCTAGTCAAAAGGGTAGTAACGCTATGATCTCTTTGGTCGAATACGCCTATGTTTGAACAAGAAGCCCCAGGTGACATACTTACGAATTGTGCTTGTCGGGGACCTATGTTTGAGCTGTGCTATATATCCAACTCTCTTTGGTCCCTGCAATTTGGGCATCAAGCCTCTTAAGTAAACATATAAGACGATGATAAAGACTCAGCTTCGAGGAAGTGAAACAATAGAGGCTCCGAATTATCAGGGATGCCGACTTTATTATATTGTTGCTAATATATACATCATCAAACTGTGTACATCATGAGAGCCGGTGGCTAAAGTATAGTAGGGCCAAAGATGAGCAATATTCCACGGCCGACAGGTCTCCTCCTCTGATGTGCGTGAATCCTTGTGTTCTGGAACGTCGATAAGATAGTATGATCCATTATGCAGATTCTTGCTGACGACAAAAGGTCCTTCCCAAGGCGGTGATAGTTTATGCATATCAGTTTGATCCTGGATGAGCCGGAGTACCAAGTCGCCTTCTTGAAAGGTTCTCGTTTTGACCCGGCGACTATGATATCGTTGTAGATCTTGTTGATAAATCGTTGAATGAGCCGCTGCGAGATCACGCTCTTCATCCAACAGGTCCAGTGCATCCTGACGTGCCCTTTCATTATCAGTTCAACATAAGCCGCCACACGGGACGAATCATGACGGATGTCACTAGGAAGAACCTCCTCTGCTCCATAGGCCATGGAGAAAGGTGTGTAACCCGTAGATCTGTTGGGGGTTGTATTGATACTCCATAAAACTGAAGGTAACTCTCCTCCACCCAACAACCTGGCATTCTCTTTAAAGGAACCATAAGCTAGGGCTTGATGCCTCGCGTAATCTCTTGATTAGCTCGTTCCACTTGACCATTAGACTATGGGTGAGCCACGGAGGAAACATCAAGCTGAATGTGCTCTCGCTGAAAAAAATCTCTCATAGCACCCTTGGATAAATTAGTGCCATTATCTGTTATGATCCTGTGGGGAAAGCCAAAACGGAAGATCACCTTCTTGATGGATTGAACCGTCGTTGCTGCGTCACACTTGCTAACCGGCTCTGCTTCGACCTACTTGGTAAACTTATCATCCGCCACCAAAAGGTGGGTTTTCTTTTCTTTGGACCTCTTGAAAGGCCCGACCATATCAAGCCCCCAGGCCGCGAATGGCCAAGTAATTGGAATCAACGTCAACTCTTGAGCCGGAATATGAGCCCGTCGTGAAAACTTCTGACAACCGTCACATCTGCTGACCAAGTCCTCAGCATCAGCATGAGTCGTCAACCAATAGAACCCATGACGAATAGCCTTAGCCACAAGAGATTTAGAGCCGGCATGATGACCACAATCTCCTTCATGGATCTCTCGCAGGATCTCACAGCCTTCCTCGGGACAAAAGACAACATCGAAACGCCCCTATGACACTTCGATGGTGCAATTCCCCATTGACAATTGTCATTGACTTAGACCGCCGGGTTATCTGTCTGGCCAAGATCTCATCCTCAGGTAACTCGCCCCGGGTCATGTAAGCCAAATACGGAACCGTCCAGTCAGGAATGACATGAAGAGCCGCCACCAATTGTGCATCCGGGTCACGAACAACAAGATCCTCCTCTGTAGGTAACTTGCTAGATGGGTTAAGCAGAACATCCAAGAACGTGTTGGGTGGCACCGACTTACGCTGAGACCCTAACCGGCTTAAGGCATCAGCCTCCTCATTCTTCCTTCGATCAGTGTGCTCAACTTGGTAACCCTTGAAGTGACCCGCAATAGCATCAACCTGTCGACGATAACCCGCCATGAGCGGATCCTTGGAATCCCAAGTGCCAGAAACCTGCTGGGATACCAGATCTGAATCGCCGAAGCATCTCACCCGGCTTATGTTCATCTCCTTAGCCATCCCAAGACCATGGAGCAAGGCCTCATACTCAGCTGCATTATTAGTACAAGGGAACATTAATCGAAGAACATAAGAAAATTTATCACCTCGCGGGGAAGTTAAGACAACTTCAGCCCCCGAGCCTTCCAACTGCCTGGATCCATCAAAGTGAATAGTCCAATACGTGTTATCCGGCTTTTCCTCAGGCGCCTGCAACTCTGTCCAGTCAATGATAAAATCCACGAGCGCTTGTGACTTGATGGCCGTACGAGGCACATACTTTAAACCATGGGGTCCTAGCTCAATGGCCCACTTGGCTACCCGACCTGTGGCTTCTCTATTTTGAATGATATCCCCTAAGGGAGTAGAACTCACCACAGTAATAGGATGACCCAGAAAATATTGCTTGACCTTTCGGCTTGCCATCAAGACCCCATACACCAGCTTCTGCCAATGCGGATACCTCTGCTTGGACTCAATAAGCACCTCGCTGATGTAATAAACCGGCCGTTGAACCGGATACTCCTTGTCGGCCTCTTTCCTTTCGACCTCCATGGCCACACTGACAGCCCAGCTATTAGCGGCCACATATAACAATAAGGGCTCCTTATCAATGGGAGCAGCTAGAACTGGCGGTTCAGCCAGCTGCTTCTTAAGTGCTTCAAATGCCTCATTAGCAGCCTCACTCCACACAAAGTCATCTGTCTTCTTCATCATCTGATACAAAGGGATAGCCTTTTCTCCTAGGCGGCTTATGAACCGGCTCAAAGCCGTTATTCGTCCTGCCAAGCGCTGGACGTCATTAAGACACTTGTGCCTATCTAGGGAAGTGATAGCCTTGATTTTCTCCGGGTTAGCTTCGATGCCTCGTTCTGAGACCAAAAAACCCAAAAGCTTGCCTGCTGGTACGCCGAAGACACACTTGGCCGGGTTAAGCATCATCTTGTAAACCCGGAGATTGTCAAATGTCTCCTTCAAATTGTCGATCAGGGTCTCCTTCTTTATGGATTTCACCACAATATCATCCACGTAAGCATGAACATTACGCCAGATCTGACCATGCAGGTAATTCTGTACACACTGCTGGTAAGTCGCCTAGGCACTCTTGAGCCCGAAAGGCACAGAAACAAAGTAGAAGGCTCCAAACAGAGTAATGAAAGCTGTCTTCTCCTGGTCCGTAAGTGTCATCTTGATCTGATGATAACCAGAATAAGCATCCAAAAAACTCAAACGCTCACAACCCGTCGTAGCATTAATGATTTGATCAATACGAGGGAGAGCGAACGGGTCAGCCAGACAAGCCTTGTTTAAGTCCGTGTAATCCACACACATTCTCCAAGTGCCTTTGTTCTTAAGCACCAAAACTGGGTTAGCCAACCACTCAGGATGAAAAACTTCAACGATAAACCCGACCGCCAAGAGCCGGGCTACTTCTTCACCAATGGCCTTCCGCCTCTCCTTATTAAAACGACGAAGGAATTGTCTGACCGGCTTAAACTTCGGATCAATATTAAGAGTGTGCTCAGCGAGTTCCCTTGGTACACCCGGCATGTCTGAAGGCTTCCATGCAAAGATGTCCCGGTTCTCACGGATGAACTCGATGAGCGCGCTTTCCTATTTCGGATCCAGATTAGCACTGATGCTGAATTGCTTAGATGAGTCACCAGGAACAAAATCAACTAGCTTGTTGTCGTCTGCCGATTTAAACTTTAACAAAGGGTCATGCTCCGTGGTTGGCTTCTTCAAAGATGTCATATCCGCCAGGTCAACATTATCCTTGTAAAATTTCAGCTCCTCTGTGGCCCAAACAGACTCCGCGTAAGCAGCATCGCCTTCCTCACACTCCAAGGCTACCTTGCGACTCCCGTGCACCATTATAGTGCCTTTGTGACCCATCATCTTAAGCTGCAGATAAACATAACACGGCCTCGCCATGAATTTAGCATAAGCCGGCCGTCCAAACAGAGCATGATACGGGCTGTGGATCTTAACAACTTCAAATGTTAAAGTGTTTGTTCTAGCATCATACTCATCCCCAAAGGTTATCTTCAAATAAATTTTGCCCACCGGGTACGCCGACTTACCAGGCACCACTCCATGGAAAACTGTATTGGACGGTTTAAGATTTTTGTCAGTTAACCCCATGCGACGGAAAGTAACATAGTAAAGGATATTCATGATGCTGCCCCCATCCATGAGCACTTTACTGAACTTATATCCTACAACCTGAGGCGCCACCACCAAAGCCAACTGGCCCGGATTATCAACCCGGGGCGGGTGATCCTCTTGACTCCACACAATGGGTTGCTCAGACCATCGCAAGTAACGAGGAACAACCGGTTCAACGACGTTCACAACCCTTTTATGAAGCTTCTGATCCCGCTTGCATAGACTTGTGGTAAAAACATGGTACTGCCCATTGCTCAATTGCTTCGGGTTGCTCTGATAACCACACTGTGCTGTTGATTCCCTTGATTGTTCTATTGATTGTTTCCACCTTGGTTGCCTTGGCCTTGAAACCCGGAATTTCAGCCACCGCCTCCATGACCCGGACCATGAGAACCGGACCCTGTACCGCCGTTTCGACCATGGTTGTGCTGGATAGACTCGCTGAAATGTCTCGTAATGTTGCAATCCTTCCACATATGGGTAGACGGCCTTTCCTCGGTTCTGTGCTTCGGGCACGGCTGATTCATGATTTCATCAAGGTTATATATTTGAGCCGGCCTCCCCTTACGATGTTGGTTAAAATTCTGTGTCGCGGTGTTAGCTATAAAATCATCAGCTTTGCGCTTACCGCCATCGCTCTGATTGGCCGGGTTAAACTACTATCCCCTCAAATCATTACTCTTTTTTCCCTTTCCCGATCTTTCAGCCTCAGAGTCGGGGTCCTTGGTACTATCAGAGTCGGCATATTTGACAAGAGCTGCGATGAGCTCCCCATATCATCGCAATGACGTGTAATCCGCCCCAACATTAAAACTGTTGATCCGGCGTTGATCTTATCTGAAGAATGTATAATAGTCGAGACCCGACGCACCCAACTGGTTCTCGATTTGCCCTCAGCTTGAACACAAGAAGCCAAATCCACAATTGGCATAGGCTGCTTGCATGTATCTTTGAAATGCAGAATAAACTTGGCCTTTAGCACTGCCCATGAACTAATGGAGTTGGCAGGTAGCCCCTTCAGCCAATTACGAGCCGTCCCTTCCAGCATCATGGTGAAATAGTTAGCATATGCAGCCTCACTAAAATCCAGCATCTCCATAGCCATCTCATAACTCTCCATCCAAGCCACAGGTAGTTAGGCACCCTACGAGGGCCCTTGAAGTCCATGGGCAAACGCTCGTTCCGCAGAGTCGCTGTTAAACACGGCACGCACCAAGTTCTAGAAGCTACACCCGTCTCCACTGAAGTTGTTGGGTAAAAAGGCACTGGCTGATGACCTGTCGCCTGAGACGCCAGCTCAGTCTCCCGGCATGTTCTGCCCTGATCCGCCAAATCTTGCGCGTTGGCACCATTGCGCGTCGGGTCATGCCCACGAGGCTGGTTACGGTGCCGCTTTGTGCTCGAAACTGTTGGCAAGTCAATGTGCGTGTTGTAGCTGAGGCTTGGACAAGCGGTCGACTGAATCTGGTCACGACTATAAGAATAAGCCTGTTGCTGCGCTAGCGCTGTCTGAAGAAGTTCCCTGGCCCTCCGAGTTTCAACTACCACCGGAGTCTCACCTTCGACTGGTAAAGCCGCCAATCGCTAGCTGCAGCAATCATGTTATCCAAAGTGTTGGAATAATGACCCGCCGGCGCCACCGGGTGATGAGGTGGGGCGTGATTCACATGTGAAGAACCTGTCACGCGTGGCTGAACCGGTGCTCCCCCTAGCGCTTCAGCCATTCAGTTTATCTCTGACGGCTTACTGGTCCCTACTCCGGTTGTGTTGAAAAGATTCCTTGGCTCATAAACAAAAGGCAGACGACTCTGGTGCTTTCTTCTCAAGACTTCATTGGCAACGTTCTGATCCATCGTGAGCCAGTACGAATCCGCTTGAATCCGCTGAGCTTGAGCATCCAAAACAGCCTGTTCCACGGCCATCCTACCGTTCTCCTCCGCCAGCTCTTCCTTTTCTTTTGCTATCTCATCATGTAGTTTAGCCACTTCCACTTTGTGATGTTCCTGGTTATCCGGGGTGACCTCCATTCCCATCAGATTCGCCGAGCCTCCAATAGATTTGTTAAAACTTGAGTCAGCAGGTGCGCTAATCCGCCCGCGCCTGTCGCCGTGATCGCCATTGCGCCGGGAGTCATAGCCGTGGTGGCTGTCGAACTGAGAGCCGACTAGGTGCCAGTCATGAAGATCGCCACCCTGTTCGGAGGCTCGTGGGGGTCCGGAATACTGTTACCATCGGACCAGTCCCCAAGCTGTCTGTTCTATAGCTGATACATTGAATCGGTCTCCCATGTGGACGATTCACCATCAGAGTGAACGGTCGTCTCACCGCGAGATCCAGAGCCTTCAGCCCCATGGATATATCCAACAAAGGCACGCCTCACGGCTGGCTGAACCCGTCCAGGTCGCGCATGCTGAGCCGTCTCGATGATGTCGGTGCAGATGTCCGGCTCAGGGCCCGGTTCGCTCATCTTGCCGATGAAGACGTGGATTCTGCCGAAGGGGACCCGGTGCCCGTACTCAATTGAGCCGGCCTTGGGGCCCCATCCTGCATCGTCGATGTAGAGCTTGCCGCAACGACTCTTTGTCATCCGGCCCACAGTGTATCCCTTGATCCCTTCAAAGATGGCCTTCAAGAACTCAAAACCACCATGCGCAGGCCCCACGGTGGGCGCCAACTGTCGTGGAGTTGTCATGACAGATTTCCTAGAGGAAGGACTTAGTTGTGGAGCCATTGCGACGTAGTTAGCTTAAAGGGGTTAAAACAGGACAAAAGACACGGGGTAGTTTATACTGGTTCGGCCCCTTGCGGTGAAGGTAAAAGCCTAATCCAGTTTGAAGTGGTATTGCTAGGGTTTCGATTGCTAGGGAGCGAATACGCTAGCCTGGCTTTTGATCTGTTGTTTTCTTGCCTTGAGCCACTACCGGGTCGTCCCCTTATATACACGGGTTGACGCCATGTGCCTTACAGAGTCCCGGCTGGTTCATACAAACATGTCCGGCCCGGTGACTTATCTTTACATGCCTTACAGTACAAGTCGAATATACATGGCGGTTTACACTTACGGGCCTTAAGCCGCTCTGGGTTTTGGGCCCTTTTATATGCATATCTTCCTGAACCGCCATATTCAACATGCTCCTGGGCTTGGCCCATGAACCGCCATTGGGGTAACCCGGCCCCTCCTGGGTGGGTCATATCGAATAGTTATATCCCCAAACAACACCTCATCCCCTTTTAATAGTATTGGATTTTCCTATGGACTCAATGTGATCTTGGATCACTAAAATGAAAATGTAGAGTCTTGAGCTTTTGCCAATATGTGTCCTTAGCATTTTGAGGGGTCCACATCTCTAGTCCATGCCATGCCAATCATTCAACTTTCTGAAACATTAATCTTGAAAGGATATCAGTTCAATGAGCTATATGTTGTTATGAATTACCAAAACCACCCGGGTATTAGTTGCACTTTCAATCTCCCCCTTTTTGGTAATTGATGACAACATATAGATCAAAGCTTCGACAAATGATAATATAAATGAAGTACATCATCGCTTTGAGAAGTATGTGATAAGCAAGAGCTCCCCCTAAATTTGTGCATTATTTAAAATTTTCTTTTGAATGCAAATGCACAATCGATTAGGATCATGGGTTACTCTTCCATGTCACATACATCTTGGTGGAGCGCTCAAAATGACAAAATATGAAATATTTACTAAGACAAGATGTGAATGATCACATGAGAGATAAAATATCACCATTCAAGCACAAGCATTAAAGTATGATATGATCAAGCACATGAACATATAGTATCTCACACACACATAAGTAGAGTATCAATCAAACGAGCAAGCAAATAGAGTAGCAATAGAGGCAAAATAAGCAAAACACTCTCTCTCTCTCTCTCGAAGCCTATGCTCTATACACTTTATCCCCCTTTGGCAACAAGTTACCAAAAAGCTCGAAAATGCATAGTGCTATACGGCACTCTAAGCACGATCTCCGGGAGCTCCGGAGTGCAAAGATGGCGTGCAGAGAACAACATCTGCGAAGACTTTGGCTGACGTCTGAGGAGCTGGAGGGGTTGCCACTGGAGGGGCAACTGGGGCTATGGCTGCATGAGCTGAGGTTGTGGCTCTAGTGTCAATCACTGGAACTGATGCAGACCTCTGTCTTCTGGGCACCCTCTGATAAGCATCTATAGTTGTTTTGTCACTCCTGTCCTCAAGCTCTGCTTGAATCTTCTCCACTGAATTCTGAATCTCTGTGACTTTGACATCCAAGTCATGTAGCTTTGTCTCAAAGATCCTCTCAAGGCTCTCTTGATCTTGAGTCAGGGTAGCTAGTCCTTTATCTATTCCCATAGTGGCCTCAAGCAGATAGCTGAGCTGGTCCTGCTTGGTCTTGAGATTGACTGCAGAAGGGCCTAAAATCTTTGAAGCTTTCTCAGCCTATGCCTTCCCTCTCCTCTCTTGAGCCTCTACTAAAGTGGGATGTGTAGCATCCATGACAACTTCATTGTCCTCAAAATCAGGCAACAAGGGAAGGTGCTCTCTGTCTAGAAAATATGTGCTTGTGCCCATCTTGGAATTTATGAGCATCTAAATGTGTGGAGCATAGCCACATGATCTCTTTTGATCTACTGCAGTTCTCTTGATAGTCTCAACAATCTGGTATGTCAAACATGTGCAGCAAATTGATGGAATGTCCTCTTATCATCATGTCATCTCCAGACTTGGGCAACAATGTATACCTGAGGATAGTGCTGATTGTGGGCAGACCAGACAGCAAATAGTACATAGAGCCAAACTTGTGAGTCTCTAGGGCGTCATCAAGAATCTCCTTGTACATGTGTGCCATGGAGTTGTGATCTTTCCTAGACTTGGCAAACACATCTGTGTCATATTCTTGCTCTTCGGGGGCATTGATAAGCTGGGCCCACTCAGCAACTATAGATTGGTACCTAGTATCCTCAGTCATCCAAACAATTTTACTATCTGGGTAAAAATGTGTTGTGGAGTAGAACTGCATCACCATCTCATCATTCCACTTGGTGATTTTCTGGCCAACAAATTTGTCAACTCCACTCCGTCTGAAGCTGTCATGAACTCCAGGAAAGTGATCTACATTGTTGTGAATGTATTCCCAGTCAACCCATCTCATATCTCTGATTATGGGCTTCTTGTCTAGGAGCACAGTCTCATAGAAGTCCTGTTGTTCCTTAGTGTGAAACATGTAGTCCACAACAGTCCTCCTTTTGGTGGCATATGAGTCTGTCTGCCTCCATAGCCTGAGACATGCATCCTTCCTTAGCTTCATGTTCTCAGCTACAAGATGATTGTCATCATGATGACGAATCTTGGGCTTGAGCTTTCTGAGCACTTGGGGCTCTTCTTCTTCTTCTTCCACTTCAGGCACTGGGGCCTTGTTCTTCTCAGCAGCTGGTATGTTCCTAGTTGATCTCTTGGGTGTTGCATGCTTAGAAGCTTGAGCAGCAGCAGCAGCCTTGGGGCAGTCCTGGGCTTAAATGGAGCAGCCCTGGGTTTGATAGCATGCCCCATCAACTTTTGAGTCTTTGCAGCAGGTGCAACAAGCTCATCTGCATCATCATCAGCATCAGCATCATCTCTCATAGATGGCTTTCCAATCACTCTAGCAGTAGTCTTCCTAGCTCTCTTCTTTGTTCCAGCAGGCTCATCATCTCTTGTTTCAAGAGTAAACACCATGGTTTCTTGTGTGGAAGTTCTGGCTTTAGACATTGGCACTCCCTTGGCTGGAGCTTTCTTATGCAATCCAGGCTTGGTTGTAGCAGTTGTGCCATACTCTTTGTTGACAACCTTTTTCTTTGAAGTGACTTCCTCATTAGCCACGAAATCTTCATCTTCTGAATCTGAGTTTCTTTTCCTCCTCTGCCTAGTAGCAGCCTTAGGCAGGTTGCTTGGAGTACTTCTACTTCCATCATCTTAGCTGTCAGAGGGATTAGTGCCCTCACTTAAGTTAACATGTTCCTCAGACCTGTTTTGACTGCCATTGTTGTCTGACATGGCTAAAAGTGCAAGCTGAACCTGTGAATAGATATAGTTGAGATAGAGTAGATGAGCATCACAAAGTGCGGAGATTTTGCAAAACAATTGAGTCAAAAACTTAGTTTTAGTTTTCTACATAAAGCATTTTAGAGCTACCGACTTGTTAAAGTCGGTGGCACCGAAGCAACATTAGAGTCTAAACAAATGGAATCGATGAGACCGAGACACAGTTTGGTGACTCTGAGATTGCTAGGGTTTCACTGAGAATCGAACTCGGTCACACCGATTTGTAAGTTTCGGTCGGACCGAAAGTCACAAGTGCAATGGCCTAAGCCAAATCGATGAGACCGATTTCTACAACTCGGTCGGTCCAAGATGAATTCGGCGGAAACCTAACCCTAAGTTTTCAAATCAAAACTAATTTAAAGGAGTTTTTGATTGGATAGAAGTATCTCAAATGTGGCAAGAATCATGGCATTGACCTAAGTGCAGGAATCAGAGGTAAAGATTGCACAAAGGGGTTGAACTTATACCCTAACTCAGCGATGAGCTCGCTACGATGACAACGGCGACGAAGATATCCATTGACAGCGGCAGAGACCAGCGACAGGGGGTCACTGGTGATGAGGAGACAATCCGGACACCTCAAGTTGGCAGAGCTGGATAGGCGTGGGCAAAGAGTTTCGGAGAAATTTCCAAAATTCAACCCATGGGTATATATATCCAGACCCCGTCGGTGTGACCGAGTGGAACGACTCGGTGGCACCGAGATGCAGAATCACAAGTGGTTAATGCAACTTGGTGGGACCAAATTGTTCAAATCGGTTGCACCGAGATTGAAACCTAGATCAACTTAATGAACTCGGTATGACCGAAAGGGATGGACCGGTCAGACCGAAATGCACTAAGAGGTTTTGGAAGTTTAAGTCTATGACAAATCGGTGGCTCCGAGTGCTCCTCACCCGAAGGGTTCGAATCTGACTTGATCAAACTTTGTGATGTAGCATGAATAGAGTTTGAGACAAGAAAATCATAGATAGCTAAAGGGAGTTCTTAGGCATTATTATCCATCTATTTGGCAAAAGAAGAAAACTAAACAATCAAAGCAACAAATGGATGTCCTCGAATGAGAAAAATATGCACTCAACATGCTCACACAATAAGATGGCAAATGAAATATGTGGCAAAGCATGCACAAACACTCTAGCATCTATCAAGCAATTGGCGATGACTAGGTCATCTATATATGAGTATATTGACTTAGGAGTCAAATGAGAACATTTGATCATAGGTCATACACATCGTTTAAGCACAAGTGGGGTTACCACTTTTACATAAAGCATTGTTGTGTTCACACCATTAGACTTGCTTTAGCTCAATTCTTGGAGTAAATCTCCCCTAGATGTGATATCCCCCCTAAGAGGGATGAACTAACCTTGGGTTTTGTCGATGATGACTTCATGTAGGTGTTGAAGATGTAGATGCTCAATGTTGATGTAGATCATTTGGAGCAATCCATTGGAGTGAGTTGCACTTTCAATACCTACAGGGGTTAGTCCCACAAGGAACAAACAAGGATATGCATGGACATAGAGTGAATTACACACAAGGTGATGTCAATGAAAGCATTAGGTTACCTTGTCCCTTGACTTACCAACAAGAGGGTTTGTGACTCCTTGAACTAGTGCAAGAAGTGGAAGTTGATTTGCACTTGTCCTTGCCAATATGAATATGAGTGAAGTATGTTGGCGGAGTCACCCTCAAGAACTCTCTAGTTCTTCTTCTTCGGGATCAACATCATCTTGATGGGAATCCTTGGATTTGTACTCGTACTTGATGAAGTAGAACTTGACGTAGTCTTGGGAACCCACTTGATCAAGGCCTTACGAGCTTCTTCAAATGCATCAATCTCCTTTTGAAGCTTGTCCTTTCCTTTTAGCTTGTGGTCTTATGGTGGAAGACCGGTTTGAGCTTGTGTCCCCTTGAAGGAAGTAGGATCATACTTATCTTATTGAGGAACAAACTTTGTCTCGGGGTATTGATCTTCTTCCCACTCAACTACATTGGCATTGAACTTTCATTCAAAACCAACACCTTGATTCTTCCGATGCCTTCCTTTCTTGCGTACAATTTCGTGGAATTGCATACTTCCGGCGAGGCTCTTATAAACACCTTTCTCTATAATTCCCTTCAATAAGCTATTTTCTTTCTCAAGTGTAACTTGGCTAAGAGAATCATTAGTGGAATCAAGAGAACTACTAGAAGAAACAATATTGGATTTAGCATGATTATTGTTACTACTAGAAGAAGAATCTTTCTTACTCTTGTTGCTAGATTTTACTTGTGGCATGTAAGTAGAAAAGAGTAAACGCTTGGCAATGTAAGAAGAACTTTTCTTATGAAGATCATCATTGATAGCCTTTAAGAATCCATGTTCTTGCTCTAGGTTGAGCTTTTCAAAGCGTAGCTTCTCATGAGTTTTTCAAAGATCTCAATGATCCTCTAAGGTAGTTTCATGATCTAACTTAAGAGTGTCTAGTTCTTTAGTTAGATGATCAATTTACTTCTTATCATTATCATTCATTTCATCTTGATTAGCATGATTAATAGCAACTTCATCATAGTTTTCGTCACTAGTGCTACCAACAAGTAAATCATCATCTACTAGCAAATCATCTTCAGCACTATTGAAATCAAGATATCCAGGGTGTGATACCTTAGGGCCTTTAGCCATGAAGCATCTTACAATTCCTTCATTAGGTGAGTCAAATAAATCGTAGTATTTGGATGACACAAGAGCAATTCCAGCAACACCTTCATCTTGAGTATCTTCGGAGTCGGAGTAAAAGCTTCTCTCGGAGTGGTCATCGGAGTCGGGACCGGATACCCATTTACCAACATGAGCTTGATGTCTTTGTCTTATGTAGCTCCTTGATGATTTGTCCTTCCTTTCCGAATCCTTGCTTCTACGAGAGGTCTTCATTCATAACGATCATCTCTACTCCTTCTCTCTCTTGGTGGTGATTCATCTCTTTTACTTCTCATTTTAGGTGAATCTTCTCTTCTCTTGTGCGGAGCCGTACACTCATTTGAGTAGTGTCCGGGTCTCCCACAATTGTAGCAATTGCGATCGCGACAAGAAGATCTTTTGTCATTGTAGGACCTTGACTTGGAGCTTCTCTCTTCGCTTATATTCTTGTAGAACTTGTTAAAGTTCTTCTCCATTAAGCTCAATTCTTCATTGAAGACTTGTTTCTCACTTGATGATGTAGTAGCATCACATGAAGCTTTGTAAGCGCCACTAGACTTGTTGTGAAGCTCTTCTTTATCCTTAAGTGACATCTCATGAGCAACAATTCTACCAATGACTTCCGTTGGCTTGAGATCTTTGTAATTGGGCATCATTTGGATCAATGTGCACACATTATCATATTTCCCATCCCAGGCTCTTAGGATATTCTTGATGATGAATCTATCGGTCATCTCTTCACTTCCTAAGTCGGCAATATCATTTGTGTTGAGAGCAAGCCTAGAGTACATTTCAGCGACACCTTCACCATCCTTCATTTTGAACTTGTCAAGTTGACTTTGAAGCACATCCAATTTGGATTCCTTGACGGAGTCGGTACCTTTGTGCAGATCAATCAAAGTATCCCAAATTTCCTTTGCATTCTCAAGACGGCTAATTTTGTTGAATTCTTCGGGACACAATCCATTAAAGAGGATATCTCAAGCTTGAGCATTGTATTGCAACATCTTCAATTCTTCAGCGTAGCTTCACGATTTGGCTCTTTCCCATCGAAGAATTCACCTTGCAAACCAATACATACAATAGCCCAAACGACAGGGTTATGTCGAGGAATATGCATTTTCATCTTATGCTTCCAACTAGCAAAAATAGTACCTTTAAAGTAAGGACCTCTACGGTGATAATTTCCCAATT
The DNA here is from genome assembly GCA_902687465.1 of Secale cereale. NCBI lineage: Eukaryota > Viridiplantae > Streptophyta > Magnoliopsida > Poales > Poaceae > Secale > Secale cereale. The sequence goes on from LR738713.1 coordinate 413,562,377, forward strand.
TTAATTCTTGGCAGATTTTAGCAACTCATCACAAGTCAAGCAATCAACCTATCGGCTGCCGCAGACGCCCACTCGGTGGAAGCGGCCGCGCTCAATGCGGATGCGGCGGCACTCTCGGCGTAGGCGGCGACGCTCTCGGCGCAGGCGGTGGCGCTCGAGGGGGGACACGGCCATCGTACATGCCTTCATGAAGCGTTTCCACGGCATCATCTTTGCAAGCATGGGGTGCGGGAATGGGGATCAGGGTTCGTGGATTCGGCGGTTGGCGGCACTAGAGCAGACGAGACGGCGAAGCTTAAGGGGGAGACTTAAGTAGACCCAGATATTTTCATCGCAAACATGTCCTAGAAACCAACTGTGTGTGATGTTGTAGATATTTTTTTATTAAAATCTAACCTTTTTTTATGCATCCGTCATCGCAAACGTTTTGCACCTTTTTTTAGGTTCTTTTACACCGTCGTTTGCGATTAGGGGTTCAGACGAAAACTCATGTGTTACAAAGGGATTTCATTTATTTTGAACTTATTTGAACTCCAGACTTTTTGTGTGTCCAAAATGCACCATTCAAAGCCACATCATCAATTTTGAACCCTTTCTGACTTCATTTGGTATTTTCATGCATTTACTGATTTTTTTTAAGCTAAATGACCCTGAAATTGAAAAGCACTACAAATGAACTCTGAAAAGGTTGAAAGTTGGCATGGTATCATCCATTCACCCACATAGAATGTGCTAAAAAGTTGAGAGGGTTACGACAAGAGCTGGATGCACTTCGTGTATAAAATGGACAATCTCTTTCGAAGTATCACGGTTGCGGGCGAAAACTCATCCGTTACAAAGGGATTTCATTTTTTGAACTCCAGACTTTTTTGTGTTCAAAATGCACCATTCATATCCACATCGTCAATTTTCGACCCTTTCTGGCTTCATTTGGTATTTTTCATGCATTTAGTGATTTTTTTGAGCTAAGTGACCCCGAAATTGAAAAGCATTACAAATGAACTCCGAAAAGGTTGAAAGTTGGCATGGTATCATCATTTCATCCACATAGCATGTGCCAAAAAGTTGAGAGGGTTGCCGCAAAAACTGGATGCACTTCGTGTACAAAATGGACAATCTCTTTCGAAGTATTAGGGTTTCGGACGAAAACTCATCTGTTAAGGGATTTCATTTGTTGAACTTATTTGAACTGTATACTTTTTTTGTGTTCAAAATGTACCATTCAGAGCCACATCGTCAATTTTCAACCCTTTCTGACTTCATTTGATATTTTTCATGCATTTGTTGATTTTTTGAGCTAAATGACCCTGAAATTGGAAAGTACTACAAATGAACTTTGAAAAGGTTGAAAGTTGGCATGGTATCGTCATTTCACCCACATCGCCCATGCTAAAAGGTTGAGAGGGTTACGGCAAAAACTGGACGCATTTCATGTACAAAATGGACAATCTCTTTCCAAGTATTAGGGTTTTGGACAAAAACTCATCTGTTACAAAGGGATTTCATTTATTTGAACTTATCTGAACTCCAGACTTTTTGTGTGTTCACAATGCACCATTTAGAGCCACATCATCAATTTTCAACCCTTTATGACTTCATTTGGTATTTTTCATACATTTACTGATTTTTTTAAAACTAAATGACCCTAAAATTGGAAAGCACTACAAATGAACTCTCAAAAGGTTGAAAGTTGGCATGGTATCATCATTTCACCCACATAGCATATGCTAAAATGTTGAGAGGGTTACGACAAAAACTGGGCACACTTCGTGTACAAGATGGACAATATCTTTCGAAGTATCAGGGTTTGGGACGAAAACTCATCTGTTACAAATGGATTTCATTTATTTGAACTTATTTGAACTCCGGATTTTTTGTGTGTTCAAAATGCACCATTCAGAGCCATATCATCAATTTTCAACCCTTTCTGGCTTCACTTGGTATTTTTCATGCATTTACTGATTTTTAAGCTAAATGACCCTGAAATTGGAAAGCACTACAAATGAACTCTGAAAAGGTTGAAACTTCGCATGGCATCATCATATCACCCACATAGAATATGCTAAAAAGTTGAGAGGGTTACGGCAAAAACTGGACACACTTTGTGTACAAAATGGACAATCTCTTTCGAAGTATCACGGTTTCGGACGAAAACTCATCTGTTACAAATGGATTTCATTTATTTGAAATAATTTGAACTCCAGACTTTTTGTGTGTTCAAAATGCACCATTCAGAGCCACATCATCAATTTTCAACCATTTCTGACTTCATTTGACCTTATAAAGACATTCAAGTGATTTTGTAGCCATTTAATGACCGCAATTCAAATTTGAACTACATCTACATGCAATGCCTAACCATAATGGTTTGAAAAATCGTATTTTTGTGTACTTGTGTGCGAGTTAAAAAAATCTTCAGACCATGTAAATATCTAGTGTTCAAAAAATAAATTGTAAAGATCTGGCAAGACAACTGGCCCGCACACGATTCGCACTCTATTTCGCGCCTCGAGGTTTGTAGGTGAATGGCGGGGGTTATTAATCGGACACGGTTCTGTATTGGAAACCGTCAGCTATTATGTTCACACACGGATTCTAATGCGGCAACGTGTGGAATTCAAACTACAACCATCGTAAATTCCAGTGACAGGCGTGTGTACTGTTCCCGTCGATCTTGATGCCGGCCGCCAATAAATACTACCTTGCTCACGTCGTCCACCTGCATTCTCATCTACATCCTCTCCTCGCTCGCCCCCTCTCTCCCTCTCTCTCTATCTCTCTCTCTCTCTCTCTCTCTCTCAAAGCACTGCCATGGCGCCGCCGATCTGCCCACGCGCCGACGAGGAGTCGCCGCCCCCCGAGGACGCTCATTCGATGAGTAGTGACGAGGAGGTCCCCTACGCACCGCCAGACGAGGTTGCACCGGACCCCCCAACTTCGGATTGGTTTTGGGGCCTGTACAATCTTTGACTGTGGAAGTCACTGTCGCCGACTGAGAAAGCCATGCAAGTGGCGTTCAAGAAGGAGAAGGCGGAGGAGAAATCCAGGTGCCAGGCGGCATGTGAAGCCCGTGATGCCGCGTGAAAAAAGGAGAAGGTGGAGCTTTGGGGGTGGGCGCGTCATCGTGTGAAGGAGGTGTATGGAGACGGGTACTTTGGGAGGAAGGCCAAAGGCGCTAGGCGCCTCATTGCTACGTGGAGGTGGGCCGATAAGCTCCGGCGTGCCACCGATGAGGAACTCCGGTGGGTGCCCGACGAAATGGCAAGATCGTCCGCGCTCGTCCGCCAGCAAGAGGCAGATCGGTACATCAAGCGCTACGAGGCGGAGGAGGCGGAGTACTGCCTCCGCGCTGGGACGACACCGCGCATCAGGAGTGATTATTAGTTTTAGTATTGTTCGTTTTCAGTCTTATGCCTTATACCTAGTAGTTAAGTATCATCACGTATATTTGATGATATTATATATATTATGTGATGAACTAATGAACAATTAATATATATATATATATATATATATATATATATATATATATATATATATATATATATATATATATATATTAATATATATATATTATGAATTCCATTTTCTATCTGTTTTTGTATACTAATTTGAATCTAGCTATTATCATCCACATATACAGAATGGAAAGCGTATATACACACATTGAAACAGAACATATAAGAACGGAAAATAGAGCACACACATTGAAACATAGCAATTAACAGAGCAATACTATGATTGCTCTTAATACATAGTTATCCACATCGAAACGTGTCACACCCTGCATTTTGTAACATGTCCTTTGCATCAATGAAGCATGAAAATTTGGACCAGCAATTTTTTTTGCATCATTTGGCTTTTATTTGGAATTGAGTTTTTCTTCATGTGTTCTTCATGTGCTCATTAAAGTCAACTATTACCTCTTGTGGAATTCATCTCCATACCCAAAACTTCTGCCCAATGATCATGCCAAGTTTTGTATAGCAGTATAGTATTTTTTTATAAAATTAATTTGGCCAAAATGTATTTTATAAATTTAGTATTCCAAAACCCCTGAATTGAGGTTTGCACTGCAAGTGCTTGATTTAGGGTGAGAAAATTATTTCAAAAAGTGCATTTGAGACCTAGTAGTCATAGGACTCCCAGAAACCACAAAAGTATAATTTCAAAAGTTATTTTCCTATTTTATTTAAAAGCTTTTTCTTAAGGCCAGAAATGGTCTTTAATAGGGGAAAATTATTTAAGTGTTTCGAAAATATTTGCCAAAATTCAGGGAGACTCATAGGACATATATTGTCCATATATAAGAGTTTCAACACTTGGTCATGTTCAAAATAATGGGCTAATCCCTCTAAAGCCCTTTCTGGATATTTCAAGCTTTTGAAATATTTACAAAGGAAATATTCTCCAAAAATTCCAGGGAAATTCTATCATGTCATATATGACATATTTGATGATCTTGCCAAGTCCCATGCCTTGGGAAGCAAGATAACATCCTAAAAACCCTTCAAAACCATTCTGTCCATATTGGAAGTTTGAGCAACTTTACATTGCCAAACTTGTCCAAATGCTCTCAAACTTGGTGCACATGCTAGAATGGCCTAATAAGGCAACTAGACCAAATGGCACAAGATTTGGAGTAGGGCAGCTTGAACAGAATACCCCAAAACCCTTTCTATTCAAATGCAAATTTGAACAACTTTACATTACCAACTTTTTACCTGGAGCTTCAAACTTTGTGGGCACGATCAATACCCCAAATGATGAAACTACACCAAGTGGTGAATCAAGGGGAGATGATTAGCTTGACTTAAACAAGATGAAGCCATTTCTGTTGATTTCTAGGGTTCACCAAAGTTACATTGGCTAGTTTCTTCAAATGAGCCCAAATTTGGTGAAACACCATATCTTCAAATGACATTCAATCATGTTAAGTGTCATGGCAAGTGGAGATCATTTGCTTGACCAAAACATGATTAAACACCTTCTGCCTTTTTACCAAAACTACCATCTTGACCCCTTTTACTATTTACTTTTGCCTCAGCTTTCTACCACAGCTTCATCTAGTTACAATCTACCTCCAGTAACTCCCTCATGTCCACAGCTCCATGATTGAGGGGTGAAAACCCCAATTCACCTTGCTGGACAGCCCATTTCTACCTAGTTACAAGCTTCACCTCTCTCTCCTTGATCATCCAGAGCATCCAAGGCCACAGCTGAGTTGATCACGTCGCCCTGGACCCCCCAGACACGGCGGACACGCCAAGAGGGCCAATGGCATGCCATGGCATGCAATTAGCACGCTCCAGAGCGCGCTACAGTGCACCCCCGCACTGTAGCTTCGCCCAATCCAGCGCAGCCGACTTCCTCGTGCTCCCCCCTCGCGCCAGTCGATGCACCTCGACATCCGCGACCTCCCCCGGCGCTGTCCCCCTCCTCCTCCCTCCAGTGGCCGCCTTCGCACGCGCGCTGGCCGCCCGCAACCTCCAATCGTCGGCCTCACACGCGCACGCTGTCTGGAGCCTTCCCCGCTCCTCCTCTCCCCTCTACTAGGCGTGGACCTCACCCACGAGCACCCCAGACTCAATCCCATCGCTCCCCGTGCACTGTGGCGTCGAGTAGAAGCTCGCCGGCGCACAGGTCCACGGGTCCTCGCCACTCCCCTATAAATAGGGCCCCCGAGCCCCTCCTCTCTTCACCAACAGCCTCACCACACTCCCAGTAGCACGCCAGCACCACTCAATCGCCCCCAGAGGCCCTCAGTGCTCGGGATCGACCGGAGCTCCGCTGCGTCGGGCAACCATAGATCTCGCAGTACGGCCCCTCTCAGCTCTTCCTTTTGCTCGATCTAGCACCGCAGCAAGATACTGATGCGATCCCCCCTCTTTTCCCTCTCTGCAGCTGCCGGATTCGACCGGAGCAACCCCCTACCGACGATCCTCCGTCGTCCCACCTCGCCGCCGGCAAACCATGCCTCCCCGGCGAGCCGCACCACCACCACTACATCCGCGACTCGTTGCTGAGCCCGTTCCTGCCCTCCGTTTGCCCTGCCGTGCCCGGAATCGCCGCCCGTGAGCTCGCCGTCGCTTTGGCCGAGAGGTTGAAGATGACAGGCGGGCCCCGCCTGTCATCCTCACCGCTCTCTCTCTCCCCTCGCAGTCACTGACCGCCGGGCCCCGCCCGTCAGGTTTGAAAACCTGGCGCGCGCGCGCTGGCTCCCGTGCGACTGGGCTGTTTGCCCTGGGCCGTGCACTGTGGCCATTCTGGCCCAGTGGCACAGGGCCATTTCTTTTTATTCTTTTTTGTGAATATTTCAAACAATTTCATAGAAATAAATATTTGTCCAAATGAATTGATTCCAACTCCTAAAATCTTGTAACATTCCAACCTATTTAATGGTGTCACTTTCACACATATCCATGAAACTTTTCTGTTCTGTTCAAATTTAAATTCAAATTTGAGCATTAAAACTCATGTTCAAAAATCCTTAGATTCCATTGTGTCATTCCCAAACTCCAACTAAGAATTTTTGCCATCTTAGTTTTCCCTCTAGTATTTAACAAAAATAAGTTGACATTTTTCTGAGCACTTTGATTTTTCTGTTTTTATTGTGGTCTTATTTTCCCGTTTTTATTTTGCGACGATTAGATCCCGTATTTGACGAAGTTGCTGAGGAAGAAGGTGGAGAAGGATTTGAAGACTTTGAAGACCAAGCCAATCCAGGCAAGCAGCCCTTTGACCATGATACACTTGTGTTCTTCGGAACCCGTTTGTTTCCGAATGCATGATGATAAGAGATATGATGGTGACCTAGTAATGAACCACCACATGATGCATGCTTACTCATGATCTTGCTATGTGCTAGATGTCATGCAAATGGATAGTAGTGATGCTTAGTGATGCATGTGTGACATGAACCTTCGTGGTTGAAATCTTTTCATAAACCTCATCGGGTGCCCCTAATGCCCGAGGGTGATGTTTAGTTAGGTCATCACTTGAGGAAGAAGTGATGTGCCGGTGAAAATCTTGTGCATGGGTGAAAGGATGGATTAGATTTATGTGTGACTACCGTCCCAACCAAATATGTGCAACCACTCTACCCCTTATGGGATGGGGCGTTATTGATTACTTAGGTCGATACTAGAATGGTGCCCGCATTACTAGTGACGGGAAGACTTGAGGTCTTTCCCGGGACGGGGTCGTGCTTGGATAGACGACCATGACTGTTTTCGCAGGGCACCGGACACACCGTTGGTCCCTTCGTGTACGCGTGACATTGAAATAGGGCAAGTCCCATGATCTATTGTTTGTACTCGAGGGCCGTGTACCAACGAGTGGACTCTATGTTAGTGTCTTCTAAGGAAAGATAATGACCGGGTGCTTCCCCCGAGTACTTGAGGTACTGCGGGATCGTGGATGACACGAAAGCTTCCCGGATCTTGTGGGTAAAGTGCGCAACCTCTGCAGAGTGTAAAACTATTCGAATAGTCGTGTCCACGGTCATGGACAGTTGGGTGGTGCTACTTAAACTATGTCCAGAATTTTACCGCATCGGTGAAAGTATGTGTGTGATGAGTCAAGGTGGTGACTTGACTCGATGAGTTGAATCATATTCATGTTGATATCGGTAACATGTCCTCGATGTTACGTGAAGTTATTGATGCATATACTCGATGGTAGAATATTTATTCTAGCCCATTGCTAGATTGCTCATTATTGTTCAATTGCATTGTTACTTTGAACCAAATCATGGGTTGCTTGCGAGTACATTCAAAGTACTCATTGGCTTGCAACTGGTTATTTAATTGGCCAGGCATGGAGGAACAGGAATATGAAGAAGAGTTCTATGGAGACGAACATGCGAACTAGGACGCTATCCCAGTTAGAATGCCTGTAGGGTTAAGGCAGATGGCATGGGTTCTACTTATCATCGAAGACTTCCGCTATTTGAGTTATTTGCTATTCAGCCCTTGAGGCTTTATCTATGTAAGACTTGGCCATAATGGCCTTAATTTGTGTAAGACGGTATGTATGGATGTAAGACTCTTGTTATTCAGCTTCTGTGTGTTCAGTGAGCATTGATCTCTAGGATCACTATACACGTGCATTCGGCGATCTCGACTTCTAAGTCGGGGTCCCCACAGAGCTGGTACCAGAGCCATCCTGACTGTAGGAAGCCTTAGTTAGCATGGGCGTTAGTTAGATGAGACCCCTTTTTCAAAAACCTTCTGAACCTCTCTTCTTTTCTAAACCTTACCAACCTGAGATTTCATCAGCTTATTAACCTCTCCTATTCCACCTTTGTAGATGGCCGATGTACCTGAAGAGCACCTGACCACTGGGTTTCCCTTGCTTCTCGAGGATAGCCTCCAGGAGTGCCAGTTCCACCGAGCACCCATCCTCACCTACCTTGAGCATTGGGTTAGCGACACTGAGGTGGAGTACCATGTGGAAGTGATCGTGAAGGCGAACGATCCTCCCACAAGTTGGTTCTTCGAGGGACCCCAGATGGCAACATTACCTCTCGCTGTCGAGGCTGCTGCACTCAAGGCACTAACCCGTCTCCGCGAGCTTCTTCCAGAGATGGCAGCCAAGATGAAAACTCGCTTCTTGCCTTACCGGAAGGAAGGTGAAGATGAAAGCAGCGCACTAGCCCCTCCACTGAAGGAAGGACTCCCGCTTCGGTTCCAGACCTACTTCAGTCTATGTGCCGACAGCTTGGCACAAGACTTGGCCTCGGAATCAATGAAGCTCCGAGAAGAACTTCACAAGACCAAGGCACTTCTTTGTCGAGCTCAAGAGAAGACAAGTAGGATCAAGAAAGAAGGAGCGCCTTCCGGACAGTCCGCTATCGCATACCGAGGCGGAAGGCCCTCCGAAGACGTATCTTCCAAGAATGAAGAACCACCTCGGCGACGCCGGATGACGGCAAGGGAATATCGCAAGCTTTTCCCTGCACCACCGACGAAGCACCGTCGTATCCAACTCCTCCACTCCCCCACACCCTCAAGTGACAAGGGGGCCCAGATAGATGAAGACAAGGAGGAAGACCCAGAAGAGCAAGAATACGCGACCGAGCATTCCGCCGCTTAGGCATTATTCGCTACTCGGATATGCCAGTTCGTGACCTCTACGGTAGGATAGGTCGTGTAACCCCTATGCGCAGTCGAGTCCTTGTATGGTTCATATGAAACCATCTAGTGTTTGCTTTTGTTGTGTTTGGATGTATGTCATATTCTTCCTTCGGGAATATGTAAACGACTACATGACCCGTTTGGATTTTAATGAATGTGTTTGGCCTTTTGGCCCTTGCATGATTTGATTAGTGTCAGACCCACCCCCTTACTAGGCACCCATCTATATTGCTTTCCCTCTTCCGAGTCATGAGACCTTTTACCGCTCCAACAGGATGCCTATTGTGACTCGTACTGGTACCTCTACCCAACAGCCTGAAGCCGGAGCATCCGCTCAGTCAGAGGCCGGCCACGACCAAACCAACGACCAAGCTCCACCACCACCACCTCCTCCGAACATGGACATGGCTCAGCTTCTCCAAGCTTTCCGAGAGAAATGCCAAGCCAACACTGCAGCCCTTCAGTTGATTGCTCAAGCTGTCTCCAACAACCGCCAGCCGGCGGGGAATGGCAATGGACATTCCACGTTGGCAGAGTTCAAGAAGCATGCACCGCCAACCTTCATCGAGACTGCTGAACCCCTGGATGCAGACGACTAGGTCCGCACCATTGAGGACTTGCTGGAACTAGTCGGATGCACCGAAGACCGCGAGAAGGTGGCTTATGCAGCCCACTGCCTCGGGGGGACTGCTAGAGCTTGGTGGGATGGATTCAAGGTCAAGCATGCTGAATAAGACATCACTTGGGTCAACTTCAAGGCAGAATTCCGCAAAGCCCACATTCCTTCCGGAATCATGGCTATCAAAAAGCGTGAGTTCCGAGCCCTGAAGCAAGGAAGTGGCACTGTCAAGGAGTACATGCAGAAGTTCAGTGTTCTGTCAAGGTATGCCCCTGAAGATGTCAGCACTGATGCTGCAAAAAGGGAGCGCTTCATGGAAGGCCTCAATCAGACTCTGCAGTACTCGCTCGTCGTGTGCGACTGCCCGACCTTCCCTGACCTGGTGAACAAAGCACTCATGCTTGAAGACAAGCGGCGTGCTTTGGAAGACACTCGCAAGCGCAAGATGGTCAGCAAGGGAAGTTCCAGCAACCAGAAGCCTCGTCCGTGGCAGTCAGCCCCGGCCAAGCCAACCCATCAGCAACCAAGAGCTCCTGCACCTCGCACCAACTATCAGCCTCAGCAGTATGCCAACCCAAGGCCAGCTTTCAACCCCAATAACAGTGGTGGCAACAAGATCAACGATCCAAACCAAGTCACTTGCTTTGGATGTGGTCAGTCAGGACACATCTCGAGGGTGTGCCCCAATAAGAAGCCTGATGCCCCGCGCCCCAATGCGCAGAACCCCGGACAAGGCCGCGGGATGCCACCGAGGAACCCAGCTCCTCGCAACCCGCCTAACCATGGGAAGGGGCGTGTGAATCACGTCACTGCTGAAGAAGCCCAGGAAGACCCGGACGTCGTGCTGGGTACGTTCCTTGTCAACTCAGCACCTGCAACTGTCTTGTTTGATTCTGGAGCAACGCATTCATTTGTCACTCACAGATTTGCATTAAAAAGTGGCATGACCCCTACACCCCTGAATAACCCTATGGTGGTACAAACCCCCGGAGCAGAGATGAGAGCCAAGATAGGTTGTAAAGGAGTCAGTATTACCATTAACGGTGTAGACTTCCTAGCAGACCTTATCATCCTAAGATCGCAAGGCTTGGATGTGATCCTAGGGATGGATTGGCTTAGTAAGCACCAAGGCTTATTAGATTGTGCCAATCGGACTGTCACTGTGACCAATGACCAAGGAGTCGAAGTCAAGTTTGCTCCCAACTCCTCTTCCGCTCAAGCCATTCAAGTCAACTGTCTGTTTGAAGTTGGGCTAGAGCAAGTACCGGTGGTATGCGAGTATCCTGATGTTTTTCCGGATGAGCTACCGGGAATGCCCCCTGACCGTGACATTGAGTTCATCATCGAGCTCGTGCCCGGGGCAGGTCCCATCTATAAGAAGCCTTATAGAATGGGGACAGAAGAATTAGCCGAGTTGAAAAAGCAACTGGAAGAGCAGCTGAGGAAGGGATTTATCCGCCCAAGTGCCTCCCCTTGGGGATCACCTGTTCTGTTTGTGGCAATGAGGGACGGTACCATCCGCTTATGCATTGACTATCGTTCCCTCAATGAAGTTACAATCAAGAAAAAATATCCACTTCCCAAGATTGAAGATCTGTTTGATCAGCTCAGCGGAGCCAAGGTGTTCTCTAAGATCGACCTCAGATCTGGGTACTACCAGCTGAAGATCAGACCCCAAGATATTCCGAAGACGGCATTCGTAACCCGGTATGGCCTGTACGAGTGCACGGTCATGTCCTTTGGGTTAACCAATGCCCCAGCTTACTTCATGTATCTCATGAATAAAGTCTTCACGGAATATTTGGACAAGTTCGTTGTTGTCTTCATCGATGACATTCTTGTCTTCTCGAAGACGGAGGAAGAGCACGAGCAACATTTGAGGATGGTCCTAGACAAGCTTCGGGAGCACCAACTATATGCCAAATTCAGCAAGTGTGAGTTCTGGCTGCATAAAGTTGGATTCTTAGGTCATGTCTTGACCGAAGAAGGATTGTCAGTTGATCCCGCGAAGATCGAAGCTGTGACCCAATGGCAATCTCGAACGACCGTCAAGGAAGTCAGAAGCTTCCTCGGACTTGCGGGCTATTACCGCAAATTCGTGGAAGGATTCTCTAGCATTGCCCGGCCGATGACTCAGCTCCTCAAGAAGGACAAGAAGTTCGAGTGGACGCCAAAATGCGAAGAGAGCTTCCAAGAGCTCAAGAAAAGATTGACCACCGCCCCAGTTCTGGCAACACCTGATATTCGCAAGGAGTTCGTGATATATTGTGATGCCTCTCGAACTAGACTAGGAAGCGTTCTGATGCAAGAAGGCCGAGTCATAGCTTACCTCTCCAGGCAGCTACGACCTCATGAGGAGAACTACGCTACTCACGATCTTGAGTTAGCGGCAGTGGTCCATGCCTTGAAGACATGGCGGCATTACCTCCTAGGGAAACGGTGTGAGATATACACAGACCACAAAAGTCTGAAGTACATTTTCACCCAAAAGGAATTGAACATGAGGCAGCGAAGATGGTTGGAACTCATCAAAGATTATGACCTCAGTGTTCAATATCACCCCGGGAAGGCTAATGTGTTGGCCGATGCCTTAAGCAGGAAGGCTTGCTCCTTGAATGCCATTACTCAAGAAAGGCAGCCAGCCTTGTTTAAGGAGTTCGAACAATTCAGTTTGGAATTGGTCACCCCTGGATTTCTGGATCATTTGGAAGTCAAACCAACCCTGATGGACGAAGTCAAGAAGGCGCAAGATGGACACACAAGCATTGAAGGCATCAAGAAGAAGATGAAGCTAGGCAAGGCCCCAGGGTTCTCTAAAGACGAGCACAGGATTGTTTGGTACAAAGGCCGCATCTGCGTACCAAACAAGACGGAGCTGAAGAACCTGATCCTGCAAGAAGCCCACGACACTCCGTATTCCATCCACCCCGGAGGAACCAAGATGTATCAAGACTTGAAGGAAAGATTCTGGTGGCACGGGATGAAAAGAGAGATTGCAACCTATGTTGCAAAGTGTGATGTGTGCCAAAGGGTCAAGGCTGAATATCAGCGACCCGCTGGATTGCTTCAACCACTCAAGGTTCCTGAGTGGAAGTGGGATAAAGTTGGAATGGACTTCATCACTGGATTACCAAGGTCGAATAGTGGACATGACTCCATCTGGGTCATAGTCGATCATTTGACCAAGGTGGCCCATTTCATTCCTGTCAAAACTACTTATGATGGCAACCGGCAGGCAGCTCTCTACATCGACAGAATCGTAACCCTTCACGGCGTTCCCAAGGAGATTGTGTCAGATCGAGGAACCCAGTTCACCCTCAAGGTTCTGGAAGAAGTTCCAAGAAGCCTTGGGAACCAAGTTATCTTTCAGCACGGCTTTTCACCCACAGACCGGAGGTCAAACAGAACGAGTCAATCAAATTATCGAAGACATGCTCCGAGCCTGTGTCTTGGCATATGGAGCCAAGTGGGAAGATTGTCTCCCTTTTGCCGAGTTCTCCTATAACAACAGTTATCAGTCGAGCCTTCAAATGGCACCATTTGAGGTGTTGTACGGACGCAGATGTCACACACCCCTCAACTGGTCAGAGACTGGAGAAGGGCTAGTCTTTGGACTGGATATTCTCCGCACAGCAGAAGAGCAAGTCCAACTAGTCAGAGAACGTTTGAAGGCAGCCAAGTCAAGGCAGAAGAGCTATGCAGACACTCACCGTCGGGACATGAGTTTCCATGTCGGGGACCATGTATACCTGCGGGTAACTCCTCTAAAGGGAACCAAGTGTTTCCACGTCAAGGGGAAGCTCGCACCAAGGTTCATTGGACCCTTTGAGATCACAGCACGACGAGGAGAAGTGGCTTACCAGTTGGAACTACCACCTGAGATATCCGATGTGCACAACGTATTCCACGTGTCACAACTCCGGAAATGTCTCCAAGTTCCAAGCAAGCCTGATCTCTACAAGGATGTTGATCACCAAGCCATTGATCTGTAGCCTGATTTGACCTACCGCGAGAAGCCCATTCGCATTCTGGACGAAGCAGAACGACGGACGCGAAGCCGCACTATCAAATACTTCAAGGTCCAGTGGAGCAACCACACGGAAGCAGAAGCAACCTGGGAACGTGAAGACTATCTTAGATCCGAGTATCCCGATCTCTTTTAAGACCTAATTTAGGAATCTCGGGGACGAGATTCTAGTAAGGGGGTAGGTCTGTCACACCCTGCATTTTGTAACATGTCATTTGCATCAATGAAGCATGAAAATTTGGACCAGCAATTTTTTTTGGCATCATTTGGCTTTTATTTGGAATTGAGTTTTTCTTCATGTGTTCTTCATGTGCTCATTAAAGTCAACTATTACCTCTTGTGGAATTCATCTCCATACCCAAAACTTCTGCCCAATGATCATGCCAAGTGTTATATAGCAGTATAGTATTCTCTTATAAAATTAATTTGGCCAAAATGTATTTTATAAATTTAGTATTCCAAAAACCCCTGAATTGAGGTTTGCACCGCAAGTGCTTGATTTAGGGTGAGAAAATTATTTCAAAAATTGTATTTGAGACCTAGTAGTCATAGGACTCCCAGAAACCACAAAAGTATAATTTTAAAAGTTATTTTCCTATTTTATTTAAAAGTTTTTTCTTAAGGCCAGAAATGGTCTTTAATAGGGGAAAATTATTTAAGTGTTTCAAAAATATTTGCCAAAATTCAGGGAGACTCATAGGACATATATTGTCCATATATAAGAGTTTCAACACTTGGTCATGTTCAAAATAATGGGCTAATCCCTCTAAAACCCTTTCTGGATATTTCAAGCTTTTGAAATATTTACAAAGGAAATATTCTCCAAAAATTCCAGGGAAATTCTATCATGTCATATATGACATATTTGATGATCTTGCCAAGTCCCATGCCTTGGGAAGCAAGATAACATCCTCAAAACCCTTCAAAACCATTCTGTCCATATTTGAAGTTTGAGCAACTTTACATTGCCAAACTTGTCCAAATGCTCTCAAACTTGGTGCACATGCTACAATAGCCTAATAAGGCAACTAAACCAAATGGCACAAGATTTGGAGTAGGGCAACTTGATCAGAATACCCCAAAACCCTTTCTGTTCAAATGCAAATTTGAACAACTTTACATTACCAACTTTTTACCTGGAGCTTCAAACTTTGTGGGCGCAATCAATACCCCAAATGATGAAACTACACCAAGTGGTGCATCAAGGGGAGATGATTAGCTTGACTTAAACAAGATGAAGCCATTTCTGTTGATTTCTAGGGTTCACCAAAGTTACATTGGCTAGTTTCTTCAAATGAGCCCAAATTTGGTGAAACACCCTATCTTCATATGACATTCAATCCTATTAAGTGTCATGGCAAGTGGAGATCATTTGCTTGACCAAAACATGATCAAACACCTTCTGCCTTTTTACCAAAACTACCATCTTGACCCCTTTTACTATTTACTTTTGCCTCAGCTTTCTACCACAGCTTCATCTAGTTACAATCTACCTCCAGTAACTCCCTCATGTCCACAGCTCCATGATTGAGGGGTGAAAACCCCAATTCACCTTGCTGGACAGCCCATTTCTACCTAGTTACCAGCTTCACCTCTCTCTCCTTGATCATCCAGAGCATCCAAGGCCACAGCTGAGTTGATCACGTCGCCCTGGACCCCCCAGACACGGCGGACATGCCCAGAGGGCCAATGGCATGCCATGGCATGCAATTAGCACGCTCCAGAGCGCGCTACAGTGCACCCCCGCACTATAGCTTTGCCCAATCCAGCGCAGCCGACCACCTCGTGCTCCCCCCTTGTGCCAGTCGATGCACCTCGACATCCGCGACCTCCCCCGTCGCTGTCCCCCTCCTCCTCCTCCCTCCAGTGGCCGCCTTCGCACGCGCGCTGGCCACCCGCAACCTCCACTCGTCGGCCTCACACGCGCACGCTGTCTGGAGCCTTCCCCGCTCCTCCTCTCCCCTCTACTAGGCGTGGACCTCACCCACGAGCACCCCAGAGTCAATCCCAGCGCTCCCCGTGCACTGTGGCGTCGAGCAGAAGCTCGCCGACGCACAGGTCCACGGGACCTTGCCGCTCCCCTATAAATAGGGCCCTCGAGCCCCTCCTCTCTTCACCAACAGCCTCACCACACTCCCAGTAGCACGCCAGCACCACTCAATCGCCCCAGAGGCCCTCAGTGCTCGGGATCGACTGGAGTTCCGCCGAGTCGGGCAACCGGAGATCTCGTAGTACGGCCCCTCTCAGCTCTTCCTTTTGCTCGATCTAGCACCGCAGCAAGATACTGATGCGATCCCCCCTCTTTTCCCTCTCTGCAGCTGCCGGATTCGACCGGAGCAACCCCCTCCCGACGATCCTCCGCCGTCCCACCTCGCCGCCGGCAAACCAGGCCTCCCCGGCGAGCCGCACCACCACCACTACATCCGCGACTCATTGCTGAGCCCGTTCCTGCCCTCCGTTTGCCCCGTCGTGCCCGGAATCGCCGTTGGTGAGCTCGCCGTCACTTTGGCCGAGAGGTTGAAGATGACAGGCGGGCCCCGCCTGTCATCCTCACCGCTCTCTCTCTCCCCTCGCAGTCACTGACCGCCAGGCCCCGCCCGTCAGGTTTGAAAACCTAGCGCGCGCGCGCTGGCTCCCGTGCGGCTGGGCTGTTTGCCCTGGGCCGTGCACTGTGGCCGTTCTGGCCCAGTGGCACAGGGCCATTTCTTTTTATTATTTTCTGTGAATATTTCAAACAGTTTCACAGAAATAATTATTAGTCCAAATGAATTGATTCCAACTCCTAAAATCTTGTAATATACCAACCAATTTAATGGTGTCACTTTCACACATATCCATGAAACTTTTCTGTTCTGTTCAAATTTAAATTTGAGCATTAAAACTCCTGTTCAAAAATCCTTAGATTCCATTCTGTCATTCCAAAACTCCAACTAAGAATTTTTGCCATCTTAGTTTTCCCTCTAGTATTTAACAAAAATAAGTTGACATTTTTCTAAGCACTTTGATTTTTCTGTTTTTATTGTGGTCTTATTTTCCCGTTGTTATTTTGGGACGATTAGATCCCGTATTTGACGAAGTTGCTGAGGAAGAAGGTGGAGAAGGATTTGAAGACTTTGAAGACCAAGCAAATCCAGGCAAGCAGCCCTTTGACCATGATACACTTGTGTTCTTCGGAACCCGTTTGTTTCCGAATGCATGATGATAAGAGATATGATGGTGACCTAGTTATGAACCACCACATGATGCATGCTTACTCATGATCTTGCTATGTGCTAGATGTCATGCAAATGGATAGTAGTGATGCTTAGTGATGAATGTGTGACATGAACCTTCGTGGTTGAAATCTTTTCATAAACCTCATCGGGTGCCCCTAATGCCCGAGGGTGATGTTGAGTTAGGTCATCACTTGAGGAAGAAGTGATGTACCGGTGAAAATCTTGTGCATGGGTGAAAGGATGGATTAGATTTATGTGTGACTACCGTCCCAACCAAATATGTGCAACCACTCTACCCCTTATGGGACGGGGCGTTATTGATTACTTAGGTCGATACTAGCATGGTGCCCGCATTACTAGTGACGGGAAGACTTGAGGTCTTTCCCGGGACGGGGTCGTGCTTGGATAGACGAACATGACTATTTTCACAGGGCACCGGACACACCGTTGGTCCCTTCGTGTACGCGTGACATTGAAATAGGGCAAGTCCCATGATCTATTGTTTGTACTCGAGGGCCGTGTACCAACGAGTGGACTCTATGTTAGTGTTGTCTAAGGAAAGATAATGACCGGGTGCTTCCCCCGAGTACTTGAGGTACTGCGGGATCGTGGATGACACGAAAGCTTCCCGGATCTTGTGGGTAAAGTGCGCAACCTCTGCAGAGTGTAAAACTATTCGAATAGCCGTGTCCACGGTCATGGACAGTTGGGTGGTGCTACTTAAACTATGTCCAGAATTTTACCGCATCGGTGAAAGTATGTGTGTGATGAGTCAAGGTGGTGACTTGACTCGATGAGTTGAATCATATTCATGTTGATATCAGTAACCTGTCCTTGAGGTTACGTGAAGTTATTGATGCAGATACTCGATGGTAGAATATTTATTCTAGCCCATTGCTAGATTGCTCATTATTGTTCAATTGCATTGTTACTTTGGACCAAATCATGGGTTGCTTGCGAGTACATTCAAAGTACTCATTGGCTTGCCACTGGTTATTTAATTGGCCAGGCATGGAGGAACAGGAATATGAAGAAGAGTTCTATGGAGATGAACATGCGAACTAGGACGCTATCCCAGTCAGAATGCCTGTCGGGTTAAGGCAGATGGCATGGGTTCTACTTATCATCGAAGACTTCCGCTATTTGAGTTATTTGCTATTCAGCCCTTGAGGCTTTATCTATGTAAGACTTGGCCATAATGGCCTTAATTTGTGTAAGACGGTATGTATGGATGTAAGACTCTTGTTATTCAGCTTCTGTGTGTCCAGTGAGCATTGATCTCTGGGATCACTGTACACGTGCATTCGGCGATCTCGACTTCTAAGTCGGGGTCCCCACAAAACGACTCAACAAAATAAAACGCGTCCATGAAACCATGACCAGCAGCCCTTGCGTACAGTAGCTCTTGGCTCTGCCTGAACTCGTGCTGGCGTTCGTCCAAGCGGTCGACACGCTCACGGTACATCTGGAGCATGATATCGAGCTCCAAGTTGGCTATTTTATCGGAGATCACCAGCTCGAGGATGCAACGACCATGTTCCTCTACTGCGGCCAGGTGGACACCTGGGCCAAGGAGGTGGTCGAGCCTACAGACCAGCGTGTTGGCATCCAGCGAGCCGCGAACAAGGCGAACGGCACCACCCATGCGAACGGCGCGGCGGGCGTCTGGTGTAAGTATGGCACGACCGACCTCTGGTGCAATTACGTCGCTGAGGGCCTCTGCCCACTCCTGGCGAGGAATGGGGGTACTGACGGGACGTGCACCCAGCTGTGACGCGGTGTCGACAGCAGGCAAGCGTCGATGGATCCGCTCTTGCTGTCCGGCGTGCCGCGCCTCTCGCTCTGTGGTGCTCCAACGGTCTCGTCATGCGGAGAGCCGTAGCCTATCGGCGCGGACAAGCCTAGCTTGCTCTGTGGCGCGCCATCGATCATGTTGTGCGGCGAGCTGCAGCCTGTCGGCGCTGACATGCTTATCTTGATCCGCAGCGCTCAAGCGCCATGCACCAAAGGTCTGCTCAACCCTGGCGATGACGCACATCACTACATCATCCATCGCGTTGCTGGGGAGTGCCTCGGCCTCGACGGGCCGTGACGCCTGCTTGTTTTCCTCGTTGACGAGGTTGATGGCAGAGGCAGCGCTTTGGTGGGTTGGCATGCTTGGAAAAGGTGGATGTGCTACAGGCTGCGCTTGTCGCTTCCGAGCGTCGCGCGCCGCCTAGGTTTATGCGCAATATCGCAGGGTGGCAGGAAACAGGTGAGGAAATGGCGGGAAATGATGGCGTGTTCACAAAACACCATCAATTAATGGAAACTTAGCATAGAAGGAACATCGAGCTTGCACAAGAAGTAGATGATGATCAGATGAAGACGGACCACACTAGGGAACCCGTCGGTGATGAATTCATCAATTGCAAATGGTTGAATACTAGCAAGCGTTTTCCCACAACACACATGGCTTATTCCATCACAAATAGGTCGGATGGATCAACTGTATGCCACGTATCACGCATTGTCAAAAAGTAATGCAGTAGACCTTCTTTAACATGTGTTAAAAATCAAAACAAGGACCTTGAGATTAATTCCACCCCAAAACACATACGGCTTATTCCATCACAAACAGGTCGGATGGATCAACTGTATGCCACGTATCGCACATTCTCAAAAAGTAATGCGGTAGACCTTCTTTAACATGTGTTAAAAAAATTGAAATAAGGACATTGAGGTTAATTCTAATGATGGGATGTATCATAAATGTCCTTAATGGACCTTTGATATACATTCAATCAATGGGATTAACATCAAGACAACTTCCCATCCGGTCTCCCATCTCATGGCTACTCCAGCCTGAGCACAATTAACTTGTGATTTCTCTTAGATGAGCTATTGGTGGAATAGCTAGCTCTTGCTAATATAGGATGCCCTCTTCGCATCCTTATGGCGTACCCAGATGACTGCCCGTCGCCCAATGGCCAATAGATGTTGTGTAGACAGAGCATATCACATACATCTTATTACAAGCAATTGTTTGTGTCATTATCGGTCGTCGCACACATTCCTGTTTACAGACCTGTTTGCCACGTATCACACACATATTGTTATATTGAACCGTTTATGTTCCCTTGTCTCAACGCAAATAGTTCATCCGAGTGAACCGCATGCCGTATATCGCACACACCTAGATTTGGCTGACTGTTTCTTTCGTGTTGCCTAATCACGAACAGTTCATCCAAGCGAACCGTATGTTGTATATCACACACACCTTCATCTGGCTGCCCGTTTCTTTTGTTCCTCCTCATCGCAAACAGTTAACTGAACTGAACCGTATGCCCTGCATCGCACATGCAACTAAACTCTGAACCATGTTTGATGCATCCGTAATCGCAAACATTTTGCACCTTTTTGACGGTTTTTTAACACCGTCGTTTGCGATTATGGCATCGCACATAGTTTCGTCGAAGTGTCTCTCATCGTAGTGTCGTGTTAGCAGCATCCTGCATTAGTGCAATCATGGAACTTTCTGAAACATTAATCTTGAAAGGATATTAGTTCAATGAGCTATATGTTGTTAAGAATTACCAAAACCACTCGGGGATTAGTTGCACTTTCAATTACCAAAACCAAACATGGGGCACCACATGTTCTTTCACTTATAATAAACCTCCTAGTCAATGCTTGTATGAATTGGACATTAGAAAGCAAGATCATTTTAATGCATATGTTATGAAACAATTAAAGCAAAACTCTGATATGATTGCTCGTCTGAGTGACTTGTTTTTTAGAATCACCAACGATGTAAGAGGAGTAGGAAAACATCCTTCTATGGTTCAAACTCAATTAATACAAATTGCTAAATCTCAAAGTGAGTTTCTCAATGAAATGATAATAATATGAATGATCATGTTGTTAGAGTAATGACTAGAGGAGGTAAAATGACTTAGGATCCACTTTATCAAGAAGTTCACCCTAAAAGAATTGAACAAGACTCTCAAAGAATTAATGATGCACCTCGTCCATCTAGAAAGAAAAATAAAAATGATATGGCTTTGCATACTTCTAGTGAACCTGAGGTAGAAAAACCTTCACATGATGATAATGATGTGTCTATCTTTGATGCTGAAACCCAGTCTGGTAATGAACATTCACTTAGTTATAATGATAATGACAATGATGATGTTCATACAAAAGCTCAACCAGATAATGATAAAAAACCAAACAATGATGTTGAGATAGAACCTGTTGTTGATCTTGATAACCCACAACCTAAAAATGCTATGATAAGAGAGACTTTGTAGCTAGAAAACATGGTAAAGAAAGAGAGACATGGGTTCACAAACCCATGCCCTTTCTACCCAAATCAACTAATAAAAAGGATGATGAAGAATTTGAATGTTTTGCAGAAATGCTTAGGCCAGTCTTTTTGCGTACCTGTTTGATTGATCTTTTAAAGATGGCCCCTTATGCTAAATACATGAAATATATTGTCACTAATAAAAGAAAATACCTGAAGCTGGAATCTCCACCATGCTTGCAAACTATTCTTTTAAGGATGGAGTACCTAAAAAATAGGAGATCCAAAAATACCAACTATACCTTTCTCCGTCAAGAGAAATTATGTGAAAACTGCTTTATGTGATTTAGGAGCTGCTATTAGTGTTATGACTTTCTCTTTATATAAAAGACTTGACTTAAATAAACTCACACTCACTGAAATATCATTGCAAATGGCTGACAAATCAACTGTCATTCATGTCGGTGTTTGTGAGGATGTGCCTATTGTGGTTGCAAATGTTACTATCTTAAAAGACTTTGTTATATTTGATATGCCTGAGGACGACAACATGTCGATTATCCTTGGTAGACCCTTTTTGAACACTGCAAGGTCTGTTATTGATTGCAACAAAAGCAAGGTCACTTTTCATGTTTATGGTAAAGAACATATGGTTCATTTTCCGAAGAAGCAATTGCAAGTAAATGGTACTGTTATTGGAAAAACTCCGATAGTCACTATTGGAGGTTTTCAACTCCCTATACCTAAATACTAAAAGGAAATCTGAAATACTCATTGCTAGGGACATGCACATCCCCGTTGAGGTAACTTAGTGTTTTACGAAAATTCTTCAAGCTCATGTTAATTGAAAGTGGTTGTTAAGAAGACTTGATCAACCTTGTTAATGGATCATATTCGAGAGGCATGTCTTCGATGAATTTAGTAGACATAACTTTATCTACCCAATTTATATTTTCTGTTAATTTCAGTTAAATACAATAAAATGCCATGAATACCCTGTTTTCTGAATTACCTGTGCAATAAAAAAGTTCCCAAAAATAAAAGTTCTCCAAATGATATGAAATTTTAACACGATTTCTTCTGAATATTTGGGAATATTTGGCACTGAAAACATCACAGGGGTGTGTCCGAGGTGTCCATGAGTCGCCAGGGCATGCCAGCTACCCCAGGAGCACCCTGGTGGGTAGTGGGCCCCATGTGCCCCCTCACTTATCCCTTTAGTCTACTTCGCCAACTACCTCCAGAAAAAAATCACCATAGCTCGTTGTCTCTCTCTCTCATGTTCTTGCTCTCAAACCCTTGGTTTTTGATTGTACCGACCAGACCTCAAACCGTCTGATCTCTGTGCATCAGTGTCATCCCTGGATCAGTAATGCTGACACGCACAGTACTTGAAGGATTTATAACAGAGTAGCAATCACACACTTATTACATCGATAGTCCAACGATGGAATTTATTACAAATAATATGGCTGAAGGCCATCAAATACGATAACAGCGAAGGCTTGGAAGATAAGTGAGTCCATCAACTCCAGCGGCATCACTGAGTATAGAACCACGACCTAAAAGGGCATCTTACTCGTCGTCTGAAAAGTCTGCAACATGAAATGTTGGAGCCCGAAAACGGGTCAGCACATGGAATATGTTGGCAAGGTAACACAAGAGAATGCAATGAAAGTAAAGCAATACTATATGCAATATGGCTGGTGGAAAGCTCTAAGGTTAAGTTTTTGCGTAAAGCCAATTTTTCCCTACTACAAAGGAATAGATTTTAATTAACTATCATGGTAGTTGAAACATCGTTGAGAAGATAGACATCCTCTCAACCCCAATTAAAGTTCATCATTAAACCCAACAATATTAAATTAGAGTAACATGTTGAGATGCACATGAAAATCCAAGTACTAGATACTCAAGACGTCCATAACCGGGGACACGGCTAATCATGATCAGTTTGTACACTCTGCAGAGGTTTGTGCACTTTTCCCACAAGACTCGATCTCCTCCGTTTGGTTTCTCGCACTGCATGATGTTTGAGAAACGGATGACTGAGACATAGTCTTTCAGAAGCGCTAGCACCTTACGATCGGGCGGACCGTACCAACCTACATCCCCTACATCTGCTAGTCCACCACTGTAAGAGTTCGCACAACTTACTCATACTATGCTAGAGCCCATAATAGCTTTGTGGCTGCACACGGAAGTTTCTAGTATGAATAATCTCATGATCCCTTTGAGCCTGGGTGGCGGTCCAAAAGAAAAATAGGCAATCACTGGAATACCCAGGTGCCTCAATCCACCCAGATGTGTATTAATGTTGCCACCTTAAGTTGAACCATTAATTAACAAACTCACATCTGTCATGGATTTCACTCACCCAATCCACATCTACGAGCATAGCATGTCCTAACAGCAAACGTAGAAGTAACTCCCAAAGGTTTGAATGTAATACAGGTAATAGATACTACCTCAATCTACTTCCCAGTCCCACAAGTTAATTGATCCTACTCATGCAATGTGTGAGGGTTTGACTAATGCAATGAAAACTGGGTAATTGGAAAAGTATGATCAAAGTGTTACTTGCCTTGCTGATGATCCGCAAAACCTAGAGACTCAAAGTAGCAAGCGGCGCACTCCGGGTACTCTATCGCAATCAAACAAGCATACAATAAGTACTTAACTAATGCACGGGTAAAACTCAAATAAGAGATCTAACCAGAAAGTTCAACTTAAGAACTCCGGTTTGCAAAAAGAATCAACTCGAAAGAAGCAACGAAACTCAAATTGCAAAAGAAACGAGCTCCGGTTTACTAGTTGGCCTAAAGTCAAATTTTACAGTAGCCAAAACTTTGTTCAAGTTGATTAAACCTAAAGAGGGCATCGAGACGAAGATCTGGGATTTTGAATCACCTGATTCCGACTCTCGAGCGAAAAGAAAAACGAAAAACAAGATCAGGGCAGAAATCGCGATCGGAATAACCGCGGATAAATACCCCAAAAAGAAAAATGATGAACAGGATAACGAACGAACGTTCGCTGTCTGCGGCTAACTAACGAAAACCGTTCGTTAAAATGAATGTATGGACGGACGTCCGCTAAATAACTAAACCGACGAAAAACCAAACCGATCTATTCTAAATAATAAAAAAAACAGATCTAGGTTTTCCTAAAACAAAACCGATCGGTTTATCGGGAAAAACCGAGAACTACCTCGGGCAACAAACTCCGGCGGAAAACTCCGGCGGTCCGGCGGGGCGAGGCGGCGGTGCTCCGGCGGCGGCGGCGGCGCGGCATGCGGGCGGCGGGCTGGCGGCGGGGCAGCGCGGCGCGGGCGGCGGCGGGCTGGCGGCGGGGCGGCGCGGCGCGGGCGGCGGCGGGGCGGCGGCGGCGGGTGGTGGCGGCGGCGGGCTAGCGGCGCTAGGGTTCGGGCGAGCGGGGCTGCGGGGCTGGCGACTTTGGGCCGGCGGGGCTGGCGCTTATAAAGCCCAGTCTCCCGACCCTATACGAGACTAAGTCGGTTTCCTTTTTTTAAAAAAAATAGAGTCCCGGCGCAGAAAAACTAACGAAAGAAATACCAAATGGACTCCAAAATTCCCGAAATAAATTTTTACCGTCCTCTAATAATATTTAGGACAAAGTGAACATTTTTCCCGGACCTACATGCAATTTTGAAAAACCCGCATTGTTCCTATGCAAATAAATCCGCAAATAAATCCAGAAAAATACCAAAAATGATTTTAACATTTTTCCTCCAATATTTCTGTTATTTTGGAGAAGTCATATTATCTCCGCTCATATTTTGTATTTAGAAATATTTTTAGGAGAGAAAAATAATTAGAATCACACTGTCCTCGTACCGGTATTCGAGCGAACTCAAATACGAAAACGTAGAATTCCCAACTCTCTCCGTAGGTCCTTCAGTTGCTTAGAATTTCGAGGAACTCCATGAACAAAATGCAAAAACATGAAATGCAATTATGATCTATCTATAACATTCCAAATTGAAACTTTGGGATGTTACAAACCTACCCCCCTTAGAATGAATCTCGCCCTCGAGATTCGACTTGGCTAGAGAATAGGTGTGGTTGGTCCTTGCGTAGATCATCTTCTCGTTCCCAGGTGGCTTCTTCCTCGGTGTGGTGACTCCACTGAACTTTGCAAAACTTGATAACCTTCTTGTGAGTAACTCTGCTCAAAAATTCGATAATCTTAATAGGCTTCTCCTCGTAGGTCAGATCACTGTCCAATTGAATTGCTTCCAGGGGTACTGTGTCTCTAAGTGGTATATCGGCCATCTCCGCGTGGCACTTTTTAAGCTATGATATGTAAAACACGTCGTGCACTCCTGACAATCCTTCGGGCAACTCCAACTTATAGGCAACCTCTCCCATGCGTTCCAAAACACGGTAAGGTCCCACAAATCTCGGGGCTAACTTCCCTTTAACTCTGAAACGTTTAACTCCTCGCAGAGGCGATACTCTCAAGTACGCTCTATTTCCGATCTCATAGGTTATCTCCTTGCGCTTCGAGTCTACATAACTCTTCTGCCTGGACTGAGCTACCTTCAGTCTATCTCGAATCAACTTCACCTTCTCCTCGGACTCTTTGATTAAGTCTGGTCCGAACAACTGTCGGTCTCCAACTTCGTCCCATGACAACGGTGTTCGGCATCTCCTTCCATATAATGCCTCGAACGGTGCCATCTTCAAACTGGCTTGGTAACTGTTGTTGTATGAGAACTCCGCGTAGGGCAAGTTGTCATCCCAACTAGATCCATAATCTAATGCATAGGCTCTCAGCATATCCTCCAAAATCTGATTTACTCCCTCCGTCTGTCCATCTGTCTGTAGATGAAATGTTGTGCTAAACTCTAGCCTAGTACCCAAAGTTTCATGTGACTGATTCCAGAACTTTGAGGTAAACTGGGTTCCTCTATCTGATACGATGCTCCTCGGAACTCCATGCAGACATACAATTCTGGACATGTATATCTTAGCCAACTTTGCACTGGTATATGTGGTTTTCACAGGAATAAAGTGGGCTACCTTCGTCAAACGGTCTACTCCTACCCAGATTGAATCATATCCTGCTTTGGTCCTCGGCAATCCGGTGATAAAATCCATGCCAAGTTTCTCCCACTTCCATTCGGGTATTGGCATAGGTTGTAACAATCCTGCTGGCTTCTGATGTTCTGCCTTCACTCTTTGGCATACATCACAAACTGCTACATACTCCGCAATATCCTTCTTCATACCGGTCCACCAGAAAATATCCTTCAAATCCAAATACATCTTAGTAATTCCTGGGTGAATCGAGTATGGTGAATCATGGGCCTCCTGTAAAATCAACTTCCTGATCTCCGGGTCATTGGGCACATAGATTTGATCCTCAAGCCATAGGGTGTCGTGTTCATCCTCACGAAACCCTTTAGCTTTTCCTTCGCTCATCCTCTCCTTTATAAAGGCAACCTCCTTGTCAACTTTCTGAGCTTCTCTGATTTTATCCATCAGGGTAGACTGGATTTCTAATGTGGCTACATAGCCTCTCGGAACTATCTCCAAACGTAGTTCTCGTAGGTCCTCAGCTAACTCCTTTGTAAATTCTTCCATCATTAGGGTATTGACATGGCTCTTACGGATTAGCGCATCAGCTACTACGTTAGCCTTTCCGGGATGATAATGCAATCTCATGTCATAATCCTTAATGAGTTCCAGCCATCTCCTTTGCCTAAGATTCAACTTCTTCTGAGTGAATATATACTTCAAACTCTTGTGATCCGTATATACTTCACAATGGTTTCCAATGAGAAAATGTCTCCACGTCTTCAATGCATGCACTACGGCTGCTAACTCCAAATCGTGGGTGGCATAGTTAATCTCATGAGGTTTCAGTTGTCATGAAGCATACGAAACAACTCTTCCTTCCTGCAAAAGAACAGCTCCAAGTCCTCGATGTGAAGCATCGCAGTACACCTCATAATCCTTATGTTGATCTGGCAGAATCAACACAGGGGATGAGACCAACCTTTTCTTCAACTCCTGGAAACTGGCCTCACATTCTTCTGTCCAACTGAACTTGGTGTCCTTCTTCAACAACTCCGTCATTGGCTTTGCAATCTTCGAGAAATTCTCAATAAATCTCCGGTAGTATCCTGCGAGTCCAAGAAAACTCCGGATCTCTCCAACTGTTGTCGGTGCTTCCCAATTGGTCACAGTGTCCACCTTAGCGGGATCTACTCCTATTCCTTCTCCGGATATAACATGTCCGAGGAATCCGACTTCCTTCAACCAAAACTCACATTTGCTAAACTTGGCATATAACAGATGTTCTCTGAGCTTCTCCAATACCAAACGCAAATGCTCTACATGCTCCTCTTCATCCTTCGAGAAGATCAAAATATCATCTATGAACACTACGACGAACTTATCCAAATACTCCATAAACACTTTGTTCATCAGATTCATAAAGTATGCCGGTGCGTTTGCCAGACCAAACAACATAACGGTATACTCATACAACCCATACCCAATGGTAAAGGCCGTCTTAGGTATATCTTGCTCTCAGATCTTCAATTGATGGTACCCTGATCGCAGATCGATCTTGGAAAATACCTTAGCTCCTTGCAATCTATCGAACAGATCATTGATCATTGGTAGTGGGTACTTGTTCTTGATCGTTACTTCGTTCAATCCTCGGTAATCAACAACCATTCTTAACGATCCATCCTTCTTCTCCACCAGAAGTACTGGCGAACCCCAAGGCGAAGAACTTGGGCGTAAGAATCCTTTATCCAGCAACTCCTTAATCTGCTTCTTAATTTCCTCCAAATCCTTTGCGGGCATCCTATATGGTCTCTTAGAAATTGGCCCGGTGCCTGGCAAAAGTTCAATCAAAAACTCTATATCTCTATCCGATGGCATGCCAGGTAACCCCTCTGGAAACACATCCGGTTAATCCTTCACTACTAGCACTTCCTCCTGAACAACTCCTGACAAGGAATTTAACCTACTCCTCTTTGACTCATGCCGGGATACATACTTGATCCTTCTTCCTTCCAGCGTAGTAAGCAAAATGGTCTTGCTGGCACATTCAATATTCCCTTCATACTTACATAACCAATCCATGCCTAATATCACATCCAGTCCTTGAGATTCCAATACTATTAGGTCCGAAGGGAATATGTAATTACCAATCCTTAGGGGCAACTGATCACACCATGACCTAGCCATATACTCCGCTCCTGGTGAGGTTACTAACATGGGCGATCTAAGGGCTTGGGTCGGCAGCTTATACTTATCCACGAATCCCCTTGAAATTTATGAATCCCATGCACCAGTATCAAAAAGAACGAGTGTAGTAAAGGACTTAACTAAGAACTTACCTATAACTGCATCTGGTTGCTCCTCTACCTCCTCCACAGTCACGTGGTTCACTTGTCCTTTGTTGAACGGGTTGGGCTTCTTCCTGGCGCTTCCATTGCCGTTCCCATTCTTAACCTCTGGGCATTCATTGGCATAATGTCCATTCTTCCCGCACTTGTAACAAGTGACATGGCTGAAATCCTTCTTGGTGGGTGTGGATGGTGTAGGGCGGTTCTAGTTTCCATTGGCTCCGTTCCCATTTCCATTGCCATTCTTGGTGCCATTGTGGTTGTGCGAGCTACCTCCTCCATGGGTATGCTGAAACTGTCCTACCGCTCTAGGGGTAAAACGGGGCTTCTGCTGAGCTCCAGAATTATACTTTCCTTGCCCATACTTCCTCTTGCGACTCTCAATCTGCTGGTGCTTCCTTTCAATCATTAGGGCGCAGTCAACCAACTCCTGGTAGTTATTGAAAGTTGCCACCATCAACTGTACACTCATCTCATCATTCAGCCCTTCCATGAATCTCTCCTGCTTCTTGGCATCTGTGGCCACATCATCTGGGGCATAACGAGATAGGGTACTAAACTCATCCATGTACTGAGCCACAGTACGATTTCCTTGGCGCAGATTGCGAAACTCCTGCTTTTTCATACTCATAGCTCCAGTTGAGATATGGGCGGTACGAAAAGCTTGCTGAAACTGATCCCAAGTCACATTGGCTACGGGGTAAGTGGCTGTGTAATTCTCCGACCATGCTGCGGCTGGTACAGACAACTGGTGTGCGGCAAATCGCACCTTCTCAGCATCCGAGCAATTGGCGGTGGTCAAATCCCTTCCAATCTTGCGTAGCCAGTCATCAGCCACAATTGGTTCGATGCTGCTAGCAAACACGGGTGGTTGCAACCTTAAGAAACGTGTCAGGTTGTCCATGGGTGGTGGTGGTGGAGGGTTGTTGTTGTTGCTGTTCTGGTTGTTCTGAGTGTTCTGGACAAGAAGTTGCATCAGGGTGTTCTGCTGCTGGATCAACTGGGTGAGCTCAGGGGGAAACTCGAATTCACGTCTTGGAGGCATCTGATGGGTGTAGAGGGAAGAGATTATAATAGAATAGAGGTCTAAGGGAAAATCACTACCCATACGCACATGAGACAAACACACAATCATATCACACCAATCAATTTCAAACAAGGTCTTACAAATCTAACGATCGTTTACAAAAGTGCTCTAAAACTAATATATGGGGGTAAAATACTAGTCACAGGGTGGTCATCTAAAAATATTGGTCGGCAGAGGATTCCATAATATCTGCTCCAGCTTCATCTTCATAGTCTTCATCCTTGCTATCCTCAGCTTCCGAATCCGTGTCATCTATGATGATATAGTCTTCCGGTGGTATCTCCTTGGGTTCTTCTTCCTCGTCTTCTTCTCCCATGAGTATCCCTAACTTCTGGGTCAAATCATCATTCTTCTCCACAATTATCTTCATCTCCTCCTCATATCCGTCGCGTGTAGACTTGAGTTCTTCCTCTAGCTCCAAATTCCTATTCAGGGCTTTCTTCAAATCTATCATCCCTGCACACATCTGGTGCTCCTGGCGACAAATATGGTGGTTCAACTCATGGATGAATGTTGCAATGGACCTACCCTTCCGAGTGCTAATCATATCCCAATTCTCATCTCGGCTTCCACAAATCTGGTAGATAGTGTCCTTTAGCTCCTGCTTGTAGACTTCTCCAATCCTTCCCATAGCAATGTGGGCCGCCATGCTCCTTCCTAGGCTCCATGTAGGCGTTTTAAAGGAAAATGCTATGAGTGAGGTGACGGGTGCGAACGTCCTTCCTAGAACTTGAGCTTGAATCAACCAACGCTCCTCCTCAGGTAGAGTGGCATTGTAGGTTCCGGTGAAACTTGGTAGTCCAATGTTTAGATATCTGGTGACTTCCTTCAGGTGTCGTCCAAAGGGTGTATCATCATCCGGTTGCATGAACTTGTGCTTTGTTTCCACCATCCTAAAGAGTAGAAAAGATGAGGAGTCAGAAAAGAGAAGAGTGAATTGTGCTCTAGGGCTTGTCTTAGTGGTCGTGTCCTACAGTCAGCGTGTGCTCTGATACCATCTTGTAGCGACCAGACCTCAAACAGTCTGATCTCTGTGCATCAGTGTCATCCCTGGATCAGTAATGCTGACACGCACAGTACTTGAAGGATTTATAACAGAGTAGCAATCACACACTTATTACATCGATAGTCCATCGATGGAATTTATTACAAATAATATGGCTGAAGGCCATCTAATACGATAACAGCGGAAGGCTTGGAAGATAAGTGAGTCCATCAACTCCAGCGGCATCACTGAGTATAGAACCATGACCTAAAAGGGCATCTTACTCGTCGTCTGAAAATTCTGCAACATGAAATGTTGCAGCCCGAAAACAGGTCAGCACATGGAATATGCTGGCAAGGTAACACAAGAGAATGCAATGAAAGTAAAGCTATACTATATGCAATATGGCTGGTGGAAAGCTCTATGGTTAAGTTTTTGCGTAAAGCCAATTTTTCCCTACTACAAAGGAATAGATTTTAATTAACTATCATGGTAGTTGAAATATCGTTGAGAAGATAGACATCCTCTCAACCCCAATTAAAGTTCATCATTAAACCCAACAATATTAAATTAGAGTAACATGTTGAGATGCACATGAAAATCCAAGTACTAGATACTCAAGACGTCCATAACCGGGGACATGGCTAATCATGATCAGTTTGTACACTCTGCAGAGGTTTGTGCACTTTTCCCACAAGACTCGATCTCCTCCGTTTGGTTTCTCGCACTGCATGATGTTTGAGAAACGGATGACCGAGACATAGTCTTTCAGAAGCGCTAGCACCTTACGATCGGGCGGACCGTACCAACCTACATCCCCTACATCTGCTAGTCCACCACTATAAGAGTTCGCACAACTTACTCATACTATGCTAGAGCCCATAATAGCATTGTGGCTGCACACGGAAGTTTCTAGTATGAATAATCTCATGATCCCTTTGAGCCTGGGTGGCGGTCCAAAAGAAAAACAGGCAATCACTGGAATACCCAGGTGCCTCAATCCACCCAGATGTGTATTAATGTTGCCACCTTAAGTTGAACCATTAATTAACAAACTCACATTAGTCATGGATTTCACTCACCCAATCCACGTCTACGAGCATAGCATGTCCTAACAGCAAACGTAGAAGTAACTCCCAAAGGTTTGAACGTAATACAGGTAATAGGTACTACCTCAATCTACTTCCCAGTCCCACAAGTTAATTGATCCTACTCATGCAATGTGTGAGGGTTTGACTAATGCAATGAAAACTGGGTAATTGGAAAAGTATGATCAAAGTGTTACTTGCCTTGCTGATGATTCGCAATACCTAGAGACTCAAAGTAGCAAGCGGCGCACTCCGGGTACTCTATCGCAATCAAACAAGCATACAATAAGTACTTACCTAATGCACGGGTAAAACTCAAATAAGAGATCTAACCAGAAAGTTCAACTTAAGAACTCCGATTTGCAAAAAGAATCAACTCAAAAGAAGCAACAAAACTCAAATTGCAAAAGAAACGAGCTCCGGTTTACTAGTTGGCCTAAAGTCAAATTTTACAGTAGCCAAAACTTTGTTCAAGTTGATTAAACCTAAAGAGGGCATCGAGACGAAGATCTGGGATTTTGAATCACCTGATTCCGACTCTCGAGCGAAAAGAAAAACGAAAAACAAGATCAGGACAAAAATCGCGATCGGAATAACCGCTGATAAATACCCCGAAAAAGAAAAACGACGAACAGGCTAACGAACGAACGTTCGCTGTCTGCGGCTAACTAACGAAAACCGTTCGTTAAAACGAACGTACGGACGAACGTCCGCTAAATAACTAAACCGACTAAAAACCAAACCGATCTATTCTAAATAATAAATAAAACAGATCTAGGTTTTCCTAAAACAAAACCGATCGGTTTATCGGGAAAAACCGAGAACTACCTCGGGCAACAAACTCCGGCGGTCCGGCGGGGCGAGGCGGCGGTGCTCCGGCGGCGGCGGCGGTGCGGCACACGGGGCGGCGGGCTGGCGGCGGGGCGGCGCGGCGCGGGCGTCGGCGGGCTGGCGGCGGGGCGACGCGGCGCGGGCGGCGGCGGGTGGCGACGGCGGCGGGTGGCGGCGGCGGCGGGCTGGCGACGCTAGGGTTCGGGCGAGCTGGGCTGCGGGGCCGGCGACTTTGGGCCGGCGGGGCTGGCGCTTATAAAGCCCAGTCTCCTCACCCTATACGAGACTAAGTCGGTTTCCTTTTTTTTAAAAAAAAAAGAGTCCAGGCGCAGAAAAACTAACGAAAGAAATACCAAACGGACTCCAAAATTTCCGAAATAAATTTTCACCATCCTCTAATAATATTTAGGACAAAGCGAACATTTTTCCCGGACCTAAATGCAATTTTGAAAAACGCGCATTGTTCCTATGCAAATAAATCCGCAAATAAATCCAGAAAAATACCAAAAATGATTTTAACATTTTTCCTCCAATATTTCTGCTATTTTGGAGAAGTCATATTATCTCCGCTCATATTTTGTATTTAGAAATATTTTTAGGAGAGAAAAATAATTAGAATCACACTGTCCTCGTACCGGTATTCGAGCGAACTCAAATACGAAAACGGTAGAATTCCCAACTCTCTCCGTAGGTCCTTGAGTTGCTTCGAATTTCGAGGTACTCCACGAACAAAATGCAAAAACATGAAATGCAATTATGATCTATGTATAACATTCCAAATTGAGTATTTGGGATGTTACATTGATCTCTTCGCTCGAAGCTCGGTTTCCAAAACTATTTTGGGGGAATTGTTCCTTGGTATGTGACTCCTCCATTGCTCCAATTAGTTTTTGTTTTTGTGGTTTATATTAAGAATAATTATCTACTCTTGGTACTGTTGTAAATCAGCTTGCATGTTGAATTCTTGGAGTTCTAAGTAGTTTGAATGCTTGATATAGGCTCTAGGCATCCTTATGAGTAGTTGCTATCAATCTTTTGAAGTTTCGTTAACTTTATTTTGTAACCCAAAAATTTCAGATTTTTTAGGGAATTGGATTTCTTTCGAAGGAGTTCATCTAAGAAGAATGCTAAGGGGGTCATCGGTGAATCATCCGCTGTTGACATCAACACTCTGCGACGAATGGAGGTCTGCCGTGTGAATGGCTGCACATCCCCTTCATGGAGGAAGCCAGATTCCACCAAGAGTTCGGGCAATTCATAGTAAATGCTGGACTCACCAATTTCCCCATAGATGAGTGTGATCAACACCATACCCTCACCAACTCCTTTGTGTAAATCTTTTATTTTCTAAATAGGCAAGAACCTCCATCAATGCGGTTTAATTTATATTCTGAAACCCATCAGATACCGCTCACTGAATTTTGTGAGATATGTTTGATTCCTTCTGATGGGGAATTGAGAGAGCCTAGACCAGCTGAGTTCGAGGAATTCCTACTCACTTTGACAGTGGGTGAGGAAAGGGGCGTGTTGAAAGCCACATCCACTAGCCTGTAGTTTCCTGATACATCTCCAATGTATCTATAATTTTTTATTGTTCCATGCTATTATATTATCAACTTTGGACTTTTTATATGCATGAATATGCTATTTTATATTATTTTTGGGACTAACTTATTAACCTAGAGCCCAGTGCCAGTTACTTTTTTTCCTTGTTTTTGAGCTTCCCAGAAAAGGAATATGAAAAGGAGTCGAAATGGAATAAAACTTTCGCGATGATTTTTCTTGGACCAGAAGACATCCAGAGGACTTGGAGTCCAAGTCAGAAGATCCTCGAGGCGGCGACAAGCCAGGGGGCGCCCCCAAGGATTGTGGACCCCTCGAGGATCCCCTGATCCCGTTCCTTGGCCTATATATTCTCAAATATTCCCAAAACCATAGAAGGACAAACGGAATACTTTTCCACCGCCACAGGTCTATGTTCCCGTGACATCCCATCTGGAGACTTTTCCGGTACTCTACCGGAGGGGGTTCGATCACAAAGGACGTCTACATCAACCTTGCTACCCCTCCAATGATGCGTGAGTAGTGTACAATATACCTACGGGTCCATACCTAGTAGCTAGATGGCTTCTTTTCTCTCTTTGATCTTCAATACAATGTTCTCCTCGATGTTTGTGGAGATCTATTCGATTTAATCTTCTTTTCGGTGTGTTTGTCGAGATCCGATGAATTGTGGATTTATGATCAGATTATCTATGAATATTATTCGAGTCTTCTCTGAACTATTTTATGCATGATTAAGATATCTTTGTATTTATCTTCGATCTATCGATCGATTTGGTTTGGCCAACTAGATTGGTTTTTCTTGTAATGGGAGAGGTGCTTTGTGATGGGTTCAATCTTGCGGTGTCCTCACCCAGTGACAGAAAGGGTAGCGAGGCATGTATTATATTGTTGCCATTAAGGGTAACAAGATGGGGTTTATATCATATTGCATGAGTGTATCCCTCTACATCATGTCATCTTGCTTAAGGCGTTACTCTATTTTTAACATAATACTCTAGATGCATGTTGGATAGCGGTCGATGAGTGGAGTAATAGTAGTAGATGCAGGCAGGAGTTGGTCTACTTGTCACGGACGTGATGCCTATATTCATGATCATTGCCTTAGATATTGTCATAACTTTGCGCTTTTCTATCAATTGCTCGATGATACGTCTATTTTGCATCATGCTTTTATATTGATGTTTATTGCATTATGGGTTGTTATTACACATTATGTCACAATACTTATGCCTTTTATCTCTTATGTTACAAGGTTTACATGAAGAGGGAGATGACGGCAGCTGGCATTCTGAGTTGGAAAAGAAGCAAATATTGGAGACCTATTTTGCAAAACTCAAAAAGCCCTGAAACTCCACGAAAGTCAGTTTTGGAAAATATAAAAAATATCTGGCGAAAGAAGTACATGAGGGGGGCCACCCACCGTCCACGAGGGTGGGGGCGCGCCCTACCCCTGGGCATGCCCCCTACCTCGTGGGCCACCTGGCAACCCCCCGATGCCCATCTTCTGCTATATGATGTGTTTTGACCTGGAAAAAAATCAGAAGGAGGCTTTCGGGACGAAGCGCCGCCGTCTCGAGGCGGAACCTTGGCGAAACCAATCTAAGGATCCGGCGAAGCAATTCTGTCGGGGACACCTCCCTTCAGGAGGGGGAAATCATCGCCATCATCATCACCAACAACTCTCCCATCTTGGGGAGGTTTATCTTCATTAACATCTTCACCAGCACCATCTCTTCGCGAACCCTAGTTCATCTCTTGTATCAAATCTTTGTACCAAAATCTCGGATTGGTACCTGTGGTTTGCTAGTAGTGTTGATTACTCCTTGTAGTTGATGCACCCCGGATCAGAGCGACTGGTTTACCTTGCATTGCCATCCCAGAGACCTTGTCTTCTGGCAACCCACAACATCTTGGTACAGAAAACAACCGCTTTATTAATACTAGCGGACCATAGTTTCTCATTACAACAGGCAGCGAGGCCGAGCGGCACCCACGGTACGGCTGGACAATATGTACATTATTTAATGAACATAAAAGGCCTCGGGCATAAACTACGCAGCAGCGGAACGTCATCGTAGCGGGACTCCATCTCACAGGGACACCGATGTGGACACGGACTAGACTCAGACGGCACTCCTTTCTAGCGAAACTTTCCTGAAATCTGGCATGACACGCCAGGTCAGTACATTGAATGTACTTGCAAGCTTACAGCAAACAAAATCATAATGACAAACAATATCATGATAATTATTCAGTTATAAATTTGCAGCCAAAAACTTAGATATATATGAACTAACATGTTGTGCTCATGCCTTTGTGAAAATAAAACCTTGGTCTGACTTACTCATGATGATTATTATCAAACAACAATTATTCATTTCAACCAGATATAAATCATGACTTTTCCGGTGATCACCAACCTGATCATACTTGGTCTCAAACCATCTCAGTGGCTCTTTCACCAATTTATTACAGTACCACATTTTAGAACTTAATGAGCAAAAATTTATTATATGTTGACCCATGGTGTGACCTACTTTCGAGCGTGTCCGTGACCGTGGACTCGGCTATCGATAGATTAATTACACTCTGCAGAGGTATTGCACTGTACCCACACCACGGAACCCATGGCCTCGTTCTCCCATTCGGGTGGACCAACGGCATTCCGACGAAACCCGTCCATTGCCATGACACTCCCTGGCCACTCCGACTTATTTCCCACTAGAACAGTCCTGAGTGGCCCTGTGCCTACCAAAGGCACACCGACCACCGTCGTGGCCAAACAGAAATTGTCCCAAACGGGGACTCGGTACCATAAAATTAACAATGGGCACACAAGGTTATGTCTGCTTACCGGGCCAGGGTACTGCATGCGCATAACCTTCCCTATCTGGAGGTACCGACAGGAGGCATGTCAATGGACCGAATAAAGACCTTCCCATAAAGGTAAATGTGGTTGCACTGGGAAAGACTCGATTCAGTGGCACCATGACCCGGTCAACAATTTATTCAAGTTAAGTTCTTGATAACCGGTGTCATACAATGCCATGGAATGCAATATACCAAAATGCAGCACATAAACAAATACAATGCCATACAAAAGTATAACATGGTCAACTTTACTTTTATCATCATAACTTCACTATTATTCTAGTTATGATTTACTTTCACTTCAAAACAAAATTGTATCTTAGCAAAAATTAATCATAATTACTTATGTAAAAGAATGTAACTTCACATATGCATATCCATAATCATTATCAATATCCCAACTTTATTTTAACTATCTTAATAACTTAAACCAAACTCTGACTTTCTGTAAAGTGAATGAAACAAATAACTACAGCAACCAACATAAAGTATTTGACAAAATAATTAATATGCATAATATAAATCATTTGTTCAAGTTGGACAAATCACAAATATTGAAATGGCACTATGAAAATGTTGATGTGGCTTGCCTTGGTTCAAATGAGGCTCACAAGCCTCCTGGTGATCCTCAAGACAAGTTTCCTCTTCTGGAAATAAATAAAAGTACAAAAAGAAAATATCAAGAATCATTCAAAAAATCACCAGAAAATCTACACAGCACCAAATGGTCTCATTTTTTGTGTGTTGCAAGATTTCTTTACAAAGAACACAATGCAAAAGGAATCAGTTCATTTGGACTTATGGTTAAAAAGTTATTATAGTTTGAAGTTCTCTGATAAATATTTAAATTTAGAAATTTAAATAAACAGAATAGGGGGGTGACGTCGAAGGCGTAAAAGCCCAGAGCGCCACCACTTGTACCGCTTCGCGCGTATATGGAGAGGCTGACTAGCGGGCCTCGCTAGTCAGGTGAGAAGGAGAGAGGGGGAAGAGCAGAGGCGGCCGCTACCTCGCCGGAGCGCACGCCGGCGACGCTACTCCTTGGCCCAAATGGAAAGGATAGATCGACGGAGGGGGTCGAGGCGCACCTGCCCGGACCCGAAGGGTAGCTAGAGGTGGACGGACGGCGTCGGAACGGAGCTCAGAGGTGGAGGCAGAACAGGGGGTTCGCCAGAGTTGAAGAAGACGGTGAGCAACGGCGCCTCCAGCAGCTCCAGCTAGGTGAAGAGGCTCCACCAGAGAGTGGCGGAGGCTCTGGTGGGATCGGCTTGGACGGAGAGGGCCTGGAGCTACCTCGACGACCCGAGGGGAATCGCCAGTGAGCTCGAGCTCGGCGACGGTGGCCTGATGCCTGCCCGGCCGGGCCACGGGGTTCTACGCGATCTGTTGTCGTGTTTGAGTGGAGCTGGGTGCTCGAAGCGGCTGGGAGAGGGCCTATATATAGGCAAGCCAAGAGGGGGGAAACGGGGCTCCGCGGGCGACACCTGGCTGCGCCCGGTGACGAATTGGCATCAGTGAGAGGGGGCAGAAGGCAACGGAGTCATGCGGGAGCTGTGGCCGGACGGGGACGAGCACAGGGGCGCTGGAGTGGCGACGAGCACAGTGCGCACCGCACTGTTGCCTTGGCCGGACCGCGCCCGTGCTCGCTGCGGCGAGCTTCGGCGTCGGCGAGTGCCAGAGGGGGACTGTGGAGGTGAAGATGATGATGGTGGCGCGGTTTGGCACGCTTGGGCAGGCGCAGAAGCGAGCACGCGCTCTACAAAGCGCTCGGCGGCATCCAGAGCGCGCCGACAGATTGCCATGGCATGGTGTACACGCGTGGTCATCGCGCGAACTATGCCTACTGGCTGACTTTGTGCCAAAATTCATGTCTGGCGTGTTGGTCGTGGTAGATAGGAGAGTTACCCGTGGTTGGTTTATTTCCAGACGCAGTAGAAAGAAAGTAACACTCCTGGTAAGTTTCTGGACAGAAACTTTGAGAGCTTACTGAGGTAAAATGGTTAATAGTTGGAGGCTGTGCTTTGGAGGCTAGTCAAGAGTTACTAAGGTGAAGATGCCCAAGGAGTTTCAAAAGCAATGGAGCAAGTAAAATGGTAGTTGTTGTAGAAACTACCATTTCTCTCCAGAATATAAAAGATTTTATGTAGCAAAAATATTCTAAAAATTAGTGCAATATTTATGCTCAGGAATGTGTCTTAGGGTCCAAAGAATATTTAGGAATTTCCTCAGAATTTTGTGAGCCAGAAAAATAGGGGTTGCTTTGGAGCACAAAGAATTTAGCTTGAGTTTTGGGGAGGAAAATGAATATTTTTCAAATAAGAAAAATATTCCATGAAGTATATTAGAGTGGTCTAAAGGGAAAAGATAGTTTGAGATGGATAGGAGGCACTTGGGTGAAAGTCAAGGGTACCCAAGTGTTTAAGTCCATATGAAATGATTCAAAAATTCCAAGGTTTGAAATAAATTCAAATAAAGCTCTGGAAAATAAAAGAGGGCAAAAATCAGGCTGTCACAAACCTCCCCACTTAGAATGAATCTCGTCCTCGAGATTTGGTTGCTTGGGAAAACCATTCCGGATAATATGTCTGTAGGAACTCTTCTTGTTCCCAGGTTGCTTCTGACTCAGTGTGATGCTCCCACTGGACTTTATAAAACTTCCGTACTTTACTACGGGTGACTCTTTCCATCTGATCCACAATTTTGAACGGCCTTTCTTCGTACGTTAAATCCTCTGCCAAATCTATGTCGGTCACGGTAGTCTTTTTCTCGGGCGGGGATATGCACCGCCTCAACTGTGAGACGTGAAACACGTTGTGCACATCAGACAATTCCGGGGGTAATTCCAACTGATAAGCAATAGTGCCCACTCGAGAAATAATTGGAAAGGGGCCAATAAATCTGGGTGCCAACTTCCCGCGAGTTTGGAATCTCTTGACTCCTTTCATAGGGGTGACTCGGAGATATACGTGCTCTCCAGGTTCAAAACTGATATGTCAGTGCTTTGCATCGTAATAACTCTTTTGTCGAGACTTGGCCAATTGAAATCTATCCCTGATTTCCTTGACTTGTTTCTCAGCTTCCATCATAAGGTCCATTCCGAAAATACGGCTATCTCCGGTCTGAGACCAGTTTAACGGGGTACGACATTTGCGGCCATATAAAGCCTCGTATGGTGACATCTTTAGACTGGTTTGGAAGCTTTTGTTGTAGGAAAACTCGGCATAAGGTAGACAATCTTCCCATTTCGATCCTTGGGCCAAGACGCAAGCTTGCAGCATATCTTCTAGTATTTGGTTCACCCGCTCGGTCTGTCCATCTATTTAAGGATGATAGGATGTACTATATTTTAGGGATGTCCCCAAGGCTTGATGGAGATGGGTCCAGAAGGCGGAGGTAAAGAGTGAACCTCGGTCAGAAGTGATTGTTCGAGGTACTCCATGTAGACTGACTATTCTGGACACTTATAGTTGTGCAAGTTGGTCTGCTCGATAGGTGGTCCTGACCAGAATAAAATGTGCTACCTTGGTTAGAGTGTCCACGATGACCCATATTGCATTATTGCCTCGCTGAGTTTTGGGTAATCCCGTGATGAAATCCATGCAAACATCATCCCATTTCCACTGTGAAACTGGCAGCGGTTGAAGAAGTCCGGCTGGCTTCTGATGTTCAGCCTTTACTTTGTTGCATATGTCGCAACAAGCCACAAAATAGGCAATATCCTTCTTCATTTCATCCCACCAGAATATCTGACGAAGGTCTTCATTCATTTTTGTACCCCCATGGTGAATAGAATATTAGGACTCATGGGCTTCTGACAAGATTTTCCTTTTTAGGTCTGACTGATTTGGTACACAAATCCTTCCGCGGAATCGGAGAGTCCCAAAGTGATCCTTTGAGAAGTCAGGTGCACGCTCTGCCAGCATATTCTGGGCATGCTTTTGTAGGACAGGATCATCTGGCTGGGCCTTGCGGATTTCTTCTTCAATTGTGGGGGTAACTTCCAACGTGTTAGCGGGACTGGCCTCAACGATGTTCAGATGGAGTTGAGCAATCTCCTCTTGAAGTTCAATGGGCAAAGAATTTAATATGGCATTTAAACTGACCGGCTTTTGGCTGAGTGTGTCAGCCACTACGTTGGCTTTACTCGGGTGGTAATTTATTCCCAGATCATAATCTTTAACCAGCTCGTGCCACCTTCGCTGACGGAGATTCAAATCGGGCTGAGTGAATATATACTTGAGACTTTTGTGATCTGTAAAAATTTGGCACTTCTTCCCGATGAGATAATGCCTCCATATTTTGAGAGCATGCACTACCACGGCCAATTCCAGATCATGCGTAGGGTGATTTCCTTCGTGCGTTCGCAACTGTCGTGATGCATATGCCACCACCTTGCCATCTTGCATGAGTACGCAGCCAATTCCTTGTCTGGATGCGTCACATTATACATCAAAACTGCGATAGATGTCTGGAAGAGTTAATACGGGTGCGGTCGTCAGACGTTTCTTTAGCTCACTGAAACTTTGATCACAGTCTTTTGTCCATTCAAACTTCTTGTCATTTTTGAGTAGCTCGGTCATGGGCTTGGCAAGCTTGGAGAATCCTTCAATGAAACGACAGTAATATCCCGCCAGTCCAAGGAAGCTCTGGATCTGAGATACGGTTGTGGGGGGCAACCAATTGAGCACATCTTTTACCTTGCTGGGGTCTACGTCTATACCTTCGGCGGATAGCACGTGTCCAAGAAATCCGACTTGTTTAAGCCAAAACTCACATTTGCTGAACTTGGCGTAAAGCTGATGGTCTCGGAGTCGCTGTAACACTGCTCGGAGATGTTCCTTGTGATCCCCTTCAATTTTTGAATATATAAGTATGTCATCGATAAAGACCACTACGAACTTATCGAGGAAGTCCATGAACATTTTATTCATCATGTGCATGAAGAATGCAGGGGCATTGGTGAGACCAAAGGACATAACTGTATATTCATAAAGACCATATCGAGTGGTGAATGCGGTCTTAGGAATATCTTCCTTTTTAATCTTGAGCTGATGATATCCGGTCCGTAAGTCAATTTTGGAGAATACCTTGGCCCCACTGAGCTGATCAAACAAATCATCAATCCTTGGCAGCGGGTATTTATTTTTGATGGTGACATCATGCAGCTGCCGATAATCTACACGCATGCAGAGGCTGCTATCCTTTTTGCTTACAAAGAGTGCAGGTGATCCCCATGGTGAGGAACTGGGACGGATATACCCTTTTTGGAGCATTTCATCGAGCTACTTCTTTAATTCCACTAACTCCGAGGAGGGCATCCTGTAATACTTCTTGAATAACGGTGCGGTTCCGGGTACCAGATCTATTGCAAACTCAAGTTCTCGGTCTGGCGGCATGCCTGGTAGTTCTTCCGGAAATACATCAGGAAATTCACTGACCACAGGAATTAATTCCAACTCAGCCACGGCAGTGAATATCACCCCCTTCTTTGGTATGCTTTTGCGCGAATAGAACTTTGTAACTTGCCCTTCTGGATTGATCAAAATGACTTCTCGGGTTGCACAGTTTATGCATACTTGGTATTGAGTCAGCCAATTCATGCCCAAAATAACATCCAACTGTGCTGACTCGATGAGTATCAAGGAAGTTGGAAAGCTTATTCCGTTGATATTGATCTCCATGTCACGGTAGACCAGACTGCTCTTGATTAAAGATCCCGGGGTTTGTATCAGCATATTTTTTCCCAAGAGGGAACAAGAAAAATGTTTTGGGCAGCAAAACTCCGAGAAATAAAAGAGGGGGAAGCCTCCGAGTCAAATAAAATTATTGCAGGTATGCTATTAATAGAAAACATACCGCTGACTACTTTGGGGTTTTCCTGGGCTTCATCTGCGGAGAGGTGATTGACGTGCCCGGTAATGTTTTGCTGGTCCGGGTATGAGCCCGCGAAGTTGACTTGTGGCCGGAATAAGGTGTTCGCCTTGCTGTTCTTGGGACACTGACGGCCATAATGTCCACTTTGCCCGCAACTGAAGCAAGAATTATTGCGCTGACGCTCCTCGTGTACTGGGTTGGTGACAACATTCTTGACTTGGGTAGTAGTCTTGTTAACATTCTGTTGCCAATTGGGCTTGTAGTCTATCTAAGTTTGTTGCCAGGTTCGAGCCTTGTGCACCGGTGGTCCTTCTTTTCTTGGTTCAAACTTGCATTTGTGCTCGTTATTAGCGGGCCGATTGTCCAGTACGAGCTTGTGTTCTCTTTCTGCAATGAAAGCTTTATTTACCAAAGTTTGGAAATCTGGAAAATCAAGCATGCTAAGAGTGCACCTGAGTTGCGAGTTTAATCCTCTAAGAAACATGTCAATCTTTCTCTCTTCCATGGCCACGTCATACAGGGAATAACGGGCCAGATGGTTGAATTTTTGCAAATATTCTCCCACAGACAAATTTCCTTGGTGAGTGCAAGAAACTCACGTTGCTTGGTCTTCATAATTCCAGTAGGGATGTAATATTTTCGGAACTGATCCTTGAATTTGGTCCAGGTGAGTGCATCATCAGTAGGCCACATGGCTTTTGTATTTTCCCACCATATGGCAGCAGCGCCTTCAAGATAGTGGGTTGCATATGGAACTTTGTCATCTTCGGCAGTACGGGCAATCTCAAGCTTCCTCTCAATGCTTCGCAACCAATCGTCGGCATC
This sequence comes from Secale cereale, assembly GCA_902687465.1. NCBI lineage: Eukaryota > Viridiplantae > Streptophyta > Magnoliopsida > Poales > Poaceae > Secale > Secale cereale. The sequence goes on from LR738713.1 coordinate 413,606,180, forward strand.
CAAAGGGTCAACTGTCTGACTGAAACTGGGAGGCTGAGTTTGCTGAAAATCTGATAGCTTGGAGTAATGACCGTTCTGTTGTCCATTCTGGCCAATCATAGCTTGAACACTTTTTAATACCTCCAGCAGATCATTATTTCTTCTTTCCTCAAACATACGCAGGATTTGTTCAGTGGTAGGCGGATTTGGCGGTGGAGGCGGTGGTATGAATGGCTCGGGGGATTGTCTTGCCTGTCGGGCGGAGCGACGAACAGGAACATCCTCGTGAGCACTGTTACTGTTGCCTCCCCGCGTTATCCTATTATGGGATTTTCCCAAGACAACGCAATCGAGATGAGAAGCATTCAAAAGCAAAATAGGTGGGGAAAGCCAGCAACAAAAATCGACGGAAAACAGAATTGCGAAGAAAACAACGAGTAGAAGATACACAACTTCAGCATAATTATACACGGACACATACATGAAAAGAAAATCAACATGCCCGATTACACTACTCTCATACATAAAACATCACGACTCGTACATCCACATTCGTACATCAGTCTGACAACTGCGAATACTCTGGAGCTCTACTGCTCTGCGGGTGCTGCGGGGTTCTCTCCTGAAGTGGACTCGGATCCTGAACTGACGAGGTTAACGGAAACCTCAGGGTTAAAGGTAACACGGTGACGCTGCCTCGGAGGATCTCCTTCCGGGGCGGGAGTAGGGTGGATCATAGGAGCTATAGGGGTAGTGAGGAGTGAGATCCACTCAGCAGGGGCACTAAGAGGAGTTATGGTCGAGGTGCCCGAGCTACTAGGAGGGGTTACTGGTGAAGTAGGAGAAACGGAACTGGGGACGTATGAGGTGAATCCCAAGGAAGCGGGAATGGTGACAGACCTAGTAGTGGCTAAAGCAATACGAGCGTGAGTCAACTCGCGTGCTAGCTCGTGGATCGTGAGGTAACTAGCAGTGATATGACGGGAAAGATGGCTAGCAACGCTATCAGACTCCGGATCAATTTCAGGGAAATGAATACAACCGTTGTCGTGCAGAGAAGGGTAGTATTGGAAACCTGGGTGGTTCTGCATGCGGACCTCGCTGTGACGGAGCTCAACAAGGATCTTGAATGCAGCAAATTGGACGAGTAGCAAAGCGATAGAAGCGTGACCGCTTCGAGAGGTACGAGTATAGGAGCTGGAGTCAGAACGTACGCACGGAGTCACCACTGCCTGATATTCATATATTGAGTCAGCTAGACGCTCCCGGTACACACAATAAACTGGGTCGTCTCCATGAGGGTACAACCGACGCCACACGTTGCGAAGAGGTGCAGTGACGTGTACGGCATCAACTGCAACTGGAACGGATACGGCACCAGAGCCATCTACACTCACAACCATCATCGGGTTAGCATAAAAATAATACAAGTATATGTAAAGCAATAACCAACTAGTCAGACTACCGGCACTCAACCTAAACGTGTATCTAGCGTTTGAATAGCACGTCTTAGTCTAACGCATCCTACAGTCAGCGCGGCTCTGATACCAAGCGTTGTGGCACCCCGGATCAGAGCGACCGGCTTACCTTGCATTGCCATCCCAGAGACCTTGTCTTCTGGCAACCCACAACATCTTGGTACAGAAAACAACTGCTTTATTAATACTAGCGGACCATAGTTTCTCATTACAACAGATAGCGAGGCCGAGCGGCACCCACGGTGCGGCTGGACAATATGTACATTATTTAATGAACATAAAAGGCCTCGTGCATAAACTACGCAGCAGCGGAATGTCGTCGTAGTGGGACTCCATCTCACAGGGACACCGATGTGGACACAGACTAGACTCAGACGGCACTCCTTTCCAGCGAAACTTTCTTGAAATCTGGCATGACACGCTGGGTCAGTACATTGAATGTACTTGCAAGCTTACAGCAAACAAAATCATAATGACAAACAATATCATGATAATTATTCAGTTATAAATTTGCAGCAACAAACTTAGATATATATGAACTAACATGATGTGCTCATGCCTTTGTGAAAAAAAAACCTTGGTCTGACTTACTCATGATGATTATTATCAAACAACAATTATTCGTTTCAACCAGATATAAATCGTGACCTTTTCGGTGATCACCAACCTGATCATACTTGGTCTCAAACCATCTTAGTGGCTTTTCACCAATTTATTACAGTACCACATTTTAGAACTTAATGAGCAAAATTTTATTATATGTTGACCCATGGTGTGACCTACTTTCGAGCATGTCCGTGACCGTGGACTCGGCTATCGATAGATTAATTACACTCTGCAGAGGTAGTGCACTGTACCCACACCACGGAACCCATGGCCTCGTTCTCCCATTCGGGTGGACCAACGGCATTCCGACGAAACTCGTCCATTGCCATGACACTCCCCTGGCCACTAGAACTTATTTCCCATTAGAACAGTCCTGGGTGGCCCTGTGCCTACCAAAGGCACACCGACCACCGTCGTGGCCAAATAGAAATTGTCCCAAACGGGGACTTGGTACCATAAAATTAACAACGGGCACACAAGGTTATGTCTGCTTACCGGGCCAGGGTACTGGATGCCCATAACCTTCCCTATCTGGAGCTACCGACAGGAGGCATGTCAATGGACCGAATAAAGACCTTCCCATAAAGGTAAATGTGGTTGCACTGGGAAAGACTCGATTCAGTGGCACCATGACCCGGTCAACAATTTATTCAAGTTAAGTTTTTAACAGTTTCAACTCAAAAAAGAATAAATAACCGGTGTCATACAATGCCATGGAATGCAATATACCAAAATGCAGCATATAAACAAATACAATGCCATACAAAAGTATAACTAGGTCAAATTTACTTTTATCATCATAACTTCACTATTATTCTGGTTATGATTTACTTTCACTTCAAAACAAAATTTTATCTTAACAAAATTTTATCATAATTACTTATGTAAAAGAAAGTAACTTCACATATGCATATCGATAATCATTCTCAATATCCCAACTTTATTTTAACTATCTTAATAACTTAAACCAAACTCCAACTTTTTGTAAAGTGAATGAAACAGATAACTACAGCAACCAACAGAAAGTATTTGACAAAATAATTAATATGCATAATATAAATCATTTGTTCAAGTTGGACAAATCACAAATATTGAAATTGCACTATAAAAATGTTGATGTGGCTTGCCTTAGCTCAAATGAGGCTCACAAGCCTCCTGGTGATCCTCAAGACAAGTTTCCTCTTCTGGAAATAAATAAAAGTACAAAAAGAAAATATCAAGAATCATTCAAAAATTCACCAGAAAATCTACACAACACCAAATGGTCTCATTTTTTGTGTGCTGCAAGATTTCTTTACAAAGAACACAATGCAAAAAGAATCAATTCATTTGGACTTATGGTTAAAAAGTCATTGCAGTTTGAAGTTCTCTGGAATATATTTAAATTTAGAAATTTAAATAAACAGAACAGGGGGCGATGACGTCGAAGGCGTAAAAGCCCAGAGCACCACCACTCGTACCGCTTCGCGCGGATACGGAGAGGCTGACTAGCGGGCCCCCCTAGTCAGGTGAGAGGGAGAGAGGGGGGAGAGCAGAGGCGGCCGCTGCTCCGCCCGAGCGCACACCGGCGACGCTGCTCCTTGGCCCAAATGGAAAGGATAGATCGACGGAGGGGGTCGAGGCGCACCTACCCGTACCCGTAGGGTAGCTAGAGGTGGACGGACGGCGTCGGAACGGAGCTCAGAAGCGGAGGCAGAACAGGGGGTTCGCCGGAGTTGAAGAAGACGACGAGCAACGGCGCCTCCAGTAGCTCCAGCTAGGTGAAGAGGCTCCACCAGAGAGTGGCGGAGGCTCTGGTGGGATCGCCTTGGACAGAGAGGGCCTGGAGCTACCTCGACGACCCGAGGGAAATCACCGGTGAGCTCGAGCTCGGGGACGGTGGCATGAGGCCTGCCCGGCCGGGCCACGGGGTTCTACATGATCTATGGTCGTGTGGGAGTGGAGCTGGGTGCTCGGAGCGGCTGGGAGAGGGCCTATATATAGGCGAGCCGAGAGGGGGGAAACGGGGCTCCGTCAGCGACACCTGGCTGCGCCCGGCGACGAATTGGCGTTAGTGAAAGGGGGAAGAAGGCAACGGAGTCACGCGGGAGCTGTGGTCGGACGGGGACAAGCACAGGGGCACTGGGGTGGCGACGAGCACAGTGCGCACCGCACTATTGCCTTGGCCGGACCGCGCCCGTGCTCGCTGCAGCGAGTTCCGGCATCGGCGAGCGCCAGAGGGGGACTGTGGAGGTGAAGACGATGATGGTGGCGTGGTTTGGCACGCTTAGGCAGGCGCGGAAGCGAGCACGCGCTCTACAGAGCGCTCGGCGGCATCCAGAGCGCGCCGACAGATTGCCATGGCATGGTGTACACGCGTGGTCACCGCGCGAACTATGCCTACTGGCTGACTTGGTGCAAAAATTCATGTCTGGCGTGTTGCTCGTGGTAGATAGGAGAGTTACCCGTGGTTGGTTTATTTCCAGACGCAGTAGAAAGAAAGTAACACGCTTGGTAAGTTTCTGGACAGAAACTTTGAGAGCTTACTGAGGTAAAATGGTTAATAGTTGGAGGCTGTGCTTTGGAGGCTAGTCAAGAGTTACTAAGGTGAAGATGCCCAAGGAGTTTCAAAAGCAATGCAGCAAGTAAAATGGTAGTTGCTGTAGAAACTACCATTTTTGTCCAGAATAGAAAAGATTTTCTATAGCAAAAATATTCTAAAAGTAGTGCAATATTTTTGCTCAGGAATGTGTCTTAGGGTCCAAAGAATATTTAGGAATTTCCTCAGAATTTGGTGAGTCGGAAAAATAGGTGTTGCTTTGGAGCACAAAGAATTTAGCTAGGGTTTTGGGGAGGAAAATGAATATTTTTCAAATAATAAAAATATTCTGTGAAGTATATTAGAGTGGTCCAGAGGGAAAAGATAGTTTGAGATGGATAGGAGGCACTTGGGTGAAAGTCAAGGGTACCCAAGTATTTAAGTCCATATGAAATGATTCAAAAATCCCAAGGTTTGAAATAAATTCAAATAAAGCTCTGGCAAATAAAAGAGGGCAAAAATCAGGCTATTACAAGGACATGGGAGAAGTCTTGCTATAAGTAGTCATGTGAATTTGGTATTCATTCGATAATTTGATGAGATGTATGTTGTCTTTCCTCTAGTGGTGTTATGTGAACGTCGACTACATGACACTTCACCATTGTTTGTGCCTAGAGGAAGGCATTGGGAAGTAATAAGTAGATGATGGGTTGCTAGAGTGACAGAAGCTTAAACCCTAGTTTATGCGTTGCTTCGTAAGGGGCTGATTTGGATCCATACGTTTCATGCTATGGTTAGGTTTACCTTAATACTTCTTTTGTAGTTGCGGATGCTTGCAATAGACATTAATCATAAGTGGGATGCTTGTCCAAGTAAGGGAAGCACCCAAGCACCGATCCACCCACATACCAAATTATGAAAGTAACGAATGCGAATCATATGAGCGTGATGAAAACTTCCCATGTGTCCTCGGGAGTGTTTTCCTTTATATAAGAGTTTGTCCGGGCTTGTCCTTTGCTACAAAAAGGATTGGGCCATCTTGCTGCACCTTATTTTCTTTTACTATTTGTTACTTGTTACCAATTACCTTATCACAAAACTATCTGTTACCGATAATTTTAGTGCTTGCAGAGAATACCTTACTGAAAACTGCATATCATTTCCTTATGCTCCACGTTGGGTTCGACACTCTTACTTATCGAAAGGACTACGATAGATACCCTACACTTGTGGGTCATCAAGAATCTTTTCTGGCGCCGTTGCCGGGGAGTGAAGCGCCTTTGGTAAGTGGAATTTGGTAAGGAAAAAATTATATAGTGTGCTGAAATTTACTATCACTTGTCACTATGGAACATAATCCTTTGAGGGGCTTGTTAGGGGTATCTTCACCTCGACCTACTGAACCAGTAGAGCAAAGAGTTGCTCCTCAACCTACTGAACCAACTGAAAAAATTTACTTTGAAATTCTTTCGGGTATGATAGAGAAACTGGTTGCCAATCCCTTTACAGGAGATGGAACATTGCATCCCGACTTGCACCTAATCTATGTGGATGAAGTTTGCTAAGCTTGCAGGTATGCCCGAGGATGTGATCAAGAAGAAGGTCTTGCCTTTATCTTTGAAGAGAGAGGCATTGACATGGTTTAGGCTATGCGATGATATTGGATCCTGGAACTACAACTGGTTGAAATTGGAATTTCATCAGAAGTTTTATCCTATGCATCAGGTTCATCGTGATCGTAATTATATATATAATTTTTGGCCTCGCGAAGGAGAAAGTATTTCTCAAGCTTGGGGAGGCTTAATTCAATGTTATATTCATGCCCCAACCATGAGCTCTCAAGAGAAATGATTATTCAAACAATTTATGCTCGACTTTCTCTCAATAATCGCTCCATGCTCGATACTTCTTGTACTGGTTCTTTCATGATGAAGACTATTGAATTCAAATGGGATTTATTGGAAATAATTAAATGAAATTCTGGAGATTGGGATCTTGATGAAGGTAAGGAGTCAGGTATAACGCCTAAGTTTGATTGTGTTAAATCTTTTATGGATACCGATGTTTTCCGCGAATTTAGCACTAGATATGGACTTGACTCTGAGATAGTAGCTTCTTTCTGTGAATCATTTGCTACTCATGTTGATCTCCCTAAGGAGAAGTGGTTTAAATTTCATTCTCCCATTGAAGTAAAAGTAGTTGAACCTGTTAAAGTTGAAGAAAAGACTATTACTTACAATATTGATCCTATTGTTCCTACTTCTTATATTGAGAAACCACCCTTTCCTGCTAGAATAAAGGATCATGCTAAAGCTTCAACTGTGGTTTGTAAGAGTAATACTAGAACACCTACACCCTCTGAGCAAATTAAAGTTGAACCTAGTGTTGTTATGGTTAAGGATCTCTTGGTCGATGATATTGATGGGCATGTTATTTACCTATGTGATGAAGCTGCTAGAATTGCTAGACCCGATACTAAAAACAAACATAGACCTGTTGTAGGCATGCATGTTATTTCTATTAAAATACGAAATCATTGCTATCATGGCTTATGTGATATGGGTGCTAGTGCTAGTGCAATACCTCATTCCTTATATGAAGAAACTATGCACGATATTGCACCTGCTGAGCTAGAAGGTACTGATGTTACTATTAAGCTTGCCAATAGAGACACTATTTCACCAGTTGGGATTGTTAGAGATGTTGAAGTCTTGTATGGGAAAGTTAAATACCCTACTAATTTTCTTGTCCTTGGTTCCCCACAAGATGATTTTTGCCCCATTATATTTGGTAGACCCTTCTTGAAAACTATTAATGCTAAGATAGACTATGAAAAGGACATTGTTACTGTTGGTTTAGGGGATATGTCTCATGATATTAACTTTGCTAAATTTCATAGACAACCCCATGACAAATAATTGCCTAGTAAGGATGAAATTATTGGTCTTGCTTCTATTGATGTGCCTCCTAACGATCCTTTAGAACAATATCTGCTAGACCATGAAAATGATATGTATATGAATGAGAGAAGGTAAATAGATGAAATATTCTTTAAATAGGGACCCTTATTGAAACACAACTTGCATGTTGAAATTCTAGGGGATCCTCCTCCACCCAAGGGTGATCCTGTGTTTGAACTCAAACCATTACCTGATAGTCTTAAGTATGCTTACCTTGATTAAGAGAAGATATATCATGTTATTATTGAAAACTCTGAAGAAGCACCATGCTGCTATTGGGTATACTCTTGATGATCTTAAGGGCATTAGTCCCACTCTATGCCAACACAAAATAAAATTGGAGAAGGAAGCTAAACAAGTTGTTGATCACCAACGATGGTTAAATCCTAAGATGAAAGAAGTGGTAAGGAAAGAAATACTAAAGCTTCTAGAGGCAGGTATAATTTATCCAGTTGCTGATAGTCAGTGGGTAAGTCATGTCCATCGTGTCCCTAAGAAGGGAGGTATTACTATTGTTCCTAATGATAAGGATGAATTGATTCCACAAAGAATTTTTACAGGTTATAGGATGGTAATTGATTTCCACAAATTAAATAAAGCTACTAAGAAAGATCATTACCCGCTACCTTTTATTGATCAAATGCTAGAAAGGTTATCCAAACATACTCATTTTTGCTTTCTAGATGGCTATTCTGGTTTCTCTCAAATACTTGTGTCAAAAGAGGATCAAGAAAAGACCACTTTTACTTGTCCCTTTGGTACCTTTGCTTATAGACGTATGCCTTTTGATTTATGTAATGCACCTGCTACCTTTCAAAGATGCATGATGGCTATATTCTCTGATTTTTGTGAAAATATTGTTGAGGTTTTCATGGATGATTTTTCCGTTTATGGAACTTCTTTTGATGATTGCTTGAGCAACGTTGATCGAGTTTTGCTGAGATGTGAAGAAACTAAACTTGTCTTGATTTGGGAGAAGTGCACTTTATGGTCAATGAAGGTATTGTCCTGGGGCATAAAATTTCTGAAAGAACTATTGAAGTTGATAAAGCTAAAGTGGATGCTATTGAAAATATGTCGTGTCCCAAGGACATCAAAGGTATAAGAAGTTTCCTTGGTGATGCCGGGTTTTATAGGAGGTTCATTAAGGACTTCTCAAAAGTCTCTAGGCCTCTAACTAACCTCTTACAAAAAGATGTTCCTTTTGTTTTTGATGATGATTGTGTAGAAGCATTTGAAATACTTAAGAAAGCATTAATTTCTGCACCTATTGTCCAGCCTCCTGACTGGAATTTACCCTTTGAAATTATGTGTGATGCTAGTGATTATGATGTAGGTGTTGTTCTAGGACAAATAGTTGATAAGAAATTGAATGTTATCCAGTATGCTAGTAAAACCCTAGACAGTGCCCAGAGAAATTATGCTACTACTGAAAAAGAAATTTTAGCAGTTCTATTTGCTTGTGATAAGTTCGGGCCTTATATTGTTGATTCTAAAGTAACTGTTCACACTGATCATGCTGTTATTAAATATCTTATGGAAAATAAAGATGTTAAACCTAGACTTATTAGATGGGTTCTCCTGCTACAAGAATTTGATTTGCATATTACTGATAGAAAGGGAGCTGAGAACCCCGTTGCAGATAACTTGTCTAGATTAGAGAATATTCTTGACGACCCACTACATATTGATGATAGCTTTCCTGATGAGCAATTAGCTGTCGTAAATGCTTCTCGTACTGCTCCATGGTATGCTGATTATGCTAATTACATTGTTGCTAAATTCATACCACCTAGTTTCACATACCATCAAAAGAAAAAGGTTTTCTACGATTTAAGACATTACTTCTGGGATGATCCACACCTTTATAAAGAAGGAGTAGATGGTATTATTAGACGTTGTGCACCTGCGCATGAACAGGAAATTGAAAAGTACTACAAATGAACTTTGAAAAGGTTGAAAGTTGGCATGGTATCATCATTTCACCCACATAGCCCATGCTAAAAAGTTGAGAGGCTTACAGCAAAAACTGGACGCACTTCGTGTACAAAATTGACAATCTCTTTCCAAGTATCAGGGTTTTGACGAAAACTCATCTGTTACAAAGGGATTTCATTTATTTGAACTTATCTGAACTCCAGACTTTTTGTGTGTTCAAAATGCACCATTCAGAGCCACGTCATCAATTTTCAACCCTTTCTGACTTCATTTGGTATTTTTCATGCATTTACTGATTTAAGACATTACTTCTGGGATGATCCACACCTTTATAAAGAAGGAGTAGATGGTATTATTAGACATTGTGTACTTGAGAATGAACAGGAATAGATCCTACGCAAGTGTCACTCTGAGGCTAATGGAGGACATCATGCTGGAGATGGAAATGCACACAAGGTACTGCAATCTGGTTTTTATTGGCCTAATGTCTTCAAGGATGCCTGTAAGTTTGTCTTATCTTATGATGAATGTCAAAGAATCAGTAATATTAGTAGACGTCAAGAAACGCACATGAATTATTCACTTGTTATTGAACCATTTGATGTTTGGGGCTTTGATTATATGGGACCTTTTCCTTCCTCTAATGGGTATACACAATATTTTCGTTGCTGTAGATTACGATACTAAGTGGGTAGAAGCTATTGCAACTAGTAGTGTTGATCATAACACCTCTATTAAGATGCTTAGAGAAGTTATTTTTCCGAGGTTTGGAGTCCCTAGATACTTAATGATTGATAGTGGTTCACACTTTATTCATGGTGCTTTCCACAAAATGCTTGCTAAGTATGATGTTAATCATAAAATTGCATCCCCATACCACCCACAGTCTAGTGGTCAAGTCGAACTAAGTAACAGAGAGCTGAAATTAATTTTGCAAAATACTGTTAATAGATATAGAAAGAATTGGTCCAAGAAATTTGATGATGCATTATGGGCCTATAGAACTGCATATAAAAATCATATGGGTATGTCTCCGTATAAAATGGTTTATGGTAAAGCATGTCACTTACCTCTCGAACTAGAACATAAGGCATATTGGGCTATTAAAGAGCTCAATTATGGTTTCAAACTTGCCGGTGAAAAGAGGTTATTTGACATTAGTTCGCTTGATGAATGGTGTCGGGGGAAACTGTCCGCCACGAACACCTATGGGACCGGAGCCCCTTATCTGTGCGGTACGAGGGCGGAGGGAGCACAAAGAGCAGATCGTAGCGAGCGCGCGGGCAGTTTTACCCAGGTTCGGGCCGCGGTAGACGCGTAAAACCCTACTCCTGCTTAGTTATGTATTGAGTTTGAGTGCTTGGGAGCTTGAAGAAGCAGCTACACCAAGCGTGAGAGTGATCTAGGTTCCGAACCCCCTCCACGTTGTGCATGGGCCTCCTTTTATAGTGCAAGGGGTCACCGACAGGTGTCAACGTAGGAGAAAGGGGTAAAAACGTAAAAGAGGTGGTAGTTGTAACAGTGCGGGAACAGTGGAGCTACAGTACAGAACAGTGGTCTATACCTACTTTGACAGTGGGGGACAAGGGCGTTTAATGCCCGTCGCCGTCGACCCCAAAAGCTCCCGCCCTGGCGTCTCCGTCTGCCACGGCGATGGATCCATCACCGTGGAGTGCCACCGTGTACCCCAGGCTGCACAGCCATCCGCCACGCGTCCCTGAATAGGCCCCAGGGCGACGCGTGGGCCGATGAGCTAGAGCGCGGGCACACAGCGCAGCCTTCCCGGCAAGCACCTTGCCGGGGCCTTGATCTTGCCGGGCCCGGGAGCTTGCCGCTTCCCGGGCCCTTGCCGGGGCGCATATAGCGCCGAGGCGTGTCTTCTAATCTTCCTGGCAAGCTCCTCTCGCCAGGGTCTTGTATTAGTGGGGCAGTCTTGAGCCTGGTACGGCCTTCCCGGCAAGCTCCTCTTGCCGGGGTCTCGGTCTTATGTCTTGTATACTTTGTTTTTGAATGGTTTAATAGGGAGCAGGAAGGTCTCCGGCGAGCACGCAGTAAACCCTGCCGCGGGAAGCTGCAACTGCCCGTGCACAAGTTGGGGTACTGAGGTACCCCTACCTTAGTACACCGACAGGAGCCCCCGGGCCTGGGCCACACACGGTGCCGAGCGCTGTTGGGCCAGGCCCAAAACAGTGCACGGGCACCCGCGGCCCGCGGCGCGCCGAATCCACTTCCGTATCCGCCGCACCCCACTGTAACGGCACGCGTCGATCGCGGCGCCGTGGGATGGGACGTGCCCACGATCTCTTAATGGAAAGGGCGAAACGCCCCCCCACTCCCCCATAAAAGCAGAGGAAGCAGGAGCCGTTCCCCCCCTGCGCTTTCATTGCCTCGTCTTCCTCCTCCAAAGATTCTCTTGCGCTCTGCCTCCACGCCTCCGCCGCCGCCGTCTGCATCTCCCGCGTCGTCGGACCTTTCGCCCCTCCTTCCTTCCGCCGCGCCCGCCATGGCCCCGAAGACCGACAAGGCGAAGGCGGAGAAGGCCAAAAGGGAGAAATCGGAGCAAGCGGCGAAGCTCGCCGCGTACCGGAAGAAGCACCTCGTCTTCCCGCCGAAGCTCGACGTGCGGGAGCTCTGGAACAAGTATTACTTGTTCTGGGCCAAGGAAACCACCGCGCATCCCCGCACGCGAGCTTATCCGGCCGCCGCCAAGGACAGCTATCCCGGCGGGTACTACTTCTTCGCTGCCTTTTTTCACTGTGGTCTCTGCCCTCCTTTCTCAAACTTCTTCTGCGACATTATGAACACATACGGCTTCCATCTGCTTGACTTCACCCCCAACGCCATCCTCACCATGGCGGTTTTCGCACACATGTGCGAAAACTTCATAGGAGTCCACCCCAATGTAGCGCTCTTTAGGCACTTCTTCACTCCTAGAGCCGAGGCCGATGCCCCCCTCTCCGGAGGAATTTCTTGGGTCTTCCGTCTGAATAAAAAGGGAGCGTACTTGCCGGGGGAGCTCCGCGGCAAGTGGGAGGAATGGCGAGCGGAGTGGTGCTGGATCGTCGAAGACCAGCCACAAGCCTTCACCGCGCCGCGCGCAACGCCCATCGTGCGCGGCAGGGACTGGAGCGAGCTAGATTCGGACGACATCAAGCTCGACATCGCCCTCGTTCGGATCCATCGTCTTCGGATGGCCAAGCTGTCAGTTGCAGAGGTGGGCGCAGACTTTCTCCGCCGGCGCATCGCCCCTCTCCAAGACCGGAAGAGGTCAGCCTGGGAGTACGGCGGCCCGGCAGACATAATGAGGCTGCGCCCCGGGCTCAACTTCAACTTCACCACGCTGGAGCTGAAGGGGATGGTCCGGGAACTCTTCAAGTACGACCCGGCACACCCCGAGTGGTTCAGGCCTCCCCGAGAAGTGGTGCCGCTCTGCAACAACATCGTCAGGGATCGCATCCTCGCCATGATGCCCATGTGTGATTCGCACGGCGTGGACCGCACGTGGATCGCTCCGAAGCCCATCGACGTCCTCAACTTCTACGACAACCTTGTAGAGGTGGCGAAGAACAAGAACGACCTCAAGGAGCACACGCGGGACACCACCGACCAGGAGATTGCCTATATGGCTTCTCGGGCTGAAGAGGCCACTGCAGCCGCAGCGGCAGGAATTTTTGGATACTCGCCGGAAGAGGCGGAAGCTGCGGATGCGACCGCCCAGGCTGAGGAGGCGGAGATCCGCAGGTTGCTGCAGCTCCCTCCCGACGCGCTCGCCGGGGTCCCCTCCCTGAGGCACTCCGGGATCCATGGAATCGCGGCCGAGGCCGCGGCAATGGAGGGTGCCGCTGGAGGGAGCAGAGGCGCCGCGAGGGGCGGAGGCGGCAAGGGAAAAGGGGTCGCAGCGCAGGGCGCTGGGACCAGTGAGCCGGCCGGGGAAGAGGAGGAGGAGGAGGCCGAGGACTCCGGCGGATCTACGGAGCTCTACGCCGACGACCTCTCCTCGTCGGAGAGCTCCCCGCCCCCGGCAAGCCCGAGGCAGTCCCCACCGAAGCGTCTCCGCAAGACGGCGACGGGGGAGAGGGCGCAGGCGCCCCGGCAACAGCCAGCTCGCCGGGCAGCTCCCCGGGGGAGCCAAGCCGCGCCAAGGCCGACCGGCGCATCAGCCACAGCAGAGGCAACCCACGCGCAGGCCACGACGGAGGCGCCTCGCAGGCCGGCGCCGAGCCAGCAGGGGTCTTCTCGGAGCGGAGCAACGGCTCCGCCCGCTCCTCGGGCGCCGGCTACCACTGGGGCTGGGTCTTCACAGCCCCCAGCCCCAGGGACCACCAAGCGCGCGAGGGAGTCTTCATCTTCCGCTCCTCGCGCCGACGCGCCGACGGTGGAGTACGACTTCTCCGCCTTGAGCGAGGACGACGAGGAGGACCAGGAGTAAGAGTCTAAGATCTTACACCTTCTCGATTTTTGTCTTGGTTTATGTTGATGCTGACTCTGTTCATTGCTTTGATTTCAGGACCTTGACTCAGCGCGTGGCGAAGAAAGCCAAGGCGCCCGCAGTCGAGGCCGCGGAAGACTCAGCTGCCGCGGCAATAGGAGGGGTGCCGGAGCCGAGCCTGCCGGACCCGAGCGCTGCTCCGAGGAGCAGCCCCCAGCGCAGCCCCCAGCGTAAGTCTGGGGTTTATTCTTTCGCTTGGCGGGGTACGCCTGAGGAATTGGTCTTGTCTTCATATCTTGATGTTTCTTGTCTCGTTCTGTGCAGAGGTGGAGCCACAGCGGGAAGAGCGCCCGGAGACTATCGTCGAGGAGCCGCAGGCCCCGCCATCCCCGCCAAGGCAGAACTCTCCGGCAAGGGAGAGTGCTCCGCCAAGGGCGGGTACTCCGCCAAGGGCGGGTACTCCGCCAAGGCAGAGTACCCCGCCAAGGGCGAGCAGCCCGGCGAGGGTGGCCACTCCGCCAAGGCCGAGCTCCCCGGCGAGGGAGCCCGCCGCTGAGGACGTCCGCCAAGGTATGCCTTGTGATTTGCTTTCTTGGCTTTGCCTCTTTTTGGATATTTGCTTGAATCTTGAACTTCTTTTTCTTCTTCTTCTTTTTAGATCTTCCTCCTCCTGAGCCCATGGAGACGGAGGTTATCAACCTCGAGGAGGAGGGCGCGTAGGGCGGCGGCGGCGACGTCCCTGTCGTCGAAGAGATGGCCGAGGCCGCCGAGCCGGCCGCGCAGGAGACTGCTACGGCTGCGGACGCAGCGGCCGGGGAGGGGGACGGCGACCGCACCGCCGGCCCGGAGGCGGCGGGAGCATCGGATGCTGCACCGGCCGCCGACCCCTCCGCCAGCAAGGAGCAGGGGTACTATCTTGAGGCCCCCAACGGCGTCTTCATCCAGATGCCTTGGGGGTCTTCATCGCGAGCTCCCGCGGAGAGCGAGGCGTTTGACGGAGAAGTCCTCGCCTCCGCGGGCCTGAAAATCGTCGAGGCGCCCGGCGGGAGCGAAGGGCCGGAGGAGGAGAAGCTGCTCCACCAACTCCTGGCCCTTTACCGGGCCAGGCAGGCGAAGCTCGCCTCCCGGGAGGCCCTTGCCGCCAAGGCCGCCGCAGAAATGGAGAAGCGCGCGGCGGAGCTCAGCGCCGCCAACCAGGCGGCCCTCCGCGAGGTGGCGGAGGAGCGCGAGCGTCTCGCCGGCGAGTACCAGGAGTGGGTGCTCGAGAAGGTTGAAGCTGAAGAGCAGCAGCGGCTCGCCGGGGTGGAGATGTCCCGGCGAGAGGGAGAGCTCGCGCAGCGGAAGGTCGAGCTCGACTCCCACGAGGAGGACCTTGCCGCTCGCGAGGCAGCCCTTGGCGGGGAGCTGAAGGAGGCGAAGGCCGCCGCGGTTGCCGCGGAAGACGCCAAGAAGGAGCTCGCCGCCAAGGTTG
This sequence comes from Secale cereale, assembly GCA_902687465.1. Taxonomy (NCBI): domain Eukaryota; kingdom Viridiplantae; phylum Streptophyta; class Magnoliopsida; order Poales; family Poaceae; genus Secale; species Secale cereale. The sequence goes on from LR738713.1 coordinate 413,621,559, forward strand.
AGCAGCTGGAGAAGGCGCTGAAGGTGAGCGCGGAGAAGGTTGCCGCGCTCATCTTGGAGCGCGAGAAGGACGCTCACACAAACTCCGAGCTTCAGGTGAGTCTCTCCAAGAGGGGCGACGAGTTGAAGGCCGCCAAGGACTCCATCGAGGACTTGGAACTGAAGGTCACCACTCTGAAGGATTCGCTCGACGCTGCCCGGGCTCAGGAGAACAAACTGAAGGAGGAGCTCCGCAAGGAGCGGACCTTGGTGGACAGCGTCAACAAGGCATCCGAGCTCTTCCGCCAGACCATCGAGGTATGGACCGAAGACTTGGTTTCTTCTGCGTCCAACATTGACCAGGAGCTGCTGGCGCTGAAGGTCGAACACCTCATCTACTCGCCGGATCCGGATCTCCCGCACAGCGCCAAGCTCAGCCTCTTCTTCAGAGGGATCGCGCCGGCCCTGGCAGGTCTCCGGAACCAAATCCCCGTGCGGCTGGCCGAGGAGTCGCGCCTGCTCTGCGCGGGAACTCTGGAGCGGGTGCTGACGAAGATCGTGTACCGCAACCCGGGGATCAATCTCACCAACGTTCTTCGCAGCTTGCCGGCTGATGCGAACACGGAGGCCCTGAAGGAACAAGTCGCCCATATCATCGCCAAGGTGGCTAAGCTCGGCAGGAAGGAGGGCGACCGCGTAGATTAGGCCTCCATTATCTTTATCTTTTTGTTGCTGCACATTATGTCATGCACTTATTAGTCCATTGCGACAAATTATCCTTTGTAAGATATTTACTTTATTTTGATCAATCAGTGCAATGTTATCTTCCTTGTCTTAATCCTTGGCTTTGTATGTTTTTCACCCTACGCTCCCGGGGAGCTTGCCGGCAAGGGACCTTGCCGCGAGCGCTGAGTGCTGGACTCTGAGCAGCCTGCTGGCCAAGGTCCTCACCGGCAAGCAACCTTGCCGCAGCTAGTCGCAACGCACTTAGCTTGCTGAGCGTACTCGGAAACGAAGCAAGGGCGCGACACTTGTCGCAGCTCACTTAAATCGTTGAGCGAACTCGAAAACAAGATAAGGGTGCGGCAAGCTACGGGTAGGTTCCTCCGCGCACAGGTTTTCCATACAAAGTGTGATTGTTCAAGGAAGACAACAAAAATTTAAAATTTGAACTGGTCAAACTTTAACAACTTAGCTTTCATATATTGCTTGCTTTCCGGTAAGGCTTCTTTTTCTTGAACAGCACTTGGTTCCTCCTTCACCTCCTTCCCCCCCGGTAAACTTGTGCGCGAGGAACGTTCCTTCTGTTTTAAGAGGAAAGAAAAGGGAGAGGAAAACAAGCATATGGCCTTTCGGCGTGCTAGTGCTTACCGTTTATTTGAGTGTTGTACCAAATGCCAAACAAAACATGCAAATAGCAAAGAGAAGCATGCGAAAGGCAATCGGTGCGAAAAACACAAAATCTTTACTGATGCACGGGGTCTGCGCCCGGCTTTGTACAAAGGGTTACATGCAACAGCGGCAAAGCTCGTACAAAAGGTGGTTGCCGGAACGGGTCACGGCAACCGCGCCTTAGGGGTGAAACTTGCGAAGATGCTCTATGTTCCAGGAGTTGCTCACCGGTAAGCCTTCTTCGGTCTCGAGGCGGACAGCGCCGGGCCTCGTAACTTGTCTCACCCGATAAGGGCCTTCCCACTTCGGCGTCAACTTGTTGGAATTCTTGGCGGACTGAACACGCCGAAGAACAAGGTCGCCTTCCTCGAGACTCCTGGCCTTGACCTTGCGGCTATGGTAGCGACGCAAGGCTTGCTGGTACCGAGCAGCTCGTACAGCAGCCTGGAGACGTTCCTCCTCGAGGAGCAATGCGTCATCTTGCCGCAGTTGCTCTTGCTCGAGCTCATCATAAGCGAGTACTCGAGGAGATCCGTATACGAGTTCCGTGGGGAGAACTGCCTCTGCTCCATAGACTAGAGCAAAAGGTGTCTGTCCGGTGGCTCGACTTGGTGTCGTTCTGATTGACCAAAGAGCCGCCGGTAGCTCCTCTATCCAATTTCTTCCGCACCTGCGCAGCCTGTCAAAGGTCCTTGTCTTGAGTCCGCGCAGCACTTCAGCATTTGCCCTCTCCGCTTGACCGTTGCTCCTCGGGTGAGCAACAGAAGCGAAACAGACCTTGGCGCCAAGGTCTTGGACATACTGCATGAAGGTGCGACTAGTAAATTGTGTACCGTTGTCGGTGATGATCCTGTTAGGGATCCCGAAACGGCAGACAATCGACCTGAAGAACCTGACCGCTGACTGTGCTGTCACCTTCCTCACCGGCTCCACCTCTGGCCACTTTGTGAACTTGTCGATTGCAACGTACAAGTACTCAAAGCCCCCGACGGCTCGGGGGAAGGGGCCGAGGATATCGAGCCCCCAGACCGAGAAGGGCCATGATAAAGGGATTGTTTGGAGAGCTTGAGCTGGCTGATGAATTTGCTTTGCATGGAACTGGCACGCTTCACACTTGGTTACTAGTGCAGTTGCATCTTGGAGGGCTTCTTGCCAAAAGAACCCTTGCCGGAAAGCTTTCCCGGCAAGCGCCCTTGCGCCAATGTGGTGGCCGCATATGCCTCCGTGTATTTCCGCCAACAGCTTCTGTCCATCTTCCCTGGAGATGCACTTCAGTCTGACACCATTGAGTCTTCTTCTGTACAGCTCATTATCCACGAACTGGTACATACTTGACTGCCTGGTTATCTTTTCTATCTCTTGAGGGTCGTCGGGAAGTTCTCCAGTTTGCAAAAAACGGACTATCTGCTGCGCCCATGCCGGAGCCCGCGGCTCAACGGCAAGGACTAAAGGCTCGAGGGCCGCTGCGGGAACCTCAGCTTCCACGGCGAGAACCTCTGGTCCCGCCGGAGCTGAAGGCCCCCCGGCAAGCTCGCCGGGGCGAGGCTTGTCGGGAACACTTGCTTCAACTGTACAAGCCCGAGGGCTTGCAGGAGCAAACTGTTCCTCAGCGTTGAGGTTGTTGATCTTGGGGACCTTGGCGGCGGTTTCTGGAAGATCCGCCGGCAAGTAGTCGCCGGAGACCAACTTCCTCTTCTTGGACTGCCCAATTGATGGCGTAACGGATGGTTGAGTCAGCTTGAGCAAGAAGGTCCCTGGTTCCACAGGTAACTTCATCGCGGCGCACTTTGAAAGGCCATCTGCTATTTCATTTTGAGCTCTTGGGACGTGCTCCATCTGCAGACCTTCAAAGTGCTCCTCAAGCTTCCTCACTTCATCGACATAAGCTTCCATCAAAGGGCTCTGGTAGCTCTTGTTAACTTGCCGGACCACCAACTGAGAATCTCCCCGCACAATCAGCTTTCTGATCCCAAGTTCGGCCGCAATCCTGAGGCCGGCAAGCAAGCCTTCATATTCAGCAGTGTTGTTTGTCGCTTGCTCCCTGGGAAAGTGCATCTGGATAACATATTTGAGGTGCTCTCCGGTGGGCGCGATGAGTACCACGCCAGCACCGGCGCCTTGCAGCGAGAAGGCACCGTCAAAATACATTACCCATTCACTTGTCGCTTCTTGTACGGGTGTACTTGTTTCTTGAACTTCTTCGTCGGGCGTTGGGGTCCACTCAGCTATGAATTCTGCCAAAGCTCGGCTCTGTATGGTTGAAGTACTTTCAAACTTGAGTCCAAAGCTTGACAGTTCCAGTGCCCACTCAACGATCCTGCCTGTTGCTTCGGGGTTATGCAATATTCTCTTTAGCGGAAAGCGAGTGACCACTGTTATCTCATGGGCTTGGAAGTAATGGCGCAGCTTTCTCGAGGCCATGAGGAGGCCGAAAAGCAACTTTTGCACACCAGAATACCTTGATCTAGCCCCCTGGAGAAGGGAACTTACAAAATACACTGGGCGCTGCACCATCTTCTTCCGCACCTCATCCTGCTCCTGCGCAGTGCCTTCCTTGTCGGGGCCAGAGCTTGCTGGAGCAGCCCCCTGCTTGTCGCTGGATTCGCTTGCCGGTGGTGCTGACTCCTCGTCGGACTCCCTCTCCGCTACTAACGCAGCACTAACCACTTGGTTGGTTGCCGCTAAGTATAGCAGCAACTTTTCCTGTGGTCTAGGTGCGACAAGTATTGGGGTGGAGGACAGGTACCGTTTCAAATCCTGCAGCGCAGCCTCCGCTTCCGGAGTCCACTTCATGGGACCTGCCTTCTTCAATATTTTGAAGAAAGGTAGGGCGCGTTCTGCAGACTTTGAAATGAACCTACTGAGGGCAGCCACGCAACCTGCAAGTCTCCTGACATCCTTGACGCGCTTTGGGGCCTCTATCTGCTCAATGGCTTTGATCTTGTCGGGGTTAGCTTCAATCCCCCTCTGTGATACAAAGAACCCGAGAAGCTTGCCGGAGGGGACTCCAAAGACGCACTTCTCGGGGTTCAACTTGAGCTGTATTCTGCGCAGGTTCTGAAACGTTTCTTCCAAATCTTGAATCAGGGTTTCCTTGCTCTTGCTCTTCACCACGATGTCATCCATGTAAGCTTCTACATTTCTGTGGATCTGTGGCTCAAAAGCAGTGTACACTACCCTTGCGAAGGTTGAGCCTGCATTCTTCAACCCAAATGGCATGCGTATGAAGCAATAAGTGCCACATGGGGTGATAAATGCAGTCTTCTCTTCATCTTCCTTGGCCATGAAAATCTGATGATAGCCTGAGTATGCATCAAGAAAACAGAGTAGCTCACATCCGGCAGTGGAGTCAACGATCTGGTCAATGCGCGGCAAAGGGAATGGATCCTTGGGACATGCTTTATTCACATCAGTGAAATCTATACACAGTCTCCACTTCCCGTTGGCCTTGCGCACGACGACTGGATTTGCCAACCACGTCGGATGGATCACACCTCTAACTAGGCCTGCTGCTTCTAGCTTCTTGATCTCTTCGTTGATGAACTCTTGGCGCTCCACGGCTTGCTTCCTCACTTTCTGCTTGATGGGCCGCGCATGAGGACAGACAGCAAGCTTGTGCTCAATTACCTTCCTGGGAACACCGGGGATGTCAGATGGTTGCCAGGCAAACACATCGACATTCGCCCGCAGGAAGGCAACGAGCGCGCTTTCCTATTTGCTGTCAAGGGTGGCACTGATGGTGAAGGTACCACCAGTGCCATCCTCCTTGGCGGACACCTTCTTGGTTGCCGGAGGAGCGGCCATTCCTTTCTTACTCTTGCCGGTGGAGCTCGATGGAACGTCCTCGACGGCAGCGCAGCACTCCGAAGAGGTGCGGTTGCCGGAGTGGGTCCCAGAGCACTTGCCGGACTTGATCTTCATCTTCTTCCCCCCGGGAGCTTCAGCGGCAAGAGTGTCCTTCTCGGCCGCAGCTGTCGCATCCCGGTAGATCTTGTCGGTGCAGACAAGCGCATCCTTCTTGTCGCCGTGGACAGTGATGACGCTTATCGGCCCCGGCATCTTCAGTACGTTGTAAGCATAATGGGAAGCTGCCATGAACTTGGCGAGGGCAGGACGGCCAAGTATTCCATTGTAGGGCAATGGAATATCGGCAACGTCGAAAGTGATGCGCTCAGTTCTGAAGTTGAGCTCCCCGCCAAAGGTCACCGGCAGAGTAATCTTTCCCTTGGGCTTGCTCCTTCCCGGGTTGATTCCTTGGAATGAACCGGTTTCTTCGAGCTCGCCATCTGGAATCTGGAGTTTCTTGATCACAGCAGAGGAGATCAAGTTCAGCCCGGCCCCGCCGTCAACCAACATTTTGGTGACCTTGAGGTTGCGGATGGTGGGTGAGACCAGCATCGGCAAGCACCCGACCGCAGTGGTGCGGTCAGGGTGATCCTCAAGATCAAAAATGATGGGCGTGCTGGACCATTTGAGGAGCCTGCGCGACTCCACGGGCGACTCCGCCGCATTCACCTCACGCACCCACTGCTTGAGCTGGCGGTGGGAGGTGTGCAGGGAAGCGCCACCGTCGACGCACAGGACCTCCGTGGCCTTCTGGAACTCCTGCTCGCTGTTCTCCTCGTCCTCCATGTCTTCGTCGTCGTCGTCTTCGTCCTTGTCGCGGCCCCGGGGAGGCCGATCTCCTTGCCGCTGCTTGGCCTTGCCGCGGCGCCCTCCCCGGCCGTTGAACGGCCGCTTCTTGCTGGGCTCTTCCCCGCCACCTTGGGCCTTCTCCTTGTCGCGCCTCTCGTACTCAGCTTTCTGCTGCTCGACGAGATATTCGACGCGTTTGCAGTTGGAGAGATCGTGACCCTTGGTGCGGTGGATCTTACAGTATTGCTTGTCGGAGCTGCCCGGCTTGTCGGCCGCCGCTGCAGGGGCAGGCTCCTTGCCGGAGCCGCCAGCCTGCGCTTGCTTGGCGGGGGCCTCCTTGCCGGTCTTCTCGACGGCAAGCACCTCCTTCTTACCCTTTCTTCTGTTATTCCGCCGCCGGCTCTTCTTTGCCGGGGCGGCGTCGTCGCTGTCGCTTCCTCCTGCGCCAGCATCCTCTCCGGGGAGTCTCCTCCCCTCTTCTGCGCGTGCACATTTGTCAGCAAGAGCATAGAGCTCGCTGACATCCCGAATCTTCGTCATCGCCATTTCCTCACGCATGCGGCGGTTACGCACGTTCTGATGGAACGCGCTGATAACCGCGGCAGGGTGGACATCAGGGATGTTGTGCTGCACACGGCTGAAGCGTTGGATGTACTTGCGCAGGGTCTCGCCTTCCTTCTGGGCCAGAATATGGAGATCGCTCTCCTGGCCGTGGGGTTTGTGGCCGCCAGTGAAGGCGCCAACAAACTGGTGGCAGAGGTCGGCCCAAGAAGAGATGGATCCTTCCGGCAAGTGCATAAGCCACGAACGAACGTTCGGCTTAAGCACGAGCGGGAAGTAGTTAGCCAAGATCTTCTCGTCGCGCCCCCCGGCAGCTTGCACTGCGATGGTATAGACGCTGAGAAACTCCGAGGGGTGCGTCTTGCCGTCGTACTTCTCCGGTACGTCGGGCTTAAAATTCTTCATGCTGGGCCACTGGACGCGCCGCAGCTCACGGGTGAACGCAGGGCAGCCTGCCGCGTACGGCAAGTCGCCTGGCTCACCGGGCGCGTGCGCGTCGACAGTGTTCCCAGCTCTCTTGTCTGATTGTCGCCGAGCTTCTCGGCGGCGCTCGATTGTGGTCCGAGCGTCTTCTTCTCGCCGGTCGTCAAGGACCTGGCGCTGGTCCCGACGGGCCCGCGGGTCCGACGAGGCTGTGGAGCCGTCGTCGGGGTTGTTCCGGCGGGGCGGCGTCTTCTGCTTCTGCGGCGGGGAATGCACGCTTGTCGCACCCCCGGCAGTCTTGTCGCCTACAGCCTTCGTCTTCTCAGCTTGCCGCGGCCGTGAGGTCGACGGCTGCTGTGGAGAATCGTTGTTGGCGAAGTCTATCAGGCTCCGGATAGTGGCTCTCCATTCTTCGGCCTTGTCGGCCGCTGGAGGGAAATCGAGGAGCAGTTGCGCCCTTGCGAGCGCTTCCGCTGGAGTGGAGGGGAACGCGGGTGAGCGGTGCGAGGAGCGGGATACGCTCGGACTTCTAACGACGTTAGAAGGAGCGGGGTCCCGCGCCGGCGCCTTCGCTTTGCTTGTGCCCGGACGGGGGTCCGGGGCGTCCCGCGAGCCTCCGCTTTGGCCTTGCCCCAGCAAGCGAAGACCACCTCCCGTGGTATGGCGCTGCTGGGTCGTCGTGTGCTGAGATGGACGCGGCGCGTCCACGGAGACCGAGGTTCGGTCGTCCGTCCTGTTCTTGGATCTGGTGGCGCCGTGAGTGTCCTCGCCGGCGACCACCCTTCCGACGGCATCTCCCCCGCCCACCGTTGGCTCTGGTGGTGGCGGGTGAGACGCAGACGGGCCTCCGACCTCCGAAGCCTTCTTCTTCGGGGCCATGGAGCTGTTGCTGATGAAGTTGCTGATGAAGCTGGAAAGGTTGACGAAGAATGCGCCCGCGTGAACGCCGGATCAGGTTCGCACAACCTCGACGCCCCCTACCTGGCGCGCCAAAGATGTCGGGGGAAACTGTCCGCCACGAACACCTATGGGACCGGAGCCCCTTATCTGTGCGGTACGAGGGCGGAGGGAGCACAAAGAGCAGATCGTAGCGAGCGCGCGGGCAGTTTTACCCAGGTTCGGGCCGCGGTAGACGCATAAAACCCTACTCCTGCTTAGTTATGTATTGAGTTTGAGTGCTTGGGAGCTTGAAGAAGCAGCTACACCAAGCGTGAGAGTGATCTAGGTTCCGAACCCCCTCCACGTTGTGCATGGGCCTCCTTTTATAGTGCAAGGGGTCACCGACAGGTGTCAACGTAGGAGAAAGGGGTAAAAACGTAAAAGAGGTGGTAGTTGTAATAGTGCGGGAACAGTGGAGCTACAGTACAGAACAGTGGTCTATACCTACTTTGACAGTGGGGGACAAGGGCATTTAATGCCCGTCGCCGTCGACCCCAAAAGCTCCCGCCCTGGCGTCTCCGTCTGCCACGGCAATGGATCCATCACCGTGGAGTGCCACCGTGTACCCCAGGCTGCACAGCCATCCGCCACGCGTCCCTGAATAGGCCCCAGGGCGACGCGTGGGCCGATGAGCTGGAGCGCGGGCACACAGCGCAGCCTTCCCGGCAAGCACCTTGCCGGGGCCTTGATCTTGCCGGGCCCGGGAGCTTGCCGCTTCCCGGGCCCTTGCCGGGGCGCATATAGCGCCGAGGCGTGTCTTCTAATCTTCCTGGCAAGCTCCTCTCGCCAGGGTCTTGTATTAGTGGGGCAGTCTTGAGCCTGGTACGGCCTTCCCGGCAAGCTCCTCTTGCCGGGGTCTCGGTCTTATGTCTTGTATACTTTGTTTTTGAATGGTTTAATAGGGAGCAGGAAGGTCTCCGGCGAGCACGCAGTAAACCCTGCCGCGGGAAGCTGCAACTGCCCGTGCACAAGTTGGGGTACTGAGGTACCCCTACCTTAGTACACCGACAAATGGAGAACCCAGGCCTACGAAAATGCCAAACTATTTAAAGAAAAGGTTAAAAGATGGCATGGCAAAAGAATACAAAAGTGTGAGTTTAACGTAGGTGATTATGTCTTGCTATACAACTCTCGTTTAAGATTTTTTGTAGGGAAACTTCTTTCTAAATAGGAAGGTCCTTACGTTATCGAGGAGGTTTATCGCTCCGGTGCCATAAAAATCACCAACTTTGAAGGCACAAATCCGAAGGTGGTGAACGGTCAAAGAATCAAACATTATATCTCAGGTAATCCCATAAATGTTGAAACTAATGTCATTGAAATTGTAACCCCACAGGAATACATAAGGGACACTTTCCAGAACGATTCAGACTCCGAAAAGGAAGAGGTATGTGGTACGGTAAGTAAACCGACTCCAAAATAGTTCTAATGGCAATTTTTCTCCGTTTTGGAATATTTAAAAAATTAGGAAAATAAGAAGTAGTCCGAATGGGACATGAGGGTGGAGTGCGCACCCTACCCCCCTGGGCGCGCCCCCTACTTCGTGGGCACCTCGTGTGCCTTCCGGACTCTGTTTTCTTGCATGTTACTTCTTTTGGTCGGTAAAAAATCATTATATAATCTCTCGAAGGTTTTGACCACGGTACCATGACAAAATCCTATGTTTTTGTTTTAAATTGTTTCTGTCGCTGATTAGGGCATATGTATTCTCAGGAGTCGGTCGGACAGAGTCGGGTGTCTCATCCGACACTGGGACCAGGAGCAAACAGTGATGCTTACCACTTTGGGCCATCAACAGATGAAGAGATGGAGGCTGACTTGAAAAGGATAGATACCATGGAGGAAGATCAAGAAGTTACTTCTCGGTTTCGAGTAGGATTCACGATGGGGGAACTACAGAGCTCAGCTATTCCAAACTCGGTCATCCCTTCCAATGTCAGGTTTCTTTCTTATGAAAATATGAAAAAGAGTGTTACTTGTTCTCCCGTAGTTATGCAACATCCTTGGGTGAAAGGAGCTTTAGCCGTCACGGGCAAGCTTCGCAAGGAAATAATGGACCTCAAGCAGCAAGTTAACAAGCTCGAGGAGGAGAATCGTATCCTGAGGGGTATCATCGCCAAGAATACCACATCACCATCTCCGAAGAAAGAGACCTAAACACATGGGTATGGGCACTCCCCTTGGCAACTGCCAAGCTTGGGGGAGGTGCCCCGGTATCGTATCACCATCACACCTCTATCTTTACTGTTTTTCTTTAGTTCGATCCTTTTGGTAATATATTGACCTAGTAGAATAAAGTTTAGTATGATCTAGTTGTGAGCTTTGCTTTATGATTCTTATCTATGTAATCGAGTCCGCAAGTTATAATAAAGATTAGTTTTTGAGTCCAGGGCTTGATTACCTCATTGTGATCATGAGAGGATAAAAGAAAAAAGAAAAAGAATCAAAGAGATCATATTGATCTTATGGAAAGTAATGACTTCACATATAAAGAATATGATGAATAAAAATTGTTGAGAGTTGACAAACATAGTTTCGGTCATCGTTGCAATTAATAGGAAGTAATAAAGAAAGAGAGGTTTTCACATATAAATATACCATCTTGGACATCCATTATGATTGTGAGCACTCATTAAAATATGACACGCTAAAGAGTTGATGTTGGACAAGGAAGACAACATAATGGGTTATGTCTTGTATCCGAAATAAAGTATATTGTCATGGATCATCCAACATGTTGAGCTTTCCTTTCCCCCTCATGCTAACCAAACTCCTTGCACCAGGTAGAGATACTACTTGTGTTTCCAAACATCCTTAAACCCAGTTTTGCCATGAGAGTCCACCATATCTACCTATGGATTGAGTAAGATCCTTCAAGTAAGTTGTCATTGTTACAACTCTCTAAATATGTATGATCTATTAGTGTGGAGAAAATAAACTTTATACGATCTTGTGATATGGAAGCAATAAAAGTGACGGACTACATAATAAAGGTCCATATCACAAGTGGCAATATAAAGTGACGTTCTTTTGCGCTAAGATTTTGTACATCCAACCATAAAAAGCACATGACAACCTCTGCTTCCCTCTGCGAAGGGCCTATCTATTATTCTTGCTTTATAAGAGTCATGGTGATCTTCACCTTTCCTTTTTACATTTTATCCTTTGGCAAGCACATTGTGTTGGAAAGATCCTGACATATATACTCACTTGGATGAAAGCTATCATGATCTATTACTATTGACATTACCCTTGAGGTAAAAGGTTCGAAGGAAACACTATAAGCCCCTATCTTTCTCTGTGTCTGATTAAAACTCCATACCCATAAGTATTGCGTGAGTGTTAGCAATTGTGAAAGACTAAATGATAGTTGAGTATGTGGACTTGCTGAAAAGCTCTTATATTGACTCTTTCCGATGTTATGATAAATTGCAATTGCTTCAATGACCGAGATCATAGTTTGTTAGTTTTCAATGAAGTTTATGATTCATACTTGACATTGTGAATAGATTGTTACTTTAGCATAAGAAATCATATGACAATATATACATGTTGCTGTTATAAGAATGATCATGATGCCCTCATGTCCATATTTTATTTTATCGACACCTCTATCTCTAAACATGTGGACATATTTTTTGATATCGGCTTCCGCTTGAGGACAAGCGAGGTCTAAGCTTGGGGGAGCTGATACGTCCATTTTGCATCATGCTTTTATATTGATGTTTATTGCATTATGGGATGTTATTACACATTATGTCATAATACTTATGCCTTTTCTTTCTTATTTTACAAGGTTTACATGAAGAGGGAGAATGCCGGCAGCTGGAATTCTGGGCTGGAAAAGAAGCAAATATTGGAGACCTATTCCGCACAACTCAAAAAACCCTGAAAATCCATGCAAGTCAGTTTTGGAAAATATAAAAAATATCTGGCGAAAGAAGTACGGGAGGGGGGCCACCCACCGTCCACGAGGGTGGGGGCGCGCCCTACCCCCCTGGGCGCGCCCCCTGCCACGTGGGCCACCTGGCAGCCCCCCGATGCCCATCCTCTGCTATATGATGTATTTTGACCTAGAAAAATCAGAAGGAGGCTTTCGGGACTAAGCGCCGCCGTCTCGAGGCGGAACCTTGGCGGAACCAATCTGGGCTCCGACGGAGCTGTTCTGTCGGGGACACTTCCCTCCGGGAGGGGGAAATCATCGCCATCATCATCACCAACAACTCTCCCATCTTGGGGAGGGTTATCTTCATCAACATCTTCACCAGCACCATCTACTCTCAAACCCTAGTTCATCTCTTGTATCCAATCTTTGTATCAAAACCTCAGATTGGTACTTGTGGGTTGCTAGTAGTGTTGACTACTCCTTGTAGTTGATGCTAGTTGGTTTATCCGGTGGAAGATCATATGTTCAGATCCATTATGCATATTAATATCCCTCTGATTATGAACATGAATATTATTTGTGAGTAGTTACGTTTGTACCTGAGGACATGGGAGAAGTCTTGCTATAAGTAGTCATGTGAATTTGGTATTCGTTTGATATTTTGATAAGATGTATGTTGTCTTTCCTCTAGTGGTGTTATGTGAACGTCGACTACATGACACTTCACCATTGTTTTGGCCTAGAGGAAGGCATTGGGTTAAGTAGATGATGGGTTGCTAGAGTGACAGAAGCTTAAACCCTAGTTTATGAGTTGCTTCCTAAGGGGCTGATTTGGATCCATATGTTTCATGATATGGTTTGGTTTACCTTAATACTTCTTTTGTAGTTGCGGATGCTTGCAATAGAGGTTAATCATAAGTGGGATACATGTCCAAGTAAGGGCAGCACCCAAGCATGGATCCACCCACATACCAAATTATCAAAGTAACGAACGCGAATCATATGAGCGTGATGAAAACTAGCTTGACGATAATTCCCATGTGTCCTCGGGAGCGTTTTCCTTTATATAAGAGTTTGTCCAGGCTTGTCCTTTGCTACAAAAAGGATTGGGCCATCTTGCTGCACCTTATCACAAAAGTATCATTACCGATAATTTTAGTGCTTGCAGAGAATACCTTACTGAAAACTGCGTATCATTTCCTTCTGCTCCTCGTTGGGTTTGACACTCTTACTTATTGAAAGGACTACGATAGATCCCCTACACTTGTGGGTCATCACTCGACAGTAATTTGTCCACCCACCATATGATTTCTTGGAGAGAGAAGCCTCTAGTGAAAACTATGGCCCTCGGGTCTATTTTCCATCTTATATTTTCATATCTATAAAACCAAAAACCCAAAAAATCTTGCTGCATTTATTTTGTGTTTACTTTATTTAGCCTTTTACTTTAGTTTTAAATCAATCTCTATCATATCTCACTCTTATTTGTGGCCGTGAAGGGATTGACAACCCCTTTTCCGCGTTGTGTGCAAGTGTTCGTTAGTTTGTGCAGGTGCAAAGATTGGAGACTTGCTTGTGTCTGCTACTGGATTGATACCTTGGTTCTCTATTGAGGGAAATACTTATCTCTACTTTGCTGCATCACCCTTTCCTCTTCAAGGAAAAAACCAACGCAAGCACAAGAAGTACCATGAAGAATTTCTGGCGCCGTTGCGAGGGAGGTTTTACATCAAGCCTGCCAAGTACTCATCATAAAGTCTCATCTCTTGCACTTACATTATTTTCCATTTGCCTCTCATTTTCATCTCCCCCACTTCTAAAACGCTTCCAGAAAAACACAAAAATATTTGCCTTTTTATTATCCCTTTTCGCGTTCGTCTTTTTGTTTGCTTGTGTGCTAGATCGCTTGCTTTGTCACAATGAATCCAGAAAATACTAAGTTGTGGGATTTTTCCAATACTACTAATAATAATTTTATTAGTACTCCGATTGCTCCCGCCACTAGTGTGTAATCTTATGAAATAAATGCCGCTTTGTTGAATCTTGTTATGAAAGAACAATTTTCTAGTAGTCCCAATGAAGATGATGCATCCCATCTAAATACTTTTGTTGAGTTGTGTGATTTTCAAAACAAAATAGATGTCGATACTGATATCATTAAATTGAAGCTATTTCTGTTCTCTCTACGTGATCGTGCGAAAACTTGGTTTTCATCTTTGCCTAAAAATAGTATTGATTCATGGAATAAGTGTAAAGATGCCTTTATTTCCAAGTATTTTCCACCCGCTAAGATCATCTCTCTTAGGAACGATATAATGAATTTTAAACAATTAGATCATGAGCATGTTGCACAAGCATGGGAAATGATGAAATTAATGATAAGAAATTGCCCTACTCATGGTTTAAGTTTATCGATGATCATACAAATTTTATGCCAGATTGAATTTTGCATCTAGAAATCTTTTAGATTTGGCCGCGGGGGGTACTTTTATGGAAATCACATTAGGAGAAGCTACTAAACTCCTAGATAATATTATGGTAAATCATTCTCAATGGCATACCGAAAGATCATCTGCTAGTAAAAAAAGTGCATGCCATCGAAGAAATTAATACTTTGAATGAAAAGATGGATGATCTTATGAAATTAATTGCTAGTAGTGGTTCTTCTATAGATCCTAATGATATGCCTTTGTCTACTTTGCTTGAGAATAATAATGAATCTATGGATGTGATTTTTTTTCATAGGAACAATTTTGATAATAACACGTATAAAGGTAATTTCAACCCTAGGCCGTTTCCCAGCAATTTCTCTAATAATTATGGTAATTCCTACAACAGTTCTTATGGAAATTATAATAAAATACCTTCTAATCTTGAGAGTACAATTAAGGAATTTATAAATTACCAAAAGGTTTTCAATGCTATGGTAGAAGAAAAATTGCTCAAGATTGATTATTTGGCTAGAAACGTTGATAGAATTTCTCATGAGATTGATTCTTTGAAAATTAGATCTATGTCACCAAAGCATGATAGGAATGAATCTTTGAAAGTTATGCAAGTCTCTTTTAATGAGTGCAAAGAAAGAACGGCTAGGTTGCATGCTAAATGAGAATTACTAGAAAAGACGCGTTCTTCTAGTTTATGCGATAACAATGATGAAGATCTTAAGATGCTTGGTTTGACGCCTATTGAATCTTTGTTTGATAACATAGATCTTGAAAAAGAAGGGACTTCAGATGAGTCAGCTTTAGATAAAAGGCGTCCAATAATTTGGAGAATAATGATCTTAGTGAAAAAAATGATAAATGTGGGATTGGAGAGGTCAAAACTTTAGCTAGCAATGAACCCACTATTTGGATTTCAAGGAATTTAATTATGGTAGTTGCTCTTTGATAGATTGTATTTCTTTGTTGCAATCCATGTTAAATTCTCCTCGTGCTTATAATCAAATTAAGGCTTTAACCAAACATATTGTTGATGCTATGATGAAATCTTTTGAAGAAAAACTTGAGTTGGAAGTTTCAGTCCCTAGAAAGATTTATGATGATTGGGAACCTACTCTTAAAATCAAGATCAAAGATTATGAATGCAATGCTTTGTGTGATTCGGGTGCTAGCGTTTCAACAATTCCAAAAACTTTATGTGATGTGGTAGGTTTCCATAAACTTGATGGTTGTTCTCTAAATTTGCCTCGAGCAGATTTCACTAATAAAAACATATAGGAAGGATTAATGATGTTCTTATTGATGCAAATAGGAATTATGTGTCCGTAGATTTTTATTGTTCTTGATATAGATTGCAATCAAATATGCCCTATTATTCTTGGTAGACCTTTCCTTAGAACGATTGGTGCAATTATTGATATGAAAGAAGCAAACATTAGATTTTAATTTCCATTAAGGAAGGGCATGGAACACTTTCCAAGAAAGAAAATCAAGATACCATATGAATCTATTATGAGGGCTACTTATGAGATGAATACCAAAGATGATAATACCTAGATCATTGCTTTTTGTCTAGCTAGGGGCGTTAAACAATAGCGCTTGTTGGGAGGCAACCCGATTATATTTTTTGTCTTAATATTTTCTTGGTATTCTTGAATAAATTTATCGTCTAGCCTCTGGTTATATGTGTTTTCATGTTTTAATTTAGTGTCTCTTCCAAGTAAGACCTTTGGGATGATTTCGAAGATAGTAGATTGGTTTTTGCTGGAAAACAGAAACTTTTGCATCCAGAGCCAGAATATTTTATGATTGCTAGAAAGTGAAAAAACTTTGAACATTTTACACGTTTCTTATCCACAAATTTCCCACGTTATGCTAAATTTTTAGAATATTTAGAGATACACCGGTTTCGCCTTAATTCGCATCTTTACAGACTGTTCTATTGTTGACAGATTCTATTTTCATTGTGTTGTTTGATTATTTTGATGCATCTATGGCTAGTATCGGGGGGTATGGACCATGGAAAAGTTGGAATACATTAGATATAACACCAATATAAAATAAGAATGAGTTCACAACAGTACCTACAAGTAAGGATTGTTTTTTGTACTAACATATCTCATGAGTTTTCTGTTGAGTTTTCTGTTGTGAAGTTTTCAAGTTTTGGATAAAGATTTGATGGACTAACCCAAGGTAATATTCAAGGGCAACCAAGCATCTAAGCCTAGGGATGCCCCGGATGGCATCCCCTCTTTTGTCTTCTATCCATCGGTAAATTTACTTGAGGCTATATTTTTATTCACCACATGATATGTGTTTTGCTTGGAGTGTCTTGTATTATTTGTGTCTTTTATTTTCAGTTTGCTACAGTCATCCTTGTTGTACACACCTTTTGAGAGGGACACACATTAATCGTGAATTTATTAGAATACTCTATGTGCGTCACTTATATCTTTTGAGCTAGGGTAGTTGCTCTAGTGCTTCACTTATATCTTTTTGAGCATGGCGGTGATGTTATTTTGAAGAAATTGATGAACTCTCATGCTTCACTTATATTATTTTGAGAGTCTAATAATAGCATGGTAATTTTCTTGGGTTGTGAATTTAGACCTAGTATGATAGGCATCCAAAGGGGGTATAATAAAAACTTTCATAAAGAGCATTGAATATATGTGTGACGCCCCAAGACCGACGCTCGAGAAGACTTCCAGCTATTCCGAGCTTCACCGTGTGTTTTATTTGCTTGCTCTATTTTATTTGTGCATTGCATCATGTCCTCATGCCATCATGTCATTAATATTTCCTACTCAAATAAATAAACGGTATGGATTTTCGGTCCATTTGAATCGAGGGATATTCACAATGGTGATTTCTCTTTAGAACATATACTCCCAATATTATTAGGGAGCTATAATAAATATTCCATTCTTTGGGAATCGACCATAACACACTTGCATTTTAAATCCTCTTTGCTTCCAAATATTCTAAGTCCATTCTCATTCTCTTTTCACCCCCATTTGAAGTTGTGGCGCTTTGAATTGTCCAAGTGGCCCAGTGCCAGAGTTCAGCTGAACTCACATTTATTTGGCCCTCCAATTAAATATTTTTCTTTGTTTTTCTGTCAAGAGAAAATAGAGGCTTTTCTTTTCCTTCTTATCCCAGCCAAAAACAGTCACTGGGCCGGCCTCCAATGCCCAACTATCCGTCCTAACCCTAGCTCGGTCTGCCTTATCCCCCTCGCTTGCTGGCACTCTCCCCCGACCCCCATCTCTCATGTGCGCTGCCACCTTCTTCCCCGATCCCCTTTCCGTGTCGCGCCTCGTCCCCGCCTCCCACACCTTGACCCCACTAGTCGCCGTCGTCACATGCCCGGCCCACCTCCGCTCATCTCCTCATCACCGACCGTGACCAGTGCCGTGCGGCTCCACCACCAACTTCCGCCGTTTGCGATCCTCTGGCCTCTGCTGCCAGTCCAACCCCGTTCGTGGCGAAGGCCGCTCGGCCTGCTCGTCGTCGTTGCTCCACCACGACGGCCTCCCTCGACCTGATCCCTGCTACTTCTCGAGCTTGTGTTGTATTCCCTCGAAGAAGAAAGGGTGATGCAGCACAGTAATTGTGGCTGTTTTGAGGAAGGTATATAGTGGGTGTATGGTACCGGCGAAAGTTGAGCGGTACAAGAGAGGCTAGCAATGGGGGAAGGGTGAGAGTGCGTATAATCCATGGACTCAACAGTAGTTATAAAGAACTCATATACTTATTGGAAAATTTTACGAGTCATCAAAATAAAGCAATCAACGCATGCTCCTAGGGGGGAGGTTGGTAGGAGTTAACCATCGCGCGCCCCCGACCTCCACACAGAGGATGACACTCTACAAATACATCATGCTCTAACTTCGTCACATAGCGGTTCACCATATGTGCATGCTACGGGAATCACAAACTTTAACACAAGTATTTCTAAATTTCATAATAACTCCACTAGCATGACTCTAATATCACTATCCTCATATCTCAAAACAATCATCAAGTATCAAACTTCTCATCATATTCAACGCACTTTGTATGAAAGTTTTTACTACATTCATCTTGGATGCCTATCATATTAGGACTAGTTTTATAACTAAAGCACATTACCATGCTGTTCTAAAAGACTCTCAAAAGGATATAAGTGAAGCATGAGAGATCAACAATTTCTACAAAATAAAATCACCACCGTGCTCTAAAATATATAAGTGAAGCACTAGAGCAAACTATTTAGCTCAAAAGATATAAGTGAAGCACATAGAGTATTCTAACAAATTCTAGGCCATATTTATCTCTCTCAAAAAGGTGTGTCCAGCAAGGATGATTTTGGAAAACTAACAAGCAAAGACTCAAATCATACATGACGCTCCAAGTAAAAAACATATCATGTGGTGAGTAAAAATGTAGTCCCGAGTATAGTTACCGATAGATGAAGACGAAAGAGGGGATGCCTTCCCGGGGCATCCCCAAGCTTAGGCATTCGGTTGTCCTTGAATTTTACCTGGGGTGCCTTGGGCATCCCCAAGCTTAGGGTCTTGCCACCCTTTGTTCCATAGTCCATCAAAGCCATAGTCAAAACTTGAAAACTTCACAACACAAAACTTAGCCAAAAAATCTCGTGAGCTCCGTTAGTATAAGAAAACAAACTACTACTCAAAGGTACTGTAATGAACTCATTATTTGTTTATATTGGTGTTAAAACTACTGTATTCCAACTTCTTTATGATTCATAACCTCCAATACTACTCATAGATTCATCAAAATAAGCAAACAACACACGAAAAACAGAATCTGTCAAAAACAGAACAGTCTGTAGTAATCTGTAACTTTCGCATACTTCTGTAGCTCCAAAAAAAATTGGTAAACGTGAGGAATTTGTCTATTAATCAGCTGCAAAAAGAATAAACTAAATAGCACTCTCCAGTAAAATCTGGTGACTATTCTAGTGAGCGCTAACGTTTCTGTTTTTTACAGCAAGATCATATAAACTTCACACAAGTCTTCCCGAAGGTTCTACTTGGCACAAACACTAATTAAAACACAAAACCACATCTAAACAGACGCTAGATGCAATATTTATTCCTAAACAGAAGCAAAAACAAAGAAAATAAAATTGGGTTGCCTCCCAACAATCGCTATCGTTTAACGCCCCTAGCTAGGCACGAAACAAGGATAGATCTAGGTATTGCCATCTTTGGAAGGCAATCCATAAGTGGCTCTCATAATAAATTCATATGGTAATTTAATTTTATTTCTAGGAAAGTGTTCCATGCCTTTCCTTAATGGAAATTGGAATCTGATATTTCCTTCCTTCATATCAATAATTGCACCAATCGTTGTAAGGAAAGGTCTACCAAGAATAATAGGACATGAAGGATTGCAATCTATATCAAGAACAATGAAACCTACGGGCACATAATTACAATTGGCAACAATAAGAACATCATTAATCCTTCCCATAGGTTTCTTAATAGTAGAATCCGCAAGATGCAAATTTAAAGAACAATCATCAAGCTCATGGAAACCTAACAAATCATAGAAAGTTTTTGGGATAGTAGAAACACTTGCACCCAAATCACACAAAGCAAAGCATTCATGATCTTTAATTTTAATTTTAATAGTAGGTTCCCATTCATCATAAAGATTTCTAGGGATAGAAACTTCTAATTCAAGTTTTTCTTCATAAGATTGCATCAAAGCATAACCTATGTTTTTGGTAAAAGTTTATTTTGACTATAAGCATGCGGATAATTTAGTACGGATTGCAACAAGGAAATACAATCAATAAAAGAGCAATTATCATAATTGAATCCCTTGAAATCCAAAGTAGTGGGTTCATCACTATGCAAAGTTTTAATCTCTTCAATCCTACTTTTAACAATTTTAGCATCAAGATCTAAAAACTCAGAATCATTGGGACGCCTTTTAATTAAAGTAGACTCATCTCCAGTCCCATCTTTATCAAGATTCATACTAGAAAACAAGGAACTAATAGGAGATACATCAATAACTTTCAGATCTTCATTTTTATTTTCATGATAACTAGAAGAACACACTTTTATAAAGCTCTCTTTTTTAGCACGCATCCTAGCGGTTCTTTCTTTGCATTCATCAATGGAAATTCTCATGGCTTTGAGAGACTCAATGATATCATGCTTAGGTGGAATAGATCTAAGTTTCAAAGAATCAACATCAAGAGTAATTCGATCCACGCTTCTAGCCAATTCATCAATCTTAAGCAATTTTTCTTCAAGCATGGCATTGAAATTCTTTTGCAAATTCATAAACTCTTTAACACTAGTTTCAAATTCAGAAGGCATCTTTCCATAAGAGTTATTGTAGGAATTACCATAATTATTAGAGGATTTACTAGGAAAAGGCCTAGGGTTGAAGTTTCCTCTATAAGCATTGTTACCAAAATTATTCCTACCAACAAAATTCACATCCAAAGATTCATTATTATTTTCAATCAACGTGGATAAAGGCATATCATTAGGATCAGTAGAAGCACTCTTAGCAGCAAATAATTTCATAAGTTCATCCATCTTTCCACTCAAAACACTAATCTCTTCAATAGCATGCACTTTTTTACTAGTAGATCTTTCAGTGTGCCATTGAGAATAATTAACCATAATATTATCTAGGAGTTTGGTAGCTTCTCCTAAGGTAGTTTCCATGAAAGTGCCTCCTGCGGCCGAATCTAAAATATTTCTAGAAGCAAAATTCAAGCCAGCATAAAAGTTTTGTATAATCATCCATAAGTTCAAACCATGTGTGGGACAATTACGTATCATTAATTTCATTCTCTGCCAAGCTTGTGCAACATGCTCATGATCTAGTTGCTTAACATTCATAATATCGTTCCTAAGGGAGATAATCTTAGCAGGAGGAAAATACTTTGAGATAAAAGCATCTTTGCACTTATTCCACGAATCAATACTATTTCTAGGCAAAGAGGAAAACCAAGTTTTAGCACGATCTCTAAGTGAAAATGGAAATAACTTAAATTTAACAATATCATTATCCATATCCCTTTTCTTTTGCATATCACACAAATAAACAAATTTGTTTAGATGGGTAGCAGCATCTTCACTAGGAAGGTCGGAAAATTGATCTTTCATGATAAGATTCAACAGAGCAGCATTGATCTCACAAGATTCAGCATCGGTAATAGGAGCAATCGGAGTGCTAATAAAATCATTATTGTTGGTATTGGAGAAGTCACACAATTTGGTATTGTTCTGAGCCATAGAGACAAGCAAGCAACCCAACACACAAGCAAACAACAAGCAAGCGAACGATAAACACACGGCAAAAAGAAGGGCAAATAAAACAGCAAGGGTGAAGTGGGGAGGAGGAAACGAGAGGCAAATAAATTTAATGCGAAGGATAAGGGCTTGTGATAGGTACTTGGTATATGACTTTTGCGTAAGCCTCCCCGGCAACGGCGGCATAAATTCTTCTTGCTACTTCTCGAGCTTGCGTTGTATTCCCTCGAAGAGGAAAGGGTGATGCAGCATAGTAGTGTAAGTATTTCCCCTCAGTTTTTGAGAACCAAGGTATCAATCCAGTAGGAGACCACGCGTGAGTCCCTTGCACCTACACAAACAAATAAGAACTTCGCAGCCAACACGATAAGGGGTTGTCAATCCCTTTGCGGTCACTTACGAAAGTGAGATCTAATAGATAGGATAGTTTTATATTTTTGGTATTTTTGGATATAAGAACAGAAAGTAAAAACAGTAAAGTAAATTAGATTGTAGATTGATATGTTGAGAATAGACCCGGGGCCATAGGTTTCACTAGTGGCTTCTCTCATGATACAAGATTTCTACGGTGGGTGAACGAATTACTATCAAGCAATTGATAGAAAAGCGAATAATTATGAGAATATCTTGGCATGATCATTATATATAGGCATCACGTCCGTGACAAGTAGACCGAAATGATTCTGCATCTACTACTATTACTCCACACATCGACCGCTATCCAACATGCATCTAGAGTATTAAGTTCATAAGAACAGAGTAACGCTTTAAGCAAGATGACATGATGTAGAGGGATAAACTCAAGCAATATGATATAAATCCCATCTTTTTATCCTCGATGGAAATAATACTATACGTGCCTTGCTGCCCCTGCTGTCACTGGGATAGGACACCGCAAGCTTTAACCCAAAGCCAAGCACTTCTCCCATTGCAAGAACTATAGATTTAGTAGGCCAAACCAAACCAATAATTCGAAGAGACTTGCAAGGATATTATAATCATACATAAAAGAATTCAGAAAAGAACCAAATATTTCTCATATATAATCTTGATCATAAACCCACAATTCATCAGATCTCGACAAACACATCGCAAAAAGATTAAATCGAATAGATCTCCTCGAAGACTGAGGAGAACTTGGTGTTGAGATCCAAAAAGAGAGAAGAAGCCATCTAGGTAGTAACTATGGACCCAAAGGTCTGTGGTAAACTACTCACAACTCATGGTGAGGCGATGGTGTTGATGTAGAAGCACTCTGTGGAATATCCCCCCACCGGCGGAGCTCCGGAACATGCCCCAAGATGGGATCTCACAAGAATAGAAGGTTGTGGCGGTGGAATTAGGGTTTTCTCTGTTGCTTCGATGTTTTCAGGGTACATAGGTATATATAGGAGGAAAGAGGGCATCGGGGGAGGAACGTGGGGCCCACGAGGAAGGGGGCGCCCAGGGGGAGGGGGCGCGCCCCCACCCTCGTGGACGTCACGTGTCCCCTCTCTCGTGGTCCTCAAGTCTCCCGTGAAGATATCGTTCCAAAAATATTTCTCCCGAAGGTTTCATTCCGTTTGGACTCTGTTTGATATTCCTTTTCAGCAAAACCCTGAAATAGGCAAAAAAACAGCAATCTGGACTGGGCCTTTGGGTTAATAGGTTAGTCCCAAAAATAATATAAAAGTGTATAATAAAGCCCATTAAACATCCAAAACATCATATATAATAGCATGGAACAATAAAAAATTATAGATACGTTGGAGACATATCAATCCCCTTCGACCGTAGCCTCCCCTGCTCCCCTGACCCCGCCATCCTTCTCCTCACGTCCTCACCACCGGCTAGTCCCGCCCGCGCCGCCGTGCCTTGCTGCAGCTGCTGCCATGCTCCGGCGCCGCCCTCTGCTTCCACGGAGCCGCGCCGCTCCGCTACCTCCTTCTCCTGCCTTGACCTCGAGCCCATGACTCCATCTATGGTTGTCTGAGCCCCACCGCCATCCATGTCCGCCATGGCCGAGACCATCTCTAGCAGCACCTCCACGCCTCCTTCTCCTGCCGTGCTCTTCGTTCCCTGGTCCGACCGGCCTAGCCTCGGTTCCACTCGCCCCTCTATCTCTTCCTCACCGAGGAGCTGAGCTCCATCTAGATTAGCGCCACTCCCTATGCAAGCGCCTCTAATCGCCTCTCCACAGTGCCGCCGCTGCCAAGCGCAAGTGCCATCGACCCGAGGTCGAGAATCCTTGGACGCCAAGACCTTGGATACGCCAAGTTCGACTACCGCCGACATGTACAACTATCGTTGCAAAGACCCGAGACCGTCAAGTACCAATATCGTCAACCACGAAGACCTCGGATTCGTCAAGTTCATCTACGTAACATGTACGTCTACCGCCGCCGTGGATTCGACAAGATAACGTGTACATGTATGACTACGAAATGTGAACGACTACTTGCCATGACGCCCCATGAACGACTACTTCCACTACTGTCGCGAGAACAATTACTTCCACTACTTTCCTTGACGAACTCGAACCGCTCCAAAACGCACGCTTCGAAGGTATACCACCAAGACGAGCGCCCGTGGACGAATGCATGTTGTATGAGATGCTCATGTTTGAGTCGTGTCCGAATCGTTTCGTTCACTTACCTTGCTTGCCTTGCCATCAACACATGGGAACCCGGATCACCCCATATCCTTGCATGACTCGCTCACGACACCCTTCTTTTGCACCGACATCTCAACAAGTTGTCGGAACCGAAATGTCGTTGCGGCATCATTTTCGGATTCGCCGCCGTGGCACCCCTTTCCTTCCCACCACGGTGATGAAATACTCCATATATTCTTCATGTCAACTTTTAACAAAAGTTGCATAAAACTTGTATATGTCATCTGCATCATGATAACAACATTTAAAATGTTTAAAACTATGGTTTGCATTAAAAATTGCTAAATGACATGGGGATTTTCCGGAATTGTTGCTTATCATTTCCGGCCTCATTTAAAGTGCTTAGATGGTGTAGTTTATTTGTGTTGCACCTCTTGTCGTGTTAAGAACATTTAATTTTGTTGTCTACATAAATGGGAGTCAACTAAACAAATCGAATGTGGTGTTTCGTCAATATGCAACTCGTTGCATATTGAGCTCTACTTAACTTTTAGTATTGTTTGTGCACTTTGCCATGCCATCTATATTTAAACGAGACATGCATCATCCTTGGTTGTGCATCATGCGATGTTTTTGCTTGTGTGTTTACCATGGTGTTTGCTTCTTTCTGGTTTGATTCCCTCATTAGCTTCGGTTTTGTTCCGGAGTTGTCAGGATTCGTTCGACTACGTCTGTTTGTCTTCTTCATGGACTCGTTCTTCTTCCTTGCGGGATCCCAGGCAAGATGACCGTTCCTCGATATCACCTCTATCTTTTCTTTGCTAGTTGTCTCGCTCTATAGCTATGCCGCGCTACCCATTCTTATTTTGTCAGCCTCCTGTCGGGGGAAACTGTCCACCACGAACACCTATGGGACAGGAGCCCCTTGTCTGTGCGGTAAGAGGGCGGAGGGAGCACGAAGAGCGGATCGTGGAGAGCACGCGGGCAGTTTACCCAGGTTCGGGCAGCGATGGACGCGTAAAACCCTACTCCTGCTTGATTGTATTGAAGGGTGGAGCTCGGGAGCTTGAAGAACTAGCTACACCAAGCGAATGAGTGATCTAGGTTCCGAACCCCCTCTACGTTGTGCATGGGCCTCCTTTTATAGTGCAAGGGGTCACCGACAGGTGTCAACGTAAGAGAAAGGGTAAAAACGTAATAGTGGTGGTAGTTGTAATAGTGCGGGAATAGTGGTCGCTACCTACTTTGACAGTGGGGGACAAGAGCATTCAATGCCCGTCGCCGTCGACCCCAAAAGCGCCCGCCCTTGCGTCTCCGTTTGCCACGGTGATGGCTTTATCACCGTGGGGTGCCGCCGTGTCCCCCAGGCTGCACAGCCACCCGCCACGCGTCCCTGGATTGGCCCCAGGGCGACGCGTGGTTCGATGAGCTGGAGCGCGGGCACACAGCGTAACTCTCCCCGGCAAGCACCTTGCCGGGGTCTTGACCTTGCCGGGCCCGGGAGCTTGTCGGGCTCTGAAGCTTGTCGCTCCCCGGGCCCTGCCGGGGCGCATGTTGCGCCGAGGCATGTCTTCTGTAAAGTAATTTTCTGGCCTTCCTGGCAAGCTCCTCTTGCCAGGGTCTTGTGCTAGTGAGGTAATCTTGAGCCTGGGACGGCCTTCCCGGCAAGCTCCACTTGCCGGAGTCTCGATCTTCAGTCTTGTATACTTTGTTTTTGAATGGTTTTATATGGAGCAGGAAGGTCTCCGGCAAGCACGTGGTAGGCCCTGCCGCGGGAAGCTGCTACTGCCCGTGCACAAGTTGGGGTACTGAGGTACCCCTACCTTAGTACACCGACAGGAGCCCCCGGGCCTGGGCCACACACGATGCCGAGCGCTGTTGGGCCAGGCCCAAAACAGTGCACGGGCACGCGCGGCCCACGGCACGCCGGATCCACTTCCGCATCCGCCGCGTCCCTCCGTAACGGCACGCGTCGATTGCGGCGTCGTGGGATGGGACGTGGCCACGTTCTTTTAATGGAAAGAGCGAAACGCCCCCCACTTCCCCATAAAAGCAGAGGAAGCAGGAGCGGTTCCCCTCCTACGCCTTCATTGCTTCTTCTTCCATCTCCAGAGATTCCCTTTGCGCTCCGCCTCCACACCTCCTCCGCCGTCTTCCGCATCTGCGGCGCCGCCGGACTCTTCGTCCCCCTTCCCTCCCCGCCTCCGCCATGGCCCCGAAGACCGAGAAGGCGAAGGCGGAGAAGACCAAGAAGGAGAAATCCGAGCAGGCGGCGAGGCTTACTCTGCTGCGGAAGCGGAACATCGTCTTCTCGCCGAGGCTCAGCGCGCGGGAGCTCTAGAACAAGTACTACTTGTTCTGGGCCAAGGAGACCAAGGCGCACCCTCGGACCAGAGCCTATCCCGCCGCCGCCAAGGACAATTATCCCGGCGGGTACTTCTTCTTCGCAGCTTTCTTTCATTGCGGCCTTTGTCCCCCTTTTTCCGACTTTTTCTGCGACATCATGCACACCTACGACCTCCACCTTCTTGACTTCACCCCCAACGCCATCCTCACGATGGCGGTTTTCGCACATCTGTGCGAAAACTATATTGGGATTTATCCGAACGTAGCGCTGTTTAGGCACTTCTTCACCCCTAGAGTAGAAGCCGGCGCTCCCCTCTCCGGGGGGATTTCTTGGGTCTTCCTCTTGAACAAGAAGGAGTCCTACTTGCCGGGGGAGCTCCGCGGAAAGTGGGAGGAGTGGCGTGCAGACTGGTGTTGGATAGTTGAGGACGAGCCGCAACCCTTCATCGCGCCGCGCACAACAGCCATCGTGCGCGGCAGGGACTGGAGTGAGCTGGATTCGGACGACATCAAGCTCAACGTCGCCCTCATCAGGATTCTTCGTCTCCGGGTAGCAAAGTTGTCCGTCGGAGAAGTAGGAGCAGATTTCCTCCGCCGCTGCATTGCCCCTCTACAGGATAGGAAGAGGCCGGCATGGGAGTACGGCAACGCGGCGGACGTAATGAGGCTGCGCCCGGGGCTAAACTTCAACTTCACGGCGCTCGAGCTGAAGGGGATGGTCTGGAACTCTTTAAACACGACCCGGCCCACCCAGAGTGGTTCAGAGCTCCCCGGGGAGTGGTGCCTCTCTGCAACAGCACGGCCCGGGATCCTCTTCGCGCCATGATGCCCGCGTGCGACTCGCATGGCGTGACCGCACATGGATACCGCCCAAGTCATCAGACATCATGAGCTTCTTCGACAACCTGGTGGAGGTGCCGAAGAACAAGGATGAGATCAAGGGGCTCACCCGGGACACCACCGACCAGGAGATTGCGTATATAGCTTCTCGGGTTGAAGAGGCCGCTGCAGCCGCAGCGGCAGGAGAATTTGGCTTTACACCCGACGAGGCAGAGGCTGCGGATGCGTCCTGCCAAGCAGAGGAGGCGGAGATCCGCAGACTACTGCAGCTTCCTCCCGACGAGCTTGCCGGGGTCCCCTCTTTGAGGCACTCCGGGATCCCCGGAATTCTGACCGAGGCCGCGGCGAGAGGCAGCGCCGCCGGAGGAAACAGAGGCGCCGCAGGGAGCGGAGGCGCCGGAGGGGGCGGAGGCGCCGGAGGGAGAACGGCCGCAGGGCAAGGCGCTAGGTCCAGCAAGCGTGCCGAGGAGGAGGAGGAGGAGGAGGACGTCGGGGCCGACGAGGATTCCGACGGGTCTCTGGGGCTCTACGCCGACGACCTCTCCTCGTCATCGGAGACCTCCCCGCCTCGGGCAAGTCCCAGGCGATCTCCGCTGAAGCGTCTCCGCAAGGCGACGACGGGGACGAGGGCGCAGGCGCCCCGACAACAACCAGCTCGCCGGGCGGCGCGAGCTACCCGGGGGAGCCAAGCTGCGACGGGGGCGCCCGGCGCACCAACCACGGCGGGGGCGACCCGCACACAGGCCACGGCGGGAGCGACCCGCACCCAGGCCACGGCAGAGGCGCCCCGCACGTCAGCGCCAAGCGGAGGAGGGTCTTCGCAGGGCGGAGCGGCTGCTCCGCCTGCTCCCCGGGCCTCGGCGTCCACAGGGGCCGGGTCCTCTCAGCCCCCAGCCCCGGGGACTGCCAAGCGCCCGAGGGAGTCTTCGCCTCCTGCTCCTCGCGCGGACGCGCCTCAGGTGGCGTTCGATTTCTCCGCCCTGAGCGACGACGACGACGACGAGGAGGAATAGGAGTAAGAACTCGAGGTCTTGTATCTTCTTCAACTTGGTTTTTTATTTTTGTTGATTCTGATCTTGCTTCTTGCTTTGATTTCAGGACCCTGGCTCAGCGAGTGGCGAAGAAGGCCAAGGTTCCCGTTGTCGAGGTCGCGGATGACTCGCCTGTCGCGGCGACTGGGGACGTGCCGGAGACGAGCCTGCCGGACCCGAGCGCTGCTCCGAGGAGCAGCCCCCAGCGCAGCCCCCAGCGTAAGTCTGGGTTCCATACTTCCGCTTGTCGGGTGCGCTTGAGGAAACTGCTTATGCTAACACCTTGTTGTTCTTGCTGTTGTCTTGATTGTCTTGTGCAGAGGTGGAGCCGCAGCCACAGGAGCATCCGGAGACCGCTCCCGAGGAGCCGCAGGCCCAGCCGTCCCCGCCAAGGACGAACTCTCCGGCAAGGGAGAGTGCTCCGCCAAGGGCGGGTACTCCGCCAAGGGCGAGTACCCCGCCAAGGGCGAGCAGCCCGGCGAGGGCGGCCACCCCGCCAAGGCAGAGCTCCCCGGCGAGGGAGCCCGCCGTCGACGAAGTCCGCCAAGGTAAGCTTCGTAATCTTGTCTTCTTAGATTCATCTCTTTTTGGATATTTGCTTGAACATCTTCTTCTCTTTCTTCTTCTTCTAGATCCCCCTCCCCCAGAGCAGATGGAGACAGAAACCATCGTCGTGGAGGAGGGCGAGCAGGGCGACGGCGGCAACGCCCCTGTCGTTGAGGACACGGCGGGAGCCACCGAGCCGGTTGCGGAGGAGACCGCTCCGGCCGCAGACGCGGCGGCCGGGGAGGGGGACGGCGGCCATACTGCCGGCCCGGAGGCGGCAGGAGCCTCGAGCGCTGCGCCGGCCGCCGACCCCTCCACCAAGAAGGAGCCGTCTGCCTACTACCTTGAGGCCCCCAACGGTGTCTACATCCAGGTGCCGTGGGGTTCTTCATCGCGAGCTCCCGCGGAGGGAGAGGCCTTTGATGGGGAGGTTCTCGCCTCCGCGGGACTGAAGATCGTCGAGGCGCCCGGCGGAAGCGACGGGCCCGAGGAGGAGAAGCTGCTTCATCAGCTCCTGGCCCTTTACCGGGCCAGGCAGGCGAAGCTTGCGTCTCGGGAGGCCCTCGCCGCCAAGGCCGCCGCTGACATGGAGAAGCGCGCGGCGGAGCTCCGCGCCGCCAACCAGGCTGCCCTCCGCGATGTGGCGGAGGAGCGCGAGAGGCTCGCCGGGGAGTACTAGGAGTGGCTCCTGGAGAAGGCCGAGGCCGAGGAGCAGCAGCGACTCGCCGGGGAGGAGCTGTCCCGGCGAGAGGGAGAGCTCACCCAACGGAAGGTCAACCTCGACTCCCACGAGGAAGACCTTGCCGCCCGGGAGCAGGCCCTTGGCGGGGAGCTGAAAGAGGCGAAGGCCGCCGCGGCTGCCGCGGAAACCGCCAAGAAGGAGCTCGAGGCCAAGGTTGCGCAGCTGGAGGAGTCTCTTAAGGCGAGCGCGGAGAGGGTCATCGCGCTCAACTCAGAGCGCGAGAAGGACGCGCACAACAACTCTGAACTCCAGGTGCGCCTCTCCAAGCAGGGCGACGAGCTGAAAGCCGCCAAGGATTCGATTGAGGATCTGGAGCTGAAGGTTTCCACGCTGAAGGACTCGCTCGACGCCGTCCGGGACAGGGAAACCAAGCTGAAGGAAGAGCTCCGCAGGGAGCGAGGCTTGGTGGAGAGCGCCACCACTGCGGCTGAGAACTTCCGTAGGACCGTCGAGGTATGGACCGACGACTTGGTGGCCTCTGCATCCAACATCGACCAGGAGCTGTTGGCGCTGAAGGTCGAGCATCTTATTTACTCTCCGGATCAAAATCTCCCTCACAGCGCCAAGCTCAGCCTCTTCTTCAGAGGGATCGCGCCAGCGCTTGCAAATCTTCGGAAGAAGCTCCCCGCGCAGCTGGCCGAGGAGTCACGCCAGCTCTGCGCGGGAACCTTGGAGCGCGTCCTGACGAAGATAGTATACCGGAACCCCGGTATAAATCTCGCCAACGTTCTCCGCAGGTTGCCGGCCGACGCTGATATGGAGGCACTGAAGGCGCAGGTCGCCCACATCATCGTCAAAGTGAACAAGATTTCTAGGATTGAGGGCGACCGCGTAGATTAGGCCTCCCTTCTCTTATCTCTTTTGTTGCTGCACAGTGTGCCATGAACTTATTAGCCATTGCGACAAGTTATCCCTTGTAATATATTATCTTTATTTTGATCAATCAGTGCAATGTTATCTCCCTTGTCTTAGTCCTTTACTTTGTATGCTTTTCACCCTACGCTTCCAGGGAGCTTGCCGGTAAGGGGCCTTTGCCGCGAGCGCTGAGTGCTGGACTCCGAGCAGCCTGCTGGCCAAGGCCTTACCGACAAGCAACCTTACCGTGGCTAGTCGCAACGCACTTAGCTTGCTGAGCGAACTCGAAAACGAAGTAAGGGCGCGACACTTGTCGCAGCTCACTTAAATCGTTGAGCATACTCGAAAACGAGATAAGGGTGCGGCAAGCTACGGGTAGGTTCCTCCGCGCACGGGTTTTCCATACAAAGTGTGGTTGTTCAAGGAAGACAACTAAAAATTTAAAAATTTGAATTGCTCAAATTCTGGTAACTTGGTAACTTAGCTTTCATATATCGCTTGCTTCCCGGTAAGGCTTCTCTTTCTTGAACAGCACTTAGTTCATCTTCCATCTCCTTCCCTCCCCGGCAAACTTGTGCGCGAGGAACATTCCTTCTGCTTAAGAGGCAAGGAAAAAGAAGAGGGAAACAAGTATATGGCCTTTCGGCATACTAATGCTTACCGGATACGTGTGTTGCACAAGAAATGCCCAATAACACATGCAAATAGCAAAGAAAAGCATGCAAAAGGCAAATAGCGCAAAACACAAAAACTTTACTGATGCACAGGGTCTGAGCCTGGCTTTGTACAAAGGGTTACATGCAACAGCGGCAAAGCTTGTACAAAAGGTGGTTGCCGGAGCGGATCACGGCAACCGCGCCTTACGGGTGAAACTTGCGAAGATGCTCTATGTTCCAGGAGTTGCTCATCGGTAAGCCTTCTTCGGTCTCAAGGCGGACAGCGCCGGGCCTTGTGACTTGTCTCACCCGATAAGGGCCTTCCCACTTCGGCGTCAACTTGTTGGAATTCTTGGCGGACTGAACACGCCGAAGAACAAGGTCGCCTTCCTCGAGACTCCTGGCCTTAACCTTGCGGCTATGGTAGCGACGCAAGGCTTGCTGGTATCGAGCAGCTCGTACAGCAGCCTGGAGACGTTCCTCCTCGAGGAGCAATGCATCATCTTGTCGCAGTTGCTCTTGCTCGAGCTCATCATAAGCGAGCACTCGAGGAGATCCGTATACGAGTTCCGTGGGGAGAACTGCTTCTGCTCCATAGACTAGAGCAAAGGGTGTCTGTCCGGTGGCTCGACTTGGTGTCGTTCTGATTGACCAAAGAGCCGCCGGTAGCTCCTCTATCCAGTTTCTTCCGCACTTACGCAGCCTGTCAAAGGTCCTTGTCTTGAGTCCACGCAGCACTTCAGCATTTGCCCTCTCCGCCTGACCGTTGCTCCTCGGGTGAGCAACAGAGGCGAAACAGACATTGGCGCCAAGGTCTTGGACGTACTGCATGAAGGTGCGACTAGTAAACTGTGTACCGTTGTCGGTGATGATCCTGTTAGGGATTCCGAAACGGCAAACAATCGACATGAAGAACCTGACCGCTGACTGTGCTTTCACCTTTCTCACTGGTTCCACTTCTGGCCACTTTGTGAACTTGTCGATTGCAACGTACAAGTACTCAAAGCCCCCGACAGCACGGGGGAAGGGGCCGAGGATATCGAGCCCCCAGACCGAGAAGGGCCAGGACAAAGGGATCGTCTGGAGAGCTTGAGCTGGTTGATGAATCTGTTTTGCATGGAACTGGCACGCTTCACACTTGGTTACTAGTGCAGTTGCATCTTGGAGGGCTTCTTGCCAAAAGAACCCTTGCCGGAAAGCTTTCCCGGCAAGTGCCCTTGCGCCAATGTGGTGGCCGCATATGCCTCCATGTATTTCTGCCAACAGCTTCTGTCCATCTTCTCTGGAAATGCACTTCAATCTGACACCGTTGAGTCTTCTTCTGTACAGCTCATTATCCACGAACTGGTACATACTTGACTGCCTGGTTATTTTCTCTATCTCTTGAGGGTCGTCGGGAAGTTCTCCAGTTTGCAGAAAACGGACGATCTGCTGCGCCCATGCCGGAGCCCGAGGCTCGACGGCAAGGACTAAAGGCATGAGGGCCGCTGCGGGAACCTCAGCTTCTACGGCAAGAACCTCTGGTTCTGCCGGAGCTGATGGTCCCCCGGCAAGCTCGCCGGGGCGAGACTTGTCGGGAACGCTTGCTTCAACTGCACAGACCCTTGGATCTGCAGGAGCAAACTGTTCCTCAGCGTTCTGATCGTTGATCTTGGAGACCTTGGCGGCGGCCTCGGGGAGGTCCGCCGGCAAGTAGTCGCCGGAGACCAACTTTCTCTTCTTGGACTGCCCAATTGATGGTGAAACGGATGGTTGATTCAGCTTGAGCAAGAAGGTCCCTGGTTCCACAGGTAACTTCATCGCAGCACACTTTGAGAGGCCATCTGCAATTTCATTCTGAGCCCTTGGGACGTGCTCCATTTGCAGACCCTCAAAGTGTTCTTCAAGCTTCCTCACTTCATCTACATAAGCCTCCATCAAAGGGCTCTGGTAACTCTTGTTGACTTGTCGGACCACCAATTGAGAATCTCCCCGCACAATCAGCTTCCTAATCCCAAGTTCGGCCGCAATCCTGAGGCCGGCAAGCAAACCTTCATATTC
Organism: Secale cereale; assembly: GCA_902687465.1. Lineage (NCBI taxonomy): Eukaryota > Viridiplantae > Streptophyta > Magnoliopsida > Poales > Poaceae > Secale > Secale cereale. The sequence goes on from LR738713.1 coordinate 413,654,758, forward strand.
AGCAGTGTTGTTTGTCGCTTGCTCCCTGGGAAAGTGCATCTGGATAACATACTTGAGGTGTTCTCCGGTGGGCGTGATGAGTACCACGCCGGCACCGGCGCCTTGCAGCGAGAAGGCACCATCAAAGTACATCACCCATTCACTTGTCGCTTCTTGTACGGGTACACTTGTCTCTGGAACTTCCTCATCGGGCGTCGGGGTCCATTCAGCTATGAATTCTGCCAATGCTCGGCTCTGTATGGTTGAGGTACTTTCAAACTTGAGTCCAAAGCTTGACAGTTCCAGTGCCCACTCAACGATCCTGCCTGTTGCTTCTGGATTGTGCAATATCCTCTTCAGCGGAAAGCGAGTGACCACTGTTATCTGATGTGCCTGGAAGTAATGGCGCAGCTTTCTCGAGGCCATGAGGAGGCCGAAAAGCAACTTCTGCACCCCGGAGTATCTTGATCTAGCCCCCTGCAAGAGGGAACTTACAAAATACACCGGGCGCTGCACCATCTTTCTTCGCACTTCTCCTTGATCCTGCGCGGAGTTGTCCTTGTCGGGGCCAGAGCTTGTCGGAGCAGCCCCTTGCTTGTCGCTGGACTCGCTTGCCGGTGGTGCAGACTCCTCGTCGGCCTCCCTCTCCGCTACTAACGCAGCACTAACCACCTGGTTGGTTGCCGCTAGGTACAGCAGCAACTTCTCCTGTGGTTTAGGTGCGACAAGTATTGGAGTAGAGGACAGGTATCGTTTCAAGTCTTGCAGCGCTGCCTCCGCTTCTGGAGTCCATTTCATAGGACCTGCCTTCTTCAAGATTTTGAAGAAAGGAAGGGCGCGTTCTGCAGACTTCGAAATGAACCTACTGAGGGCAGCCACACAACCTGCAAGCCTCCTGACATCCTTGACGCGCTTCGGGGCCTCGATCTGCTCTATGGCTTTAATCTTGTCGGGGTTGGCTTCAATTCCCCTCTGTGACACAAAGAACCCGAGAAGCTTGCCGGAGGGGACTCCAAAGACGCACTTCTCGGGGTTCAACTTAAGCTGGATCTTGCGCAGGTTCTCAAACGTCTCTTCCAAATCTTGAATCAATGTATCCCTGCTCTTGCTCTTCACCACGATATCATCCATGTAGGCCTCTACATTCCTGTGGATCTGTGGCTCAAAAGCAGTGTATACTACCCTTGCAAAGGTTGAGCCTGCATTCTTCAGTCCAAATGGCATACGTATGAAGCAATACGTGCCACACGGAGTGATAAATGCAGTCTTCTCTTCATCTTCCTTGGCCATAAAAATCTGGTGGTAGCCTGAATACGCATCAAGGAAAGAGAGTAGCTCACATCCGGCAGTGGAGTCAACGATCTGGTCAATGCGCGGCAAGGGGAATGGATCCTTGGGACATGCTTTATTCACATCGGTGAAGTCTATACACAGTCTCCATTTCCCATTGGCCTTGCGCACGACGACTGGGTTTGCCAACCACGTCAGATGGATCACGCCTCTAACTAGGCCTGCTGCCTCTAGCTTCTTGATTTCTTCAGCAATGAATTCTTGGCGCTCCACGGCTTGCTTCCTCACCTTCTGCTTGACGGGCCGTGCATGAGGACAAACAGCAAGCTTGTGCTCAATTACCTTCCTGGGAACACCGGGGATGTCAGATGGTTGCCAGGCAAACACATCGACATTCGCCCGCAGGAAGGCAACGAGCGCGCTTTCCTATTTGCTGTCAAGTGTGGCACTGATGGTGAAGGTACCACCAGTGCAGTCCTCCTTGGCGGACACCTTCTTGGTTGCTGGAGGAGCGGCCATCCCCTTCTTACACTTGCCGGTGGAGCTCGATGGAACGTCCTCGACGGCAGCGCAGCACTCCGAAGAGGTGCGGTTGCCGGAGTGGGCCCCAGAGCACTTGCCGGACTTGGTCTTCGTCTTCTTCCCCCCGGGAGCTTCAGCGGCAAGTGTATCCTTCTCCGCTACGGCTGCTGCATCCCGGTAGATCTTGTCGGCGCAGACAAGCGCATCCTTCCTGTCGCCATGGACAGTGATGACGCTTATCGGCCCCGGCATCTTCAGTACGTTGTAGGCGTAATGGGAAGCTGCCATGAACTTGGCGAGGGCGGGACGGCTGAGTATCCCATTATATGGTAATGGGATATCGGCGACGTCGAATGTGATGCGCTCAGTTCTGAAATTGAGCTCCCCGCCAAATGTCACCGGCAAAGTTATCTTCCCCTTGGGCTTGCTCCTTCCCGGGTTTATTCCTTGGAACGACCCGGTCTCTTCGAGCTCGCCATCTGGGATTTGGAGTTTCTTGATCACAGCAGAGGAGATCAAGTTCAGTCCGGCCCCGCCGTCAACCAACATTTTGGTGACCTTGAGGTTGCGGATGGTGGGTGAGACCAGCATCGGCAAACACCCGACCGAAGTGGTGCGGTCAGGGTGATCCTCAAGATCAAAAATGATGGGCGTGCTGGACCATTTGAGGAGCCTGCGCGACTCCACGGGCGGCTCCGCTGCATTCACTTCCCGCACCCACTGCTTGAGTTGGCGGTGGGAAGTGTGCAGGAAGGCGCCACCGTCGACGCACAGGACCTCCGTGGCCTTCTGGAACTCCTGCTCGCTATTATCTTCATCCTCCATGTCATCGTCGTCGTCTTCTTCATCCTTGTCGCGGCCCCGGGGAGGTCGGTCACCTTGCCGCTGCTTGGCCTTGCCGCGGCGTCCCCCCCGGCCATTGAATGGCCGCTTCTTGCTTGGTTCTCCCCCACCACCTTGGGCCTTCTCCTTGTCGCGCCTCTCGTACTCAGCTTTCTGCTGCTCGACGAGGTACTCGACGCGTTTGCAGTTGGAGAGGTCGTGGCCCTTGGTGCGGTGGATCTTGCAGTATTGCTTGTCGGAGCCGTCCTGCTTGTCGGCTGCCGCCATAGGGGCAGGCTCCTTGCCGGAGCCGCCAGCCTGTGTTTGCTTGGCGGGAGTCTCCTTGCCGGACTTCTCGACGGCAAGCACTTCCTTCTTGTTCTTCCTTCTATTGTTCCGCCGCCGGCTCTTCTTTGCCGGGGCGGCGTCGTCGCTGTCACTTCCCCCTGCGCCAGCATCCTCCCCGGGGAGTTTCCTCCCCTCTTCGGCGCGTGCGCACTTATCAGCTAGAGCATAAAGCTCGCTGACATCCCGTATCTTGGTCATGGCCATCTCTTCACGCATGCGGCGGTTACGTACGTTCTGGTGGAACGCACTGATAACCGCAGCAGGGTGGACGTCGGGGATGTTGTGCTGCACGCGGCTGAAGCGCTGGATGTACTTGCGCAGGGGTTCTCCTTCCTTCTGGGCCAGAATGTGGAGATCACTCTCCTGGCCGTGGGGTTTGTGGCCGCCCGTGAAGGCGCCAACAAACTGGTGGCAAAGATCTGCCCAAGAAGAAATGGAGCCTTCCGGCAAGTGCATAAGCCAAGAACGAACGTTCTGCTTAAGCACGAGCGGGAAGTAGTTCGCCAATATCTTCTCGTCGCGCCCCCCGGCAGCCTGCACGGCGATTGTGTAGATGCTGAGGAATTCCGAGCGGTGCGTCTTGCCGTCGTACTTCTCCGGTACGTCGGGCTTGAAGTTCTTCATGCTGGGCCACTGGACGCGCCGCAGCTCACGGGGAAACGTAGGGCAACCTGCCGCGTATGGCAAGTCGTCTGGTTCACCGGGCGCGCGCGTGTCGACAGCGTTCCCAGCTCTCTGATCTGGTTGTCGCCGAGCTTCTCGGCGGCGCTCGATCGTCGTTCGAGCGTCTTCTTGTCGCTGGTCGTCAAGGACCTGGCGCTGGTCCCGACGAGCCCGCGGATCCGACGACGCCGTGGAGCCGTCGTCGGCATTGTTCCGTCGGGGCGGCGTCTTCTGCTTCCGCGGCGGGGAGTGCACCGTAGTTGCACCCCCGGCGGTCTTGTCGCTGTCGGCCTTCGTCTTATCGACTTGCCGCGGCCGCGAGGTCGCCGGCTGCTGTGGAGAGTCGTTGTTGGCGAAGGCGATCAGGCTCTGGATGGTGGCCCTCCAGTCTTCGGCCTTGTCTGCCGCTGGAGGGAAGTCGAGGAGCAGTTGCGCCCTTGCGAGCGCTTCTGCTGGAGAGGAGGGGAGCGGGGGCGAACGGTGCGAGGAGCGGGATATGCTCGGACTCCTAACGGGGTTAGAAGGAGCAGGGTCCCCCCCGGCGACCGCGCCTTGCTCGCGCCAGGACGATGGCCCGGAGCATCCCGCGAGCCTCCAGTTTGCCCTTGGCCCAGCAAGCGGATGCCACCTCCTGTGGCATGGCGCTGTTGGGTTGTTGTTTGCTGAGATGGACGTGGCGCGTCCACGGAGACCGAGGCTCGGTCGTCCGTCTTGTCCTTGGATTTGTTGGTGGCGCGGGTTTCCTCGCCGGCGACCACCCTTCCGACGGCGTCTCCTCCGCCCACCGTTGGCTCTGGTGGCGGCGGATGAGACGCAGACGGGCCTGCGACCTCCGAAGCTTTCTTCTTCGGGGCCATGGCGCTGTTGCTAATGAGGTTGCTGATGAAACCGGAGAGGTTGACGAAGAATGCGCCCGCGTGAACGCCGGATCAGGTTCGCACAACCTCGACGCCCCCTACCTGGCGCGCCAAAGATGTCGGGGGAAACTGTCCACCACGAACACCTATGGGACCGGAGCCCCTTGTCTGTGCGGTAAGAGGGCGGAGGGAGCACGAAGAGCGGATCGTGGAGAGCACGCGGGCAGTTTACCCAGGTTCGGGCCACGATGGACGCGTAAAACCCTACTCCTGCTTGATTGTATTGAAGGGTGGAGCTCGGGAGCTTGAAGAACTAGCTACACCAAGCGAATGAGTGATCTAGGTTCCGAACCCCCTCTACGTTGTGCATGGGCCTCCTTTTATAGTGCAAGGGGTCACCGACAGGTGTCAACGTAAGAGAAAGGGTAAAAACGTAATAGTGGTGGTAGTTGTAACAGTGCGGGAATAGTGGTCGCTACCTACTTTGACAGTGGGGGACAAGAGCATTCAATGCCCGTCGCCGTCGACCCCAAAAGCGCCCGCCCTTGCGTCTCCGTTTGCCACGGCGATGGCTTTATCACCGTGGGGTGCCGCCGTGTCCCCCAGGCTGCACAGCCACCCGCCACGCGTCCCTGGATTGGCCCCAGGGCGGCGCGTGGTTCGATGAGCTGGAGCACGGGCACACAGCGTAACTCTCCCCGTCAAGCACCTTGCCGGGGTCTTGACCTTGCCGGGCCCGGGAGCTTGTCGGGCTCTGAAGCTTGTCGCTCCCCGGGCCCTGCCGGGGCGCATGTTGCGCCGAGGCATGTCTTCTGTAAAGTAATTTTCTGGCCTTCCTGGCAAGCTCCTCTTGCCAGGGTCTTGTGCTAGTGAGGTAATCTTGAGCCTGGGACGGCCTTCCCGGCAAGCTCCACTTGCCGGAGTCTCGATCTTCAGTCTTGTATACTTTGTTTTTGAATGGTTTTATATGGAGCAGGAAGGTCTCCGGCAAGCACGTGGTAGGCCCTGCCGCGGGAAGCTGCTACTGCCCGTGCACAAGTTGGGGTACTGAGGTACCCCTACCTTAGTACACCGACACCTCCCATGTTGCCATGAAACCCTCAAACCACCTTCCTAGCAAACCGTTGATTGGCTAAGTTACACTTTTGCTCAGCCCCTCTTATAGCATTGTTAGTTCCAGGTGAAGATGGAAGATGTTCCATGTTGGAACATGGATTCTTTGGGATAACACAATATATATATCTGTTTTAATTAATGCACATATATACTTGGTAATGGGTGGAAGACTTGGCCTTTTTCTTGGTGTTTTGTTCCACTCATGATGCCTTAGGATCCGATAAACCGGTGTTATGTTCCTTGATATTGCGTTCCTAACACGGTTGGGGTTTATGGGCCCCCTTGATAATTCGCTCTATTTAAAGTTTTTCCAGCAAGGCCCAACCTTGGTTTTACCATTTGCCTAATAACTAAAAACTGCATAGGGAGTAATTAACCTGTGGATTCTTAATCAACCCCCGTGCCAGTGCTCCTCATGAGTGTTGGTCCAAACAAGAGCACTTTGAGGGGCCTCCCCTTGGCAACTTGGGGTATTTTGGCTCCTGTACGCGTCGCTCATCCGATCATGGCCTGAGACGAGATACGCACGGCTCTTATCAGGGTGACGACACGTCGAGAGGTCTTGCTCGATTAGTTTTACCTTTGTTGAAATATATTCTGTACGGGATTCCGAGAACACTCGGGTCTTCCCAACATGGAGTTGTCACTCCGCTGATCGTGAGAGCTTGTGATGGGCTAAGTTGGGACACCCATGTAGGGTTATTATCTTTTGAAAGTCGTGCCCACGGTTATGTGGCAGATTGGATTTGTTAATATCCCTTTGTAGATAACTTGACACCATAACTCAAATAAGAATACACTACATGTGTGAGTAACCGTGATGGTCTCTTTTCTAAGGGGTTCCAAAAGTGAACACGGTGGGTTATGTACGAACATAAGTAGATAGGATCACTTATTGATCACTACTAGTTGCGACCATTGACATATATTCTCATCTCGCTTTGACTTCGTAAGCTAGCCTCATACAATGCTTAGTGCTGCTGCAACCACTTTGTAACCTCTCCACACCTAAAAGCCTTGATAGTTTTGATACCCGAGAACAAGATTGCTGAGTCCTCGTGACTCACAGTTACTACACAAACAGGTGCATGTACAACTATGTTTGACGCAGGCGATGGCGAGGAGCTCCAATGGGAGTTTGATGAAGAGCGTGGGCGTATGTACGTGACATACCCCGATGATCAGTAGTGGTTCCTACTAGGGCCGACCGGGATTAGCCTGTGTGGTATCTTTTTCTTCGTTTGATTTTGTCCGTAGTCGGACTCTGTGTTCTCTAGATGAATGTATTTTTATTGTATTAATTGTGTGACGTGGAGAGTGTAAGCCAACTATTAAACTCTCTTTCATCTTGTTCATTATATGGGTTGTGTAAAGATACCATGCTTGAGAACATTCCAGAATGCGGTTATGACTCTAAGTTGTGCCTTGACACGTAGGAGCTATAGCCGCATCCTGGGCGTTACAATATGAGAAGTTTGATTCCTTGCAATTGTTTTGAGATATGAAGATGGTGATATTAGAGTTATGATAATAGTCAATTTTGTAGTTAAAGAAATAATTGTGTCAAGGTTTGTGATTCCCGTAGAATGCACGTATGGCCTTCTAGTTATGTGAAAGTCGAGAGCGCATGATGGTTAACTCCTACAAATATCTCCCCTAGAAGCATGCGTAGTAGTACTTTACTTCGAGGGCTAATAAACTTTTTGCAATAAGTATGTGAGTTCTTTATGTGTAATGTTGAGTCCACGGATCATACGGACTCTCACCCTTCCATCTTGCTAGCCACTCTAGTATCTCGCAACTTTCGCCGGTGCATTAAACACACCTTTTACCCTTCCTCAAAACAGCCACCATGCCTACCTATTATGGCATTTTCATAGCCATTCCGAGATATATTTCCATGTAACTCCATCGTTCCGTCATTATGAGTTTGAGTCACCTTGAGTTGTAATTTTGAGTTGTAAGTAAATAAAAGTGTGATGATCATCATTATTAGAACATTGTCCCATGTGAGGTTATAAATAAAAGAGGCCAAAGAGCCCAAATAATAAAATAGGCCAAAGAGCCCAAAAGAAAAAATGAGAGAAAAAGAGAGAAGGGGGAATGTTACTATCTTTTTCCACACTTGTGCTTCAAAGTAGCACCATGTTCTTCATGATAGGGAGTCTCCTATTTTGACACTTCCATATATTACTAGTGGGATTTTTTTAATAGAATTTGGCTTGTATATTCCAACGATGGGCTTCCTCAAATGCCCTAGGTCTTCATGAGCAAGCAAGTTGGATGCACACCCTCTTAGTTTTCTTTTTGAGCTTTCATACACTTATAGCTCTAGTGAATCTGTTACATGGCAATCCCTACTCACTCACAATGATATCAATTGATGGGCATCTCAATAGTCCATTAATTTGACTAGTTGATGTGAGACTTTATCCCTACTTTTCTCTACTACCACCTTCTATTCCACCTATAGTGCTATATCCATGGCTCACGCTCATGTATTGCATGAAGAGTTGAAAAAGCTGAAGCGCGTTAAAAAGTATGAAACAATTGCTTGGCTGACACCAGGGTGGGCATGATTTATACTTTGTGCTAACAAGAGGGAGCATAACAAGACTATATGATTTTGTAGGGATAACTTTGTTTAGCCATGTTATTTTTTAAGCTTCATAATTTTTCTTTCTAGTATGCTTTAATTATTATTGTTTTTATGAGAATGAACTTTTGTTTTGAATCATATGGATATGAACATTCATGCCAAAAAAAAGATGAAACACATTGCTAAATATGTTAGGTAGAATTCCACATCAAAAATTATGTTTTTATCATTTACCTACTCGAGGACGAGCAGGAATTAAGATTGGGGATGCTTGATACATCTCCAATGTATTAAAAAAAATTGTTCCACGCTATTATATTATCAACTTTGGATGTTTTTTATGCATGAATATGCTATTTTATATTATTTTTGGGACTAACTTATTAACCTAGAGCCTATAGCCAGTTTCTGTTTTTTCCTTGTTTTTGAGCTTCACAGAAATGGAATATCGAACGGAGTCCAAACGGAATAAAACTTTTGCGATGATTTTTCTTGGACCAGAAGACATCCAGAGGACTTGGAGTACAAGTCAGAAGATCCCCGAGGAGGCGACAAGCCAGGGGCGCGCCCTAAGGGGCGGCCCCAGGGCTTGTGGCCCCCTCGAGGATCCCCTGACCCCATTCCTTGGCCTATATATTCTCAAATATTCCCAAAACCCTAGAAGGACAGACGAAAATACTTTTCCATCGCCGCAGGTCTCTGTTCCCATGAGATCCCATCTGGAGACCTTTTCTGGTACTCTGCCGGAGGGGGATTCGATCACAGAGGACATCTACATCAACCTTGCTACCCCTTCGATGATGCATGAGTAGTTTACAGCAGACCAACGGGTCCATACCTAGTAGCTAGATGGCTTCTTCTCTCTCTTGATCTTCAATACAATATTCTCCTCGATGTTCATGGAGATCTATTCGATCTAATCTTCTTTTGCGGTGTGTTTGTCAAGATCCGATGAATTGTGTATTTATGATCATATTATCTATGAATATTATTTGAGTCTTCTCTGGACTCTTTTATGCATGATTAAGATAGCTTTGTATTTCTCTTCGATCTATCGATCGATTTGGTTTGGCCAACTAGATTGGTTTTTCTTGCAATGGGAGAGGTGCTTTGTGGTGGGTTCAATCTTGCAGTGTCCTCACCCAGTGACAGAAAGGGTAGTGAGGCATGTATTATATTGATATGTCTCCAACGTATCTATAATTTATTAAGTATTCATGATATTATCTTATCCATCTTAGATGTTTTATATACATTTATATGCTATTTCATATGATTTTTGGGACTAATCTATTAACCTAGAGCCCAGTGTATGTTTCCGTTTTTTCTTTGTTTTTGAGTTTCGCAGAAAAGGAATACCAAACGGAGTCCAATTGACGTGCCAATTTTTGATGATTTTTTATGGACCAAAAGAAGCCTTTGGAGTAGAAGAGTTGGGCCAGAAGAGTCCCGGGTTGTCCACGAGGGTGGGGGGCACGCCCACCCCCCTGCGCGTGGGCCCCTATCTCTTGGACGACTTGGAGACCCCCTGGACGTGAGACTGGCGCCAAAAATACATATAAATACAGAAACCTCCAGAAAATAACCTAGATCAGAAGTTCCACCGCCGCAAGCCTCTATAACCACGAGAAATCAATCTAGGCCCTCTTTGGCACCCTGCCGGAGGGGGCCATCATCACCGGAGGCCATCGAGGAGGATCCCGGAGGGGGCATCATCGCCATGAAGGCCAAGGACCAGAGGGAGAACCTCTCCCCATCTAGGGGGGAGGCCATGGAGGAGGAATCACAAGGGGGAGAACCTCTTCTCCTCTCTCTCGGTGGCGCCGGAGTGCCATCGTGAGGGGAATCATCGCCGCGGTGATCGTCTTCATCAACATCACCATCATCATCACCATCCTAATCTCTTTTACGCGGTCCACTCTCCCGCACCCCGCTGTAATCCCTACTTTAACATGGTGCTTTATGCCACATATTATGATCCAATGATGTGTTGCCATCCTATGATGTTTTGAGTAGATATCCTTTGTCTTTGGGTTGATTAATGATCTAGATTGGTACGAGTTGTATGTTTTATTTTGGTGCTGTCCTATGGTGCCCTCCGTGTCGCGCAAGTGTGAGGGATTCCCACTGTAGGGTGTTGCAATACGTTCATGATTCGCTTATAGTGGGTTGCTTGAGTGACGGAAGCATAAACCCGAGTAAGGGGATTGTTGTGTATGGGATAAAGGGGACTTGATGCTTAAATGCTATGGTTGGCTTTTACCTTGATGATCTGCAGTAGTTGCGGATGCTTGCTAGAGTTACAATCATAAGTGCATATGATCCAAGAAGAGAAAGTATGTTAGCTTATGCCTCTCCCTCATATGAAATTGCAATGACGACTATTGGTCTTGTTAACAATTGCCTAGGACAATTCCGCACACCGATCCATAATTATTCCACACTCACTATTTATAATATTTAGTAATATATTCTAAATTTATGATAACAGCACCAACTTTTATATTTTAGCTCTTCGATATCATGCAAAGTTATCCTCTTCATATCCACAACGTAGTTTTATTTCTCATTTCTAGTTGGAAGCAAACGGTCGGTGTACGTAGAGTCGTATCAGTGGCAGATAGGACTTGAGAGAATATTGATCTTACCTTTAGCTCCTTGTGGGTTTGACACTCCATACTTATCACTTCCACCATTAGGAATTGCTACGATGATTCCCTGCACTTGGGGACCATCAAGCTCTTTTCTCATGCCGTTGTTGGGGAGCAATAGCGTGGGCTTGATATTCTCGTATGTGCTTGTTTGCTTTCTTCACTAAGTAGATTTTGTTTTTCCTTTGTGTTTCTGTTTAGTTGTGGGTGAAACATACAAATTTTTTTAAAGAATGGAAATACAAAAAAAATACTTGCCTCTTATGCCTAAAAAGATTTTCAAAAAGAGAAGTCATTGGAAAGTTATGCATTGAAGAAGTGAGGGTCGACTTTGAGCACTTGTGTTCATGCTCACGGAAACAATGTAGAATTTTTCATGGAAGTTTCTCTGTGAATAATTATCCCCTTGTATATATCCATTGTATTATAAAAATAATGCACCAAACTTTGGTTTTAGGATGATTAGATTACTTGTTTTCTATGTGCAGAACAAAAAACAGAAACTTTGGCTGTTGCGCATGATTTTGCATTTTTTTACTATAAGGTCAAATGGGTCTGAAACTTTTTGCACATTACTTCTTTAAAAAAAATCAATTTTTCATATTTTTTTAGAATTTGTTAGAGTTACAGAAGTTTACTAAACTTTCAGATTACTGCAGATTGTCCTGTTTTTGACAGATTATGTTTTCTATGTGTTGATCGCTTATTTTGATGAATCTATGGGTAGTATCAGGGGGTATTGCTACTTCTCGAGCTTGTGTTGTATTCCCTCGAAGAGGAAAGGGTGATGCAGCACAGTAGCGTAAGTATTTCCCTCACTTTTTGAGAACCAAGGTATCAATCCAGTAGGAGAGCACGCGCGAGTCCCTCACACCTGCACAAACAAATAAGAACTTCGCAGCCAACGCGATAAGGGGTTGTCAATCCCTTTATGGTCACTTACGAAAGTGAGATCTGATAGATATGATACTTTGATATTTTTGGTATTTTTGGATATAAGAACAGAAAGTAAAAACAAGAAAGTAAAGTAGATTGTAGATTGATATGTTGAGGATAGACACGGGGGCCATAGGTTTCACTAGTGGCTTGTAACATCCCAAATTTTCAATTTGGAATGTTATACATAGATCATATTGCATTGCATGTTTATTTGCATTTTGTTTGTGGCGATCCTCAAAATTCTAAGCAACTCAAGGACCTTCGGAGAGAGTTGGGAATTCTACCGTTTTCGTATTTGAGCTCACTCGAATACCGGTACGAGGACAGTGTTAGTTTTAATTATTTTTCTCTCCTAAAAATATGTCTAAATACAATATGTGAGCGGAGATGATATGACTTCTCCAAAATAACAGAAATATTGGAGGAAAAATGTTAAAATCACTTTTGGTATTTTTCTGGATTTATTTGCGATTTTATTTGCATAGGAAAAATGCGCGTTTTTCAAAAGTTGCATTTAGGTCCGGGAAAAATGCTCACTTTGTCCTAAATATTATTAGAGGACGGTGAAAATTTATTTCGAGATTTTTGGAGTCCGTTTAGTATTTCTTTCGTTAGTTTTGCTACGTCACGACTTTTTTAGAAAAAAAAAGGCAAACCGACTCCAGACCGTAAGAGGCGAGGACTCTGGCCTTTATATAGCGCCAGCCGCCGGCCCGCTAAGCCATGGCCGCCCTGCCGAACCCTAGCCCGCCAGCGCCATCGCCCGCCCCGCGCCGCCGCCGCCACCGCTGCCGCCGCCCGCCTTTGCCGGACCCGTCGCCCGCCGCCGCCGGAGTAGCCGCCGGAGTTCGTCGTTTTCGAGGTAGCCATCGGTTTTTCTTTTTAAACCGATCGGTTCTTTCCGTAAAAACCCTAGATTCGTTTTTTATAGATCGGTTCAGTTTTTCTTTCGGTTTAGTTATTTAGCGGACGTCCGTCCGTACGTTCGTTTTAACGAACGCTGTTTGTCCGTTAGCCGCAGACAGCGAACATTCGTTCGTTAGCCTATTCGTCAATTTTCTTTTTCGGGGTTTTATTCGCGATTATTCCGATCGCGATTTCTGCCTTGATCTTGTTTTTCGTTTTTCTTTTCGCTCGAGAGTCGGAATCAGGTGATTCAAAATCCCAGATCTTCGTCTCGACGCCCTCTTTCCGTTTAACCAACTTGATCAAAGTTTTGGCTACTGTAAAATTTGACTTTAGATCAATTAGTAACCGGAGCTCATTTCTTTCGTAGTTTGAGTTTCGTTGCTTCTTTCGATTGGATTCTTTTTGCAAACCGGAGTTCTTAAGTTGAAGTTTCTGGTTAGATTCTTGTTTTTTGGAGTTTTGTTTGTGCATCTTTGCTTGTTTACTTATGTATGCTATTGTTTGCTTGCGATAGAATACCCGGACTGTGAAGCGTGCTACTACGAGTCTCTAGGTTTTGCGAATCGTCAGCAAGGCAAGTAACACTTTGATCATACCCTTTTGTTACGCAGTTTTTATGCATTAGATCAAACCCTCACACATTGCATGAGTAGGATCTCTTAATTTGTGGGAGTGGGAAGTAGATTGTGGTAGAACCTATTACCTGCATTATTTGCAAACCCTTGGGAGTTACTTCTACATTTGCTTATGTTGCTATGCTATGCTCGTAGACGTGGTTTGGGTTTGAGTGAAATCCATGATAGATGTGAGTTGTTAATTAAGGATTCAACTTAAGGTGGCTACTTGAATACACATCTGGGTGGATTGGTTGCAGGGCACCTGGAGAATCCAGTGTTGTCCTAGGAAATCCCGGGGTTCCGTGTGATTTTTCCTATGGAATGCCACCCAGGCTCAAAGGGATCATAAAACTATTCATGCTAGAAACTTCCTTGTGCAGCCACATGGCAATATGGGCTCTGGCATAGTTGAGTAAGTTGTGGGAAACCTTTCCGTGATGGGCTAGCAGATGTAGAGGGATTGTAGGTGTACCGGCCTATCTATCCGGTTAAGGGGACCTCTTCGGAAAGACTGTGTCTCGGTCATCCGCTTCTCAAACACCATGCAGTGCGAGAAACCAAACGGAGGCAATCGAGTCTTGTGGGAAAAGTGCACAAACCTCTGCAGAGTGTACAAACTGATCATGATTAGCCGTCTCCCCGGTTATGGACATCTTGAGTATCTGGTACTTGAATTATTGGTTGATCTCATCACTCTATAATTTAATTTGTTAGGTTAATGATAACTTTAATTTGGGATTGAGTTGGAGGTACCTTCTCAATGATTTTCAACCACCATGATAGTTAAAAATAAAATTCATTCCTTTGTTGTAGGGAAAAATTGGCTTTACACAAAAACTTTAACCTTAGAGCCTCCACCGGCCAAATATGCATATAGTATAGCCTTTATTTTCTTACTTGCATCTTCTGTGTTATCTTGCCAGCATATTCCATGTGCTGACCCGTTTTTGGGCTGCAACATATTACGTTGCAGACTTTTCAGACGAGGAATAAAACGTGCTAGGTCGTTTTTCTTGCACTCAGCTATGCCGTTGGAGTTGATGGACTTACTTATCTTCCAAGCCTTCTGCTGTTATTTTGTTAGATGGCCTTAAGCCATAGACTTTTGTAATAAGTTCTCATTGGAGACATTCGATGTAATAAGTGTGTGATTGCCACTCTGTTATAAATCCTTCAAGTACTGTGTGTGTCAGCATTACCGATCCAGGGATGACACTGAACATAGAGACTTCAGTCCATTCGGATCGTGGTCGCTACAAAGATGGTATCAGAGCACATGTTGAATGTAGGACACGACCACTAAGACAGACCCTAGATCACTCTTCTCTACTCATTTCTGACTCCTCTCCATTTTCTACTTCTTTAGGATGGTGGACTCAAGGAACAAGTTCACTCAACCGGATGAAGACACCCCATTTGGACGACACTTGAAGGAAGTCAATAGGTACCTGAACATAGGAATACCAAGCTTTACCGGGACCTACACCGCCACTTTACCGGAGGAGGAGTGATGTAGCATTCAAGTTCAAATTCCCAGAAGAACCTTCGCACCATCCACTGAGCCAATAGAGTTTTCCTTTGATGCACCAACCTGGAGCCTAGGCAAGAGCATGGCCGCCCACATCACGATGGGAAGGATCGGAGAAGTCTACAAGCAGGAGCTGAAGGACACCATCTACCAAATTTGTGGACGCCGAGATGAGCGTTGGGATATGATCAGCACCCGGAAGGATAGGTCTATTGCCGCGTTCATCCAGGAGTTGAACCAGCACATTCGACGACAGGAGCACCAGATGTGCGCTGGGATGATAGAATTGAAGAAGGCACTAAACAGGAATTTGGAGCTAGAAGAAGAACTTAAGTCTACTCGTGACGGATACGAGGAGGAGATGTTGATACTAGTGGTGAAGAATGATGATTTGACAAGGAAGCTAGGAGTATTCATGGGAGATCCAGCACCAGGAGGTGAAGAAGAGGAAGAAGAACCCAAGGAGATTCGTCCCGAAGATTACATTATCATCGACGACACGGATTCAGAACCCGATGATAGTGAAGACGAAGACTATGAAGATGAAGCTGGAGCAAACATCATGGAATCTTCCGCCGATCAATATTTTTAGATGACCACCCTGTGACTAGTAGTTACCCCCACATAGTAGTATTTAGAGCACTTTGTAACGGTAATTAGATTTGTAAGATCTTGCTTGAAATTGATTGGTGTGATATGATTGTGTTTGTCTCATGTGCATATGGGTAGTGATTTTCACCTTAGACCTCAATTTTGTTCTAATATCTTCCCTCTACACCCATCAGATGCCTCCAAGACGTGAGCCCAGATTTGAGTTTCCCCCTGAACTCACCCAGTTGATCCAGCAGCAGAACACCCTAATGCAACTAATTGTCCAGAACACTCAGAACCACCAGAACAACAACAACAACCCTCCACCACCACCACCCGTGGACAACCTGACACGTTTCTTAAGGTTGCAACCACTAGTGTTTGCTAGCAGCATCGAACCAATAGTGGCTGATGACTGGCTATGCAAGATTGGAAGGGATTTGACCACCGCCAATTGCTCCGATGCTGAGAAGGTGCGATTTGCCGCACACCAGTTGTCTGGACCAGCCGCAGCATGGTGGGAGAACTACACAGCCACTTTCCCCATAGCCAATGTCACTTGGGAGCAGTTTCAGCAAGCTTTTCTGTACTGCCCATGTCTCAACCGGAGCTATGAGCATGAAGAAGCGGGAGTTTCGCAACTTGCGCCAAGGAAACCGTATTGTAGCTCAGTATGTGGCTGAGTTTAGTACCCTATCTCGTTATGCCCCAGATGATGTGGCCACAGATGCCGCTAAGCAGGAGAGATTTATGGAAGTGCTGAATGATGAGATGAACGTACAGTTGATGGTGGCAACTTTCAACAACTACCAGGAGTTGGTAGATAAAGCTCTTATGATTGAAGGGAAGCAGCAGCAGATTGAAAGCCGCAAGAGGAAGTATGGACAAGGAAGGAATAATTCTGGAGCCCAGCAGAAGCCCCGATTCACTCCAAATTCGGGAGGGTATACCCATAACCATGGAATTCCCCACAACCACAATGGCCCTAAGAATGGAAATGGAAATGGGAATGGAGTAAGTAGTAACCAGAGCCGCTCTACCCCGTCCACACCCGCTAAGAAGGATTTCAGCCATATCACCTGTTTCAAGTGCGGGAAGAATGGACATTATGCCACGGACTGCCCTGAAGCTAAGAATGGGAACGGCAATGGAAGCGCCGGGAAGAATCCTAACCCATTCAACAAAGGACAAGTGAACCACGTGACCGTGGAGGAGGTAGAAGAGCAACCAGATGCTGTTGTCGGTAAGTTTTTGGTTAAGACATTTACCGCAATAGTTCTTTTCGATACTGGTGCATCGCATTCATACATTTCAAGGGGATTCGTAAATAGACATAGGATGTCCACCCGAGTCCTTAAGACCCCCATGTTAGTAAGTTCCCCAGGAGCAGAGTATATGGCACACCAAGGATGTTTTCGGACACCACTGACCATAGGACGCCACACTTTCCCCTCCGACCTAATAGTTCTGGAGTCACAAGGATTGGATGTGATATTAGGTATGGATTGGCTATCGAAGTATGGAGGTAATATCGATTGTGCCAGTAAGTCAATTTTGCTCACCACCCCGGAGGGAAAAAGGATTAAGTATGTATCTAGGCATTCGCCTTTAAGGACACAAGTACATTCTCTCACGAGAGTTGTTCAGGAGGAAGTGCCAGTAGTAAAGGATTATCCGGATGTGTTTCCAGAGGAGCTACCTAGCATGCCTCCGGATAGAGATATTGAGTTCTTGATAGAGTTGTTGCCTGGCACCAGACCAATAACTAAGAGACCGTATCGGATGCGAGCGAATGATCTGGAGGAGATCAAGAAGCAGATTAAGGAGTTGTTGGAGAAAGGATTTATTCGCCGAAGTTCATCACCTTGGGGAGCCCCAGTGCTTTTGGTCGAGAAGAAGGATGGATCTTTAAGAATGGTCATTGATTATCGTGCGCTGAATGAAGTGGCTATTAAGAATAAGTACCCGCTGCCGATGATCAACGATTTGTTCGACCAACTCCAAGGAGCGAAAGTATTCTCCAAGATAGATCTACGATATGGATACCACCAATTGAAGATCCAAGAGAAGGATATACCCAAGACAGCCTTCACCAAACGGTACGGGCTATATGAGTATACGGTTATGTCATTTGGATTGACTAACGCCCCTGCCTAGTTCATGAGTATGATGAACAAGGTGTTCATGGAGTTCTTGGATCAGTTCGTCGTGGTATTCATAGATGATATTCTGGTGTACTCAAAGGATGAAGAGGAACATGCAGAGCATTTGCGGTTGGTTTTGGAGAAGCTCAGAGAACATCAGTTGTATGCCAAGTTTAGCAAATGCGAGTTTTGGTTGAAGGAAGTCGGATTCCTAGGGCATGTTATATCGGGAGAAGGTATAGCAGTGGACCCCGTCAAAGTGCAGGCGGTCACTGAGTAGTTGGCACCCACTTTAGTTGGAGAGATCCGCAGTTTTCTTGGACTCGCGGGTTACTACCAGAGATTCATAGAAAATTTCTCCAAGATTGCAAAGCCAATGACGACATTGTTGAAGAAAGAGACAAAGTTCGATTGGACTGAAGAGTGCGAAAAAAGTTTCCAGGAGTTGAAGAAACGGTTGACGACAGCCCCAGTGCTGATATTGCCAGATATACGCAAGGATTTCCAAGTGTATTGCGATGCTTCACGCTTAGGACTTGGAGGAGTACTCATGCAGGATGGAAGAGTTGTTTCCTATGCATCCCGTCAACTGCGACCACACGAGTTGAATTACGTGACGCGCGATCTGGAGTTAGCAGCTGTAGTGCACGCATTGAAAACCTGGAGACATTTCCTTATTGGAAATCGTTGTGATGTGTACACGGATCACAAGAGTTTGAAGTACATTTTCACACAGAAGGAGCTGAACCTCAGACGGAGGAGATGGTTGGAGCTTATAAAGGATTATGATATGAAGCTGCACTATCATCCAGGGAAGGCCAACTTCGTGGCAGACGCTTTGAGCCGGAAAAGTTATGCAAATACCCTAATAAAAGGGGGATTGCCACAGGAGTTAGCAGAACATCTCAGGGAGCTTTGTTTGGAGATAGTTCCTAGAGGTTTCATTGCAACGTTGGAGGTTCAGTCGACCTTACTGCGAAAGATACGTGAAACCCAGAAGGATGATAAGGAAATTGCAGAGATAAGAAAAAGGATGAGTGAAGGAAAAGCCAAGGGATTTCGTGAGGACGAACACGACACCTTGTGGTTTGAGGATCGAATCTATGTGCCCAACGACCCGGATATCAGGAGGTTGATACTGCAGGAAGCACATGATTCGTCATACTCGATACACCCCAGAAACACCAAGATGTATTTGGATTTGAGGGAACGTTTCTGGTGGACGGGAATGAAGAAGGATATTGCCGAGTATGTAGCCGTATGTGATGTATGCCAGAGAGTAAAGGCAGAACATCAGAAGCCAGCAAGGTTGCTACAACCCATGCCGATACCCGAATGGAAGTGGGAGAAGCTTGGCATGGATTTTATCACCGGATTGCCCAGGACCAAAGTAGGATATGACTCAATCTGGGTAGTAGTGGATCGATTGACGAAGGTAGCCCATTTTATCCCTGTGAAAACCACATACACCAGTGCGAAGTTGGCCAAGATATACATGACCAGGATAGTATGTCTGCATGGAGTTCCGAGGACCATTGTATCAGATAGAGGAACACAATTCACCTCAAAGTTTTGGCATCAGCTACACCAAACTTTGGGAACGAGGCTGGAATTCAGCACCGCTTTTCATCCGCAGACCGATGGACAGACCGAGAGAGTCAACCAGATCCTGGAGGACATGTTGAGAGCCTATGCGTTAGATTATGGATCTAGTTGGGATGATAATTTGCCCTACGTGGAGTTCTCGTACAACAACAGCTATCAGGCCAGTTTGAAGATGGCACCATTCGAGGCATTGTATGGAAGGAGATGTCGAACGCCGTTAATGTGGGATGAAGTTGGAGACCGACAGTTGTTTGGACCAGACTTGATCAAAGAGTCTGAGAAGAAGGTGAAGTTGATTCGAGATAGATTGAAGGTAGCTCAGTCCAGGCAGAAGAGTTATGCAGACTCGAAGCGCAAGGAGATAGCCTACGAAATCGGAGATAGAGCGTACTTGAGAATATCGCCTCTGCGAGGAGTTAAACGTTTCGGAGTTAATGGAAAGCTAGGCCGGAGATTTGTGGGACCTTACCGTGTTTTGGAACGCATGGGAGAGGTTGCCTATAAGTTGGAGTTGCCCGAAGGACTGTCAGGAGTGCACGACGTGTTTCACGTTTCGCAGCTTAAGAAGTGCCATGCGGAGATGGCCGATATACCGCTTAGAGACACAATACCTGTCGGTGTACTAAAGTAGGGGTACCTTAGTATCCCGAACTTGTGCACGGGCAGTTGCAGCGTCCCGTGGCAGGCCTTGCCGTGCGACCACCAAGATCCCCCGTGGTTCCTTTGGAGCCATTCAAGAACAAAGTATTCAAGTTAAAGAGTCAAGGCCCCGGCAAGAGGAGCTTGCCGGGAAGGCCACTCAAGGCTCAAGACCACTTCATTGGCGCAAGGCCCTGGCAAGGGGAGCTTGCCAGGAAGGCCAAACATGGCATTTCAAGAGACTTGCCGCGATACGCCACGCGTCCCGGCAAGGCCCGGAGAGCGACAAGCCTCCGGGCACGACAAGATAGCGACCGCGGCATGGCACTTGCCGCGGCAAACTTCCACTAGGTACCCGTGCTCCAGCGCATCCACCCACGTGTCGCTCTAGAACCCTTCTAGGCGCACGTGGCGGAAGGCTGTGCAGCCTGGGGTAGACGGTGGCAAGCTACGATGACAAGGCCACCGTCGTGGTGGACGGTGGCGCCCTGACGGACGCTTTTTGCAGTGTTTGGGGCGACGGCGACGGGCATTCAATGCCCTTGTCCCCTGCCGTCAGGGTTAGGTATAGAGCACTATGCATACACTGTTCAAACTACCACCCATTTTACATTTTTACCCTCGACTGCGTTGCCACCTGTCGGTGACCCCTTTGACCTATAAGAGGAGGCCCATGCGCAACGTAGAGGGGGTCCGATCATCGATCACTCTCACGCTCGGTACTGCTAGCGATCAGCACTATAGCTCTTCTCGCTCCCGAGCCCAGAATGCAATACAAACCAAGGCAGGAGTAGGGTTTTACGCATTCGTGCGGCCCGAACCTGGGTAAACTGCTCGCGTGCCCGCCTCAATCCGCTCTTTGTGCATCCTCCGCCCCCTTGCCGTACCGAAAAGGGGCTCCGGTCTCATAGGTGTTCGTGGGCGATCAGTTTCCCCGACATCTTTGGCTCCTGTCGGTGTACTAAAGTCGGGGTACCTTAGTATCCCGAACTTGTGCACGGGTAGTTGCAGCGTCCCGTGGCAGGCCTTGCCGTGCGACCACCAAGATCCTCCGTGGTTCCTTTGGAGCCATTCAAGAACAAAGTATTCAAGTTAAAGTGTCAAGGCCCCGGCAAGAGGAGCTTGCCGGGAAGGCCACTCAAGGCTCAAGACCACTTCATTGGCGCAAGGCCCTGGCATGGGGAGCTTGCCGGGAAGGCCAAACATGGCATTTCAAGATACTTGCCGCGATACGCCACGCGTCCCGGCTAGGCCCGGAGAGCGACAAGCCTCCGGGCGCGACAAGATAGCAACCGCGGCAAGGCACTTGCCGCGGCAAACTTCCACTAGGTACCCGCGCTCCAGCGCATCCACCCACGTGTCGCTCTGGGACCCTTCCAGGCGCACGTGGCGGAAGGCTGTGCAGCCTGGGGTACACAGTGGCAAGCTACGATGACAAGGCCACCGTCGTGGCAGACGGTGGCGCCCTGACGGACGCTTTTTGCACTGTTTGGGGCGACGGCGACGGGCATTCAATGCCCTTGTCCCCTGCCGTCAGGGTTAGGTATAGAGCACTATGCATACACTGTTCCAACTACCACCCATTTTACATTTTTACCCTCGACTGCGTTGCCACCTCTCGGTGAACCCTTTGACCTATAAAAGGAGGCCCATGCGCAACGTAGAGGGGGTCCGATCATCGTTCACTCTCACGCTCGATACTGCTAGCGATCAGCACTGTAGCTATTCTTGCTCCCGAGCCCAGAACGCAACCAAGGCAGGAGTAGGGTTTTACGCATTCGTGCGGCCCGAACCTGGGTAAACTGCTCGCGTGCCCGCCTCGATCCGCTCTTTGTGTATCCTCCGCCCCCTTGCCGTACCGAAAAGGGGCTCCGGTCTCATTGGTGTTCGTGGGCGATCAGTTTCCCCGACATCTTTGGCGCGCCAGGTAGGGGTGCGTCGAGTTTGTGCGAACCCGATCCGGCATCCACGCGAGCTAGATCTTCACCTACTTCATCAACTTCATCGATTCCATCAGCATGCCGCCGAAGAAGAAGGCTTCGGAGGCACCAGGCCCGTCCGCGTCGATCCCACCACCGCCGGAGCCAACGGCTGGTGGGGTAGACGCTGGCGGAAGGACGGACGTCGGCGAGGAAACCCACGGCGCTGCCAAGTCCAAGGACAAGACGGACGACCGGGCGCACTCCAAGGCCTCGGCGTCCATACATGCACCGCGTCCATCTCAGGAGGCGCGGGACCGGCAGCGACGTGGTACTCAAGGTACCATACGCTTGCTGGGACAAGGTCAAGTTGGCGGGTCCCGGGAAGCTCAAGGCCAACATGCGCACCAGCATGCCGGCATGAGCAACGCACGGTCGTCGGGACGGGACAATGCTCCTTCTAACATAGTTAGAAGTCCGAGCGTATCCCGCTCCTCGCACCGCTCGCCGCCGTTACCCTCCACTCCAGCAGAAGCTCTAGCGCGAGCTCAACTGCTCCTCGATTTCCCTCCAGTGGCAGACAAGGCCGACGACTGGAGGGCCACCATCCAAAGTCTCATCGCCTTCGCCAACGGCGACACACCGCAGCAGCCGACCACATCGCGGCCGCGGCAAGTCAGCCAGGCGCGGGCCGATGGCGACAAGACCGCCGGGGGTGCAACCACCGTGCACTCCCCGCCACGAAGGCCAAAATCGCCGACTCGCCGGATCAACATCGACGACGACTCCACCGCGTCGTCGAATCCGCGAGCTCGCCGCGATCAGCGCCAAATCCTCGACGATCGACAACAAGAGGACGCTCGAACCCGCATCGAGCGTCGGAGAGAAGTGTGGCGTCAATCTGACCAGCGCGCTGGGCCCGCTGTAGACATGCAAGCGCCAGGGGGACCAGGCGACCTGCCGTACGCGGCAGGTTGCCCTGCGTTCACTCGTGAGCTGCGGCGAGTCTGGTGGCCCAGCATGAAGAACTTCAAGCCCGACGTACCTAAGAAGTACGACGGCAAGACTCATCTGTCGGAGTTCCTTAGCATCTACACCATCGCGGTGCAGGCTGCCGGAGGACGAGACGAGAAGATACTCGCAAACTACTTCCCGCTAGTGCTCAAGCCGAACGTCAGATCTTGGCTCATGCACTTGCCGAAGAACTCCATTTCTTCATGGGCCGACTTGTGCCATCAGTTTGTCGGCGCCTTCACGGGTGGCCACAAGCCCCATGGCCAGGAGAGTGACCTTCACATACTTGCCCAGAAGGAAGGAGAGTCCCTGCGTAAATATATCCAGAGGTTCAGCCGTGTCCAGCACAACATCCCAGACGTCCACCCTGCCGCGGTTATCAGCGTGTTCCATTAGAACGTGTGTAACCGCCGGATTAGGGAGGAGATGGCGATGTGCAAGATCCGAGACGTCAGTGAGCTTTATGCCCTGGCCGACAAGTGCGCACGCGCTGAGGAGGGGAGGAAACTCCCCGGAGAGGATACTGGAGCAGGGGGATCAGACAGTGAGGATGCCGCCTCGGCAAAGAAGAGCCACCGGCGGAACAATAGAAAGAAGAAGAACAAGGAAGTGCTGGTCGTTGAGCAGTCCGGCAAGGAGGCTGGCGCCAAGAAAGCCCAGGCTGGCAGCTCCGGCAAGAAGACTGCCGCGTGCACCAACTGCCAGGCTATGGAGGCCGCCGACAAGCAGGACGGCACCGACAAGCAGTACTGCAAGATCCACCGCACCAAGGGCCATGACCTTCAGAACTGCAAGACAGTCGAGTACCTCGTCGAGCAGCAGAAGGCTGAGTACGAGCGGCGCGACAAGGAGAGGGCCCAGGGAGGTGGTGGAGAGTCCGGCAAGAAGCGGCCATTCAACGGCCGGGGAGGACGCCGCGGCAAGGCCAAGCAGCGACAAGGAGACAGACCTCCCCGCGGCCGCGACAAGGACGAAGACGAAGACGACGACGAAGACACGGACGACGGCGAAACCAGCGAGCAGGAGTTCCAGAAGGCCGCAGAGGTTCTGTGCGTTCACGGAGGTGCTTCTCTGCATACTTCCCACCGCCAACTCAAGCAGTGGGTGCGGGAAGTTAATGCGGCAGAACCGCCCGTTGAGTCGCGCAAACTTCTGAAGTGGTCCAGCACGCCTATCATCTTCGACATTGAGGACCACCCTGATCGCACAACTGCGGTCGGGTGCTTGCCGATGTTGGTTTCGCCAACCATCCGCAACCTCAAGGTCACCAAGATGTTAGTTGACGACGGGGCCGGCCTGAATTTGATCTCCTCCACTGTAATCCAGAAACTCCAAATCCCCGACAACGAGCTCGAAGAAACCGGCACATTCCAAGGGATCAACCCGGGAAGGAGCAAGCCGAAGGGGAAGATCACACTGCCAGTGACATTTGGCGGAGAGCTGAACTTTAGGACTGAGAGGATCACCTTTGATGTTGCCGATATTCCTTTGCCTTACAATGGAATACTTGGCCGTCCAGCGCTCGCCAAGTTCATGGCAGCCTCTCACTATGCCTACAACATGCTCAAGATGCCAGGCCCGATAAGCGTCATCTCTGTCCCCGATGACAAGAAGGATGCCCTTATCTGTGCCGACAAGATTTACCGGGATGCAGCAGCCGCAACAGATAGCAAGACACTTGCCGCTGAAGCTCCCGGGGAGAAGAAGAAGACCAAGTCCGGCAAGAGCTCTGGGGCCCACTCCGACAAACGCACCTCTTCGGAGTGCTGCGCTGCCGTTGAGGACGCACCATCGAGCTCCACCGGCAAGTGCAAGAAGGCGATGGCAGCTCCGCCAACAACCAAGAAGGTGTCCGCCAAGGAGGACGGCACTGGTGGTACCTTCACCATCAGTGCCACGCTCGACCCCAAATAGGAAAGCGCGCTCGCTGCTTTCCTGTGGGCGAATGTCGACGTGTTTGCATGGCAACCGTCTGACATCCCCGGTGTTCCCAGGAAAGTGATTGAGCACAAGCTCGCCGTTTGTCCTCACGCCGGCCCGTCAAGCAGAAGGTTAGAAAACAAGCAGTGGAGCGCCAAGAGTTTATCGCTGAAGAAATCAAGAACCTGGAAGCGGCAGGCCTTGTCAGAGGTGTACTCCATCCCACGTGGTTAGCCAACCCTGTTGTCGTGCGCAAGGCGAATGGGAAGTGGAGGCTTTGTATTGACTTCACCGATGTGAATAAAGCTTGTCCCAAAGATCCATTTCCCTTGCCGCGCATTGACCAGATTGTCGACTCCACGGCTGGATGTGAGTTGCTTTCGTTTCTTGATGCATATTCAGGATACCACCAGATCTTTATGGTTGAAGAAGATGAGGAGAAGACCGCATTCATTACTCCATGTGGCACTTATTGCTTCATACGCATGCCTTTCGGATTGAAGAATGCTGGTTCAACGTTTGCAAGAGTAGTCCACACTGCTTTTGAGCCACAGATACACAAGAATGTAGAAGCTTACATGGATGACATAGTGGTCAAGAGCAAGGACAGGGCAACTCTGATACAAGATCTAGATGAAACCTTTGCGAATCTGCGCAAGATCCAACTCAAGCTCAACCCTGAGAAGTGTGTGTTCGGAGTCCCCTCCGGCAAGCTTCTCGGGTTCTTCGTGTCTCAAAGGGGGATTGAAGCCAACCCCGACAAGATCAAAGCCATTGAGCAAATCGAAGCACCGAAGGGCGTCAAGGACGTACGGAGACTTGCCGGCTGCGTGGCTGCTCTCAGCAGGTTTATCTCTAAGTCTGCGGAACACGCCCTGCCATTTTTCAAAATTTTGAAAAGGGCAGGTCCAATGAAATGGACTCCGAAAGCGGAGGCAGCGCTGCAAGACTTGAAGAGGTACCTGTCCTCCACCCCAATACTTGTCGCACCTAAACCACAAGAGAAGTTGCTGTTGTACCTAGCAGCAACCAACCAAGTGGTTAGTGCTGAATTGGTAGCGGAGAGAGAGGCAGATGATGAGTCAACGGCCCCGGCAAGCACATCCAGGGACAAACAGGGGGCTTCCCCGACAAGCTCTGGTCCCGACAAGAATGAATCTGCGCAGACACAAGAAGAAGTACGGAAGAAGATGGTGCAACACCCGGTCTACTTTGTCAGCTCCCTTCTCCAGGGGGCTAGGTCAAGGTACTCCGGTGTGCAGAAGCTGCTTTTCGGCCTTCTCATGGCCTCGAGAAAGCTACGCCATTACTTCCAAGCACATGAGATAACCGTGGTCACTCACTTTCCGCTGAAAAGGATATTGCAAAATCCAGAAGCAACAGGCAGGATTGTTGAGTGGGCGCTGGAATTGTCAAGCTTTGGCCTCAAGTTTGAAAGCACTTCAACTATCCAGAGCAGAGCATTGGCAGAATTCATAGCAGAGTGGACGCCAAGGCCAGATGAAGAGATTCTAGAGACGAGCATCCCCGTCAAAGAAGCAAGCAAAGAATGGATAATGTACTTTGATGGTGCCTTCTCGCTGCAAGGCGCCGGTGCCGGCGTGCTGATTGTCGCGCCCACCGGAGAGCACCTCAAGTACGTCGTCCAAATGAACTTTCCCAAGGAGCAAGCAACAAACAATACTGCGGAGTATGAGGGTTTGCTTGCCGGTCTCAGGATTGTGGCTGACCTTGGGATCAAGAAGCTTATTGTAAGGGGTGACTTGCAGCTTGTCGTCCGCCAAGTGAACAAGAGCTACCAGAGCCCGTTGATGGAAGCTTACGTCGACGAAGTGAGAAAGCTTGAAGAGCACTTTGAAGGCCTACAGATGAAGCACGTCCCAAGAGCTCAGAACGACATCGCAGATGGCCTGTCAAAGTGTGCTACACTGAATTTGCCTGTGGAACCAGGGATCTTTGCGCTCAAGCTGACTCAACCATCCGTAACACCGTCGACTGGACAAAGCAAGAAGAGGAAGTTGGTTTCTGGTGACTACTTGCCGGCAGAGCTTCCCGAAGCCGCCGCCAATAAGGTCCCCAAGGTCAACGACAAGATTGCTGAGGAGCAGTCTGCTCCTGCAAACCCTAGGGTTTGTACAGTTGAAGCAGGCATTCCCGACAAGTTTTGCTCCGGCAAGCTTGCCGGGGAACGTCAAGCTCCGGCTGAGCCGCAGGTTCTTGCCGTAGAAGCGGACGTTCCCGCAGTAGTAGATGAGCCTTTGGTCCTTCCTGTCGAGCCACAGGCTCCAGCATGGGCACAACAGATTGTCCGTTTCCTTCAGACAGGAGAACTTCCCGAAGAACAAGAAGAAGCTGAAAGAGTAGCCCGGCAGTAAAGTATGTACCAGTTCGTGGACAACACACTGTGCAGAAGAAGACTCAACGGTGTGAAATTGAAGTGTATTCCCCGGGAGGATGGACAGAAGCTATTGGCAGAGATACACGGAGGCATATGTGGCCACCACATTGGCGCAAGAGCACTTGCCGGCAAGGCTTTCCGGCAAGGTTTCTTTTGGCCAGAAGCCCTCCAGGATGCAACTGCACAAGTAACCAAGTGTCAAGCG
This sequence comes from Secale cereale, assembly GCA_902687465.1. Taxonomy (NCBI): domain Eukaryota; kingdom Viridiplantae; phylum Streptophyta; class Magnoliopsida; order Poales; family Poaceae; genus Secale; species Secale cereale. Next base: position 413,682,033 of record LR738713.1, read on the forward strand.
TACCAGTTCCACTCCAAACAGATACATCAACCAGCTCAAGCTCTCCAGACGATCCCTTTATCCTGGCCATTTTCGGTCTGGGGGCTCGACTTCCTCGGCCCCTTTCCCCGCGCAGCCGGGGGCTTTGAGTTCTTGTACGTTGCCATCGACAAGTTCACAAAGTGGCCAGAAGTGGAACCAGTGAGAAAGGTGAGCGCACAGTCAGCAGTCAAGTTCTTCAGATCAATTGTTTGCCGTTTCGGAGTCCCTAACAGGATCATCACCGACAACGGCACACAGTTCACAAGTCGCACCTTCATGCAGTACGTCCAAGACCTTGGCGCCAAGGTCTGTTTCGCTTCTGTTGCTCACCCGAGGAGCAACGGTCAAGCGGAGAGGGCAAACGCTGAAGTGCTGCGCGGACTCAAGACAAGAACTTTCGACAAGCTGCACAAGTGCGGAAGAAACTGGATCGAGGAGCTGCCGGTGGTTCTTTGGTCGATCAGGACGATGCCAAATCGAGCCACTGGACAGACACCTTTCGCTCTAGTCTATGGAGCAGAGGCAGTTCTCCCCACGGAACTCGTATACGGGTCACCTCGAGTGCTCGCTTATGATGAGCTTGAGCAAGAGCAGCTGCGACAAGATGACGCGCTGCTCCTTGAGGAAGACCGTCTTCAGGGTACTGTACGAGCTGCTCGTACCAGCAAGCTTTGCGCCGCTACCATAGCCGCAAAGTTAAAGCCAGAAGTCTCGAGGAAGGCGACCGTGTTCTTCGGCGTTCAGTCCGCCAAGAATTCCAACAAGTTGACGCCGAAGTGGGAAGGCCCTTATCGGGTAAAACAAGTCACTAGGCCCGGCGCAGTCCGCCTAGAGACCGAAGATGGCTTACCGGTGAGCAACTCCTGGAACATAGAACATCTTCGCAAGTTTTACCCACAAGGCGTGGTTGCCGTGATCCGCTCCGGCAACCACCTTTTGTACAAGTCTTGCGCTGTTGCATGTAATCCTTTGTACAAAGCCGGGCGCAGACCCCGTGCATTAGTAAAGTTTATGTGCCCCGCACAACTTGTCATTTTCATGCTTTTTTTTGCCTTCTGCATGTATTATCTGACGCTTTGTGCAGCACCTATCCCCGGTAAGCAATAACGAGCCCAAAGGCTCCATGCATGTATCCTCTCTTCTATCTTTTTTGTCAAGCAGAAGAAGATTCCCTCGCACACAAGTTTGCCGGGGGGAGGAGAGGATAGTGGTATGGACCAAGTGTCGTTCAAGAAAGCCTTGCCTTGCCGGGAAGCAAACAACACAAGAGCTAAGTTGCCAAAGTTTGAGCAATCAAATTTTTAAGTTTTTGAGTTATTTTCCTTGAACGATCTCGCTTTGTATGGAAAACCTGTGCGCGGAGGAACCAACTCGTTGCTAGCCGCGCCCTTACTTTGTTTCGAGCACGCTCAACGATTTAAGTGTGCTGCGACTAGTGTCGCGCCCTTACTTAGTTTTCGAGTTCCCTCAACAACCTAAGTGTGCTGCGACTAGTTGCGACAAGGTTTCTTGTCGGCAAAGGCATCGCCAACAGGCTGCTGAAGTTCCGCACTCAGCGCTCGCGGCAAAGGTGCCTACGCTGGCAAGTTCCCTAAAAGCATAGGGTAAAAACATACAAGGCAAAGAAGCCAAGTAAAGGAAATAACATTGCATTAACTACCCAAAATAGAGTTAGATTACAAAGCAACTTGTCGCAGTTCTAATAGACTATTGTTCATAACGTGGTTGGCAGCGACAAGGAAAGAAGAAAGTGAACAAGACTAATCCGCGCGGTCGCCCTCGACCCTCTTGATGCCGCCCACCTTGTTCACAATAGGCGCGACAAGGGCCTTGAGCGCCTCCTGGTCAACGTCCGGCGGCAGGGTCCTGAGGACGTTGGTGAGGTTGAGGCCTGGGTTGCGGTGCGCTATCTTCATCAACACCTTCTCGAGGACCCCCGCGCAGAGCCTGCGTGACTCGTCCGCCAGCTGCTTTGGGATCCTTTCCCGGAGCTGTTGGAGGGCCGTCGCCACACCCCTGAAGAACAAAGTCAACTTGGCGCTGTGATGGAGATTCTCGTCGGTGGAGTACCTGAGGTGCTCCGCCCCCAGCTCCGCCAGCTCCTTGTCGATGTCGGCGGCGGCGGCAACAAGACCCTCTGTCCAGTGCTCCACTGTTAGCCTGAAGTTGTTTTAGGAGATGGCGGCGCTGTCTAACAGCGCCTTCTCGGCCCTGAGCTCCTCCTTCAGGTTCGCCTCCCGCTCTCTGGCGCCGTCAAGCGTCGCGGTGAGGGTGGACAGCTTCAGCTCCAAATCGGCGACGGAATCCTTAGCGACGGCGAGCTCCTTGCCCTTCTCGGAGAGGCGGACCTGCAGCTCAGAATGGCTGTGGGCATCCTTCTCCCTCTCGAGCTTCAGTGCGGCAACCTCCTCGCCGCTCGTCTTGAGGTAGGCCTCCAGTTGCGTCACCCTCGCCTCCAAGTCCCTCTTGGCGGTCTCGGCAGCTGCAGCAGCATCCTTCGCTTCCTGCAGAGCTCCGCCAAGAGACTGTTCACGCGCGGCAAGCTCGTCCTCGTGGCTGTCGAGGTCAACCTTCCGCTGCGTTAGTTCGCCTTCTCGCCGGGACAACTCCTCGGCAGCAAGCCGTTGCTGCTCCTCCGCTTCGGCCTTCTCCAAGATAAACGCCTGATGCGCCTCGGCGGGCTGCTCCCGCTCCTCCGCCAAGGATCGGAGAGCCGCCTGGTTGGCGGCCCGGAGCTCTTCCGCACGCTTCTCCAAGTCAGCACCCGCCTTGGCGGCCAGAGCCTCTCGGGACTCTAGCTTGGCCTGCCTGGCGCGGTACAGAGATAGAAGCCTCTGCAGAAGCCGCTCCTCCTCGGGCTCCCTGCTGCTGCTTGGCGCGTCGACGAACTTCGGTCCGGCGGAGGCAAGGACCTCCCCGTCGAAGACCTCTCCCTCTACGGGCGCCCTGGATGTGGACGCCCATGGGAGCTGAATGAAGACACCATTGCCGGCCTCCAGATAGGCGCCTGGCTCGGCTGCGGCAGCAGAGGGATCGGCGGCCGGTGCAGCGCCTGACGCTCCTGCGGCCTCAGGGCCGTCAATGCGGCTGCCGGACCCCTCCTCAGCTGCCGCGCCAGCGGCCTTGGCAGCCTCGTCGGCGGCGGGCTCGTCAGCACCGGCCGCCCCCTCGGCGGCGGCAGCGTCGCCGGTGTTGTCGCGCGCGTCCTCCTCGGCGGCGATCTCCGTCTCCATCAGCTCTGTGGCGGACGGGTCTGACAAAAGAAAAGAAAAAGAAGGAAAAATAGTCAAGCAAATATCCAAAAAAGAGAATCGAAAGGAGAAAAGTCCAAGGGTTTACCTGCGCGGGCCTCCTCCTCGGTGGGGCTCCTTGCCGGGGAGGTAGCTCCCGCCGGCGGAGGGCCGCTGGCGCCATCCCTTGGCGGGGTGCTCGCCCTTGGCAGGGTGTTCTCCCTTGCCTGGGAGCTCCCCCTTGGCGGTGTGGTCGAGACGCGCGGCGCGTCAGGGGCGGTCTCCTGGCACTCCTGATGCTGCTGCCCTGCTCCTGCGCAAGTCAACAAACGAGATATCAGTAAGGAAAGAAGACCCTCGCGCGCCCGACAAGCGGAAAGTGAACCACAGTTACGCTGGGGGCTGTTCCGAAGAACAGTTGCCGGGTCCAGCAAGCTCGTCTCAGGCGCGCCCCTTGCAGTCGCGGCGGGCTCGTCCTCAATGACGATCACTGGGACTTTGGCCCTCTTCGCCGCCCTCTGGGCCAGAGTCCTGGAAGAAAGACAAGTTCAGAGTCAGATAAAAGAGATACAAGACAAGAAACAAACAGACAATCAAGGAAGTACAAGAGTTGCGAAGACTTACTCTTCTTCCTCCTCGTCGGAGCTGAGCGTGGAGAAGTCAAAATCCGGCTCGCGCACCCCGGCGCGAGGAGGCGGAGGAGTGGGCTCCCTCGGCCGCTTGGCGGGGGCAGGGATGGTGGCCTGGGAAGACCCCGCTCCGGTTGCCGCCGAAGCACGAGGAGCAGCGGGAGCAGGGGCGCTAACCCGGGAAGATCCCCCTCCTCTTGCCGCTGAAGCACAAGGCGCTCCCTTGGCGGCCTTGCTCGTCGCGGTGGCGCGTGTCGGGCGGCGCTGCGGCTGCTGGCCCACCGGCCGCCCCGCCACGTCTGCGGCCTTGCGGAGGCGCCTCCTTGTTTGAGCTGGAGGACTTGCTGGTGGCGGTGAGCTACCCGAGGACGAAGAAGAGGAGTCGAGACCCAGCGAGCCGCCCGAGTCCTCGGCAGGGTCGCTTGACCCGACGCCCTGCTCGGCAGGCCCGCTCGACTCGGCGCCCTGCTCGGTGGGCTCGCTTGTCCCGGTGAGTCGCCCGGCAAGTTTTCCCGCTTTGCGAAGCTCTTCCTCCTCAGTGAGGCTTGTCGCCTCTGCTGCCTCCTCCTCCTCCACAGTACGCCCAAACTCGCCCACGGCCCTGGCTGCCGCTACCTCTTCCAGTCTGGTGGCGATATATACCATCTCCTGGTCGGTGGTGTCGCGGGTGAGGCCCTTCTTCTCGTCAGGATCGACTGGCTGCTCCACCAAGTTATCGAAGAATGTCTGCACAGCTTCGTCGGAAGATTCCCGCCAAGTGGGGTCGATCCCGTGGGAATCGCACAACGGCATCGCCGCGCGGATGGCACTGAGCGCAGAGCTATTGCACAATGGAACTACGCCCGGCGGCAACGCAAACCACTCAGGATGGGCGAAGTTGTACTTAAATAGCGCTTGGAGCATTACGTTGAGCTCCAGGACAGTGAAGTTGTAATTGAGGCCCGGGCGCAGCCTCATGATGTCTGCCGCGTTCTCGAACTCCCAAGCAGCCCTCTTCCTCTCCTGCAAGGGAGCGATGCGGCGGCAGAGAAAGTCTGCTCCGACTGCACCTACAGTGAGCCTGGCTTGCCGGAGGTGAAGGATCCGGGTGGTGGCTATCTTCAGCTTGTCGTCTTCAGGGGCCAGGTCACTCCAGTCGTTGCCGCGTACTACTGTGACTCGGCGCCGGGAAGTGAATGGCTGCGGGTCATCCTCTACGATCCAGCACCAGTTGGCCCTCCACTCATCCCACTTGCCGCGGAGCTCTCCCGTCAAGTAAGCTTCTTTCTTATGGGTCCTAGAGATCCAAGAGATTCCGCCAGGCAGAGGAGATCCTGCCTCGACTTGAGGTATGAAGTAATGGCGGAAAAGAGCTACATTGGGGTAGACTCCGACAAAATTTTCACACAAATGTGCGAAAATGGCCATGGTCAAGACGGCGTTGGGGGTGAAGTCAAGGAGTTGGAATCCATATGTGTTCATGACATCGCAGAAGAACTCGGAATAAGGCGGGCAGAGCCCGCAGTAGAAGAACAGGGCAACGAAGGCGTAGCCGTTCGGGTACAGCTCGTAGGCTACGATGGGGAGTACCTTGGTGCTTGGGTGCGCCTTCGTCTCCCTCGACCAGAACAGGTAGAAGGTGTCTTTCAGCTCCTCCGCGTCAAGCTTTGGCGGGAAGACCGCCATCTTCTTCCGCATTGCTGCTAGCCGCAGCGCCTCGGCGGACTTCGCGGCCTTCACCTTCTCGCCTTTCGGAGCCATGGCGGGGACGGCGGGGGAAGTCGACGGCGCTGGTGATGCTGGTGGCGGCGGATGGGGGGGGCGGAGCGCTGCTCTCTTTCGACCTTCAGGGAGGAGGGGAGCGGCGGGGGTTTCTGAAGGATGAAGAAGCAAAAGGCGAATGGAAGGAACTGCCCCTGTTTCCCCTGCTTTTAAGGGGGGAGAGGGGGACGTTCCGCATTTCCCCATTAAAGAAACAGGCCACGATCTCTCCCACGTCGCCACGATCGACGCATGCCGTTAGGGAGGGGCGTGGTGGTTACGGACTGGGATACGGCGTGCCGCAGGCCGCGCTTGCCCGTGCACTGTTTTGGGCCTGGCCCAACAGCGCTCGGCACCACGTATGGCCCAGGCCCGGGGGCTCCTGTCGGTGTACTAAAGTAGGGGTACCGTAGTATCCCGAACTTGTGCATGGGCAGTTGCAGCGTCCCGTGGCAGGCCTTGCCGTGCGACCACCAAGATCCTCTGTGGTTCCTTTGGAGCCATTCAAGAACAAAGTATTCAAGTTAAAGAGTCAAGGCCCCGGCAAGAGGAGCTTGCCGGGAAGGCCACTCAAGGCTCAAGACCACTTCATTAGCGCAAGGCCCTCGCAAGGGGAGCTTGCCGGGAAGGCCAAACATGGCATTTCAAGAGACTTGCCGCGATACGCCACGCGTCCCGGCAAGGCCCGGAGAGCGACAAGCCTCCGGGCGCGACAAGATAGCAACCGTGGCAAGGCACTTGCCGCGGAAAACTTCCACTAGGTACCCGCGCTCCAGCGCATCCACCCACGTGTCGCTCTGGGACCCTTCCAGGCGCACGTGGCGGAAGGCTGTGCAGCCTGGGGTACACGGTGGCAAGCTACGATGACAAGGCCACCGTCGTGGCGGACGGTGTCACCCTGACGGACGCTTTTTGCACTGTTTGGGGCGACGGCGACGGGCATTCAATGCCCTTGTCCCCTGCCGTCAGGGTTAGGTATAGAGCACTATGCATACACTGTTCCAACTACCACCCATTTTACATTTTTACCCTCGACTGCGTTGCCACCTGTCGGTGACCCCTTTGACCTATAAAAGGAGGCCCATGCGCAACGTAGAGGGGGTCCGATCATCGATCACTCTCATGCTCGGTACTGCTAGCGATCAGCACTGTAGCTCTTCTCGCTCCCGAGCCCAGAACGCAATACAAACTAAGGCAGGAGTAGGGTTTTACGCATTCGTGCGGCCCGAACCTGGGTAAACTGCTCGCGTGCCCGCCTCGATCCTCTCTTTGTGCATCCTCCGCCCCCTTGCCGTACCGAAAAGGGAGCGGATCGAGGTGGGCACGCGAGCTAGATCTTCACCTACTTCATCAACTTCATCGATTCCATTAGCATGCCGCCGAAGAAGAAGGCTTCGGAGGCACCAGGCCCGTCCGCGTCGATCCCACCATCGCCGGAGCCAACGGCTGGTGGGGTAGACGCTGGCGGAAGGACGGACGTCGGCGAGGAAACCCACGGCGCCGCCAAGTCCAAGGACAAGACGGACGACCGGGCGCACTCCAAGGCCTCGGCGTCCGTACATGCACCGCGTCCATCTCAGGAGGCGCAGGACCGGCAGCGACGTGGTACTCAAGGTACCATACGCTTGCTGGGACAGCGTCAAGCTGGCGGGTCCCGGGAAGCTCAAGGCCAACATGCGCACCAGCATGCCGGCATGAGCAACGCACGGTCGCCGGGACGGGACAATGCTCCTTCTAACGTAGTGTCACAGCCCTAGACCAGCCCTTGCCTGCCTTGCTTGGTCCTTAGGTGCATCATGTTTACTTTCACAGAAAATTGAAATGGGGATGCTCAAACCCTAGCACTAAATGAATTTAACTAGGGTCAAATTAAAATCTTTTTCAATGAACCCAAAATGCCCTTGGAAAAGTTCATCATTTTTGGATTGATTAAAAACCTCTGCCAAAAATGTTGCACCTATTTCTAGGTCCATTTTGGATTTTTGAATTAAATTATATCTTATTTGCATTTGGGCATTTAAATTTTATATATTATTTAAAATGCTCAAATAATCATAAACTAAAATGTTTACTGTTGGATTTATTCTAAACAGTAGCCATGCCTGGTTTCATGATTTATGAATATGTTCTGGTATTTTTATTAAATCAAAACAAAGTCAAAAGAATAGAAAACAGAAACTAAAAGAGAAAAGAGAGAGAGAGTGGAAGTACGTGGGCTTACCTCACCTGGCCTTTACCTGTGTGGCCCATCTGGCCGGCCCAGCCCATGAGGGGCAGGGGGGTCTTCTTCCTCCCGCCAGTCGGACGCACGGCGTGTGCCCGCGGCACGCCGGCACGCCCCGGCCACCTCCTACTTGCCGCTCTCCCCCCCCCCCTACGCCTGGACGACCCTAGACGACGCCACGCACCTCTCTGCCTCACCCTCTCACTCTCCTCGCTCTCAGCCCGTCCCCTGGATCTCTCCCTCTCGCCACCGAACGTGCCTGAGAGCGCCGCTCGTTGTAGCCATGACCACCGCCTCCCCCTTTCCCCCCGGACTGGCTCAAAAGCTCCGCCTCGACGCCCCAGACCTCTCCGCCGAGCTACGAGGCACCAGACGCCCCTGGACGCAGTCGTCGCCGCCGTTCCCCTCTTCGGCTGCAGGGGATCCTCGCCGTCGAATTCGCCGTCGTTAGCGCCTCGCCGAGCCTGCTTGTCTGCTCTGCGTGTCCACCGTGAGCTTCCGCGTCCAACCCCTACTTCTCCCTCTCTCGTTGCACTCGCTAGCCCCGATCCCAACCACGGCCGTGAGCCCGCCGCCGCCGTCCGTGGCGCCGCCGTGGCTAAAGCTGTTGTCACGCTCCTTCGAGGCCATGAGCGAGCTCAGCGCACCCCTAGGAGCATGCCGCACCCATCAGCTCATCTCCCCGTGCTCCGTAGCGCCTAACCCGACCGAGCCCGTACTCTGGCCGCCGCCTCGCTCGTCGCCGGCGCTGTTTCCGACCACCCCAGGTCGTACCGCAAGCACCGTTGGATGCGGCCGAGTGCCAGCTTTCCAACGGGACTAACCGCGCCCGAAACCATCCCTTATACGCGAAATCCGAGCCACTCCGGCGAGACACCGCCGCGGATTGTGGTCGCCGGCGAGTTACTCCGGCGGGTACTTTTAAATTAGTGCTAATGACCCCCCCCTGGGTCGATGACAGGTGGACCCAGGGCCCTACAAAATTAGTTTAGTTACTAAACCAGTATTAGTTAACCACCGAGACACTAACATGTGGGGTCCCGCCCTGTTAATTTTCCTGGTTTAGTTTTAATTATTAGGTTAGTTAGTGAGTCACTGACACGTGGGGCCAACCCCTGTTAGTTTAGTTTAGTTAAAACTAAACTTAATTCGGCCCTAAGAGACTGACATGTGGGCCCAGGCCCCACCAGCAGTTTAATTAGTGTTAGTTTAAAAACTAACTAACTCTGTTAGCTAGTGGGTCACTGACCAGTGGGCCCCACTGGTCAGGTTTGACCCGAACAGCCTCTGTTGACTTGCTGACGTCACACAGACGTCATGCTGATGCAATAAAGCCTTTCTGGAATTTTTTATATAAATCTAAATGATTTATTTATTTCATAAAATAGCCAAAACTTGTAAAAATCATATAAAATCAACCGTAGCTCAGATGGAAATAATTTATATATGAAAAATGATCAGAAAAATCCAAGGAATCTGTTTATGGCACTTTCATGCATGTTTGAACAAGCTAAGCCTGCTGATCAGGTCAAATCAATTAAATGACAATTAAATAATCACATATGGAGTTTGAATTTTAACCTTTGGTTCAAACCAACTTCATTTAATTGTGTTGCTAGTTGCATTAGCTCAATCAACAGCATATTGCCATGTCATGATCATGCATCATATTGTTGCATTGCATTGATTGTGTTCTTTCTCTGTTTGTCGGTTTTGTCCCCTCTCAGTAGACGATGTTCCGACGATGAGTTCGATGACACCGATGAAGACTCATTGTTATCTTCAGAAGTGCCAGGCAAGCAAAACCCCATTGAGCATCCCGATACAATCCCACTCTCTCGCTCTTGCTCTCTTTTACTGCATTAGGACAACAACGCTTCAATTGTTACCTGCTGCGGTAGTTGAACCCCTTTCCACTGCATGACCCGTCATTGCCACAGTAAATAGTTGAACCCACTAGTATGAGTAGGAGTTGTTTGAGCCATGTTGTGCCTACTCATTGATGCTTTCTGGTTATGCCTGCTATTGCTTAGAGTTGTGTTAGGTCTGATTCATCGGGGATGAATTGGAATGTGGTGAACATGTCCTACTGTTGAGAGCTAAGTGTGTGAACACGATTTGGTAAAGGTAGCGATGAGAGGCCATGTAGGAGTACATGGTGGGTTGTCTCATTGCAGCCGTCCTCAGGAACTGAGTTCTGTGTTGGTTGATCCATGAAACAGCTACTACCACACATTGGGCCCTGAAATATGACCCCGCTCGACTTATTGACTGCCCTTGTTCTCTGTCCAGGAGTTGCAACTAGTTTTTGGTGTTTGTAGTTTACTGGAGGTCGTGCGCAGTGCTGACCCTCGGGGTGGGCTGTGACACGGCAGGTACGTGGCAGGGTGTACCGGTCGCCCGTTTGGTGATGCGGGAACCCTGTACACATCGTTTGGGGCCGTGAGCGACACCCCGGCCGGATCTCCCCACGGATGGAACCCAAATAGGCGATAAACCTGGACGAGAGACCTGTGTGGTTGGTTAGGTCGTGGTCTACACCCACGTCGGCTTTCGCTTGAAGTCTGCCGAGCACATGTCGTGTGCAGACGCTAAGTGGTGGAAACATGTGTGAAGAAGTACACCCCTGCAGGGTTTTATATATATGATCTATTCGAATAGCCGTGTCCGCGGTAATGGACTTCTGGGTTGCCTATAACAGTTCATAGAAAAGTGAAAGTGGATACTCTAAAACGCGCAAGATAAGCGTGAGTGCTATGGATGGCCTTCTCGTAGGGAGACGGGAGCGGATCCATAGTGGTGTATTGATTGGTGAATATGTGGACTCGTGTGCGCCACCTCAAAAGAGTTACTTGCAGTCGTAGTTTAGGATAGCCACCGAGTCAAAGCTGGCTTGCTGCAGTCAAACTCCACCACCCCCTTTGTTGATACTGATGCATATGTAGCTAGTTCTGATGTAAGTCTTGCTGAGTACCTTTGTACTCACGTTTGCTTAATTTATGTTTTGCAGAGAGACTTTAGTATCGCTAGTGGTTCCGCGTGGACTTCGACGTTTAGCTTGTTACCTCAGCTACGATCTTGTACCCTTGTAGGATCTGGTAGATAGTCAGGCTTCTCAGCCTTTTTCATTTGTAGTTGTCTGTACTCAGACATGTTATGATTCCGTTGCCTGTATGCTCTGTATGTTGGGTCATGTGACATCTGATTGTAATAAATGCTATGTTGGCTCTTCTGGGCCTTATCTATATGAGTTGTTGAGTTATGTTGTGATGCCTGGTTGTACAGCACATACTTGCATCTTATGCGTACGTGTAATGTGTATTGCTATGTGTGGGATCCGACACCTAGTTGTTTACCTTTGGTAGCCTACCTTACAGGGAAATGTCTCCTAGTGCTTCCACTGAGCCTTGGTAGCTTGCTACTGCTTCGGAACACTTACGCTGGCCGGCATGTGTCCTTCTTCGATCCTGTGTCTGTCCCTTAGGGGAAATGTCACGTGTTGTTCCTTTAAGTCCTTGTAGCTTGCTACGACTTGGGTTCATACGTTGATGACCGACACGTTCGTTGCTGGGTCATGTATGCCTGCCTCTGTAATTTAGTGCCACTTTTGGTTTATAACTGGTCATGTCGGCCCGGGTTCTCTGTCATATGGATGCTAGCGACACTATCATATACGTGTGCCAAAATGCGCAAACGGTCCTGGGCCAGGTAAGGTGGCACCCGTGGGGATACCGTGCGTGAGGCCGCAAAGTGATATGGTGTGTTACAGGCTAGACCTGTGTGACTTAGGATCGGGGTCCCGACACGTAGTTAGAAGTCCGAGTGTATCCCGCTCCTCGCACCGCTCGCCGTCGTTACCCTCCACTCCAGCAGAAGCTCTAGCGCGAGCTCAATTGCTCCTCGACTTCCCTCCAGCGGCAGAGAAGGCCGACGACTGGAGGGCCACCATCCAAAGTCTCATCGCCTTCGCCAACGACGACACACCGCAGCAGCCGACCACATCGCGGCCGCGGCAAGTCAGCCAAACGCGGGCCGATGGCGACAAGACTACCGGGGGTGCAACCACCGTGCACTCCCCGCCACGAAGGCCAAAATCGCCGACTCGCCGGATCAACATCGACAACGACTCCACCGCGTCGTCGGATCCGCGAGCTCGCCGCGATCAGCGCCAAATCCTCGACGATCGAAAACAAGAGGACGCTCGAACCCGCATCGAGCGTCGGAGAGAAGCGCGGCGTCAATCTGACCAGCGCGCTGGGCCCGCTGTAGACATGCAAGCTCCAGGGGGACCAGGCGACCTACCGTACGCGGCAGGTTGCCCTGCGTTCACTCGTGAGCTGCGGCAAGTCCAGTGGCCTAGCATGAAGAACTTCAAGCCCGACGTTCCTGAGAAGTACGACGGCAAGACTCATCCGTCGGAGTTCCTCAGCATCGACACCATCGCGGTGCAGGCTGCCGGGGGACGAGACGAGAAGATACTCGCAAACTACTTCCCGCTAGTGCTCAAGCCGAACGTCAGATCTTGGCTCATGCACTTGCCGGAGAACTCCATTTCTTCATGGGCCGACCTGTGCCATCAGTTTGTCGGTGCCTTCATGGGTGGCCACAAGCCCCATGGCCAGGAGAGTGACCTTCACATACTTGCCCAGAAGGAAGGAGAGTCCCTGCGTAAATATATCCAGAGGTTCAGCCGTGTCCAGCACAACATCCCAGACGTCCACCCTGCCGCGGTTATCAGCGCGTTCCATCAGAACGTGCGTAACCGCCGGATGAGGGAGGAGATGGCGATGTGCAAGATCCGAGACGGCAGTGAGCTTTATGCCCTGGCCGACAAGTGCGCACGCGCTGAGGAGGGGAGGAAACTCCCCGGAGAGGATACTGGAGCAGGGGGATCAGACAGTGAGGATGCCGCCCCGGCAAAGAAGAGTCGCCGGCGGAACAATAGAAAGAAGAAGAACAAGGAAGTGCTGGTCGTTGAGCAGTCCGGCAAGGAGGCTGGCACCAAGAAAGCCCAGGCTGGCAGCTCCGGCAAGGAGACTGCCGCGTGCACCAACTGCCAGGCTGTGGCGGCCACCGACAAGCAGGACGGCACCGACAAGCAGTACTGCAAGATCCACCGCACCAAGGGCCATGACCTTCAGAACTGCAAGAAAGTCGAGTACCTCGTCGAGCAGCAGAAGGCTGAGTACGAGCGGCGCGACAAGGAGAGGGCCCAGGGAGGCGGTGGAGAGTCCGGCAAGAAGCGGCCATTCAACGGCCGGGGAGGACGCCGCGGCAAGGCCAAGCAGTGACAAGGAGACAGACCTCCCCGCGGCCGCGACAAGGACGAAGACGAAGACGACGACAAAGAAATGGACGACGGCGAAACCAGCGAGCAGGAGTTCCAGAAGGCCACACAGGTTCTGTGCGTTGACGGAGGTGCTTCTCTGCATACTTCCCACCGCCAACTCAAGCAGTGGGTGCGGGAAGTTAATGCGGCAGAACCACCCGTTGAGTCGCGCAAACTTCTGAAGTGGTCCAGCACGCCTATCATCTTCGACATTGAGGACCACCCTGATCGCACAACTGCGGTCGGGTGCTTGCCGATGTTGGTTTCGCCAACCATCCGCAACCTCAAGGTCACCAAGATGTTAGTTGACGGCGGGGCCGGCCTGAATTTGGTCTCCTCCACTGTAATCCAGAAACTCCAAATCCCCGATAGCGAGCTCGAAGAAACCGGCACATTCCAAGGGATCAACCCGGGAAGGAGCAAGCCGAAGGGGAAGATCACACTGCCAGTGACATTTGGCGGAGAGCTGAACTTCAGGACTGAGAGGATCACCTTTGACGTTGCCGATATTCCTTTGCCTTACAATGGAATACTTGGCCGTCCAGCGCTTGCCAAGTTCATGGCAGCCTCTCACTATGCCTACAACATGCTCAAGATGCCAGGCCCGATAAGCGTCATCTCTGTCCCCTGCGACAAGAAGGATGCCCTTATCTATGCCGACAAGATTTACCGGGATGCAGCAGCCGCAACAGATAGCAAGACACTTGCCGCTGAAGCTCCCGGGGAGAAGAAGAAGACCAAGTCCGGCAAGAGCTCTGGGGCCCACTCCAGCAAACGCTCCTCTTCGGAGTGCTGCGCTGCCGTTGAGGACGCACCATCGAGCTCCACCGGCAAGTGCAAGAAGGCGATGGCAGCTCCGCCAACAACCAAGAAGGTGTCCGCCAAGGAGGACGGCACTGGTGGTACCTTCACCATCAGTGCCACGCTCGACCCCAAATAGGAAAGCGCGCTCGTTGCTTCCCTGCGGGCGAATGTCGATGTGTTTGCATGGCAACCGTCTGACATCCCCGGTGTTCCCAGGAAAGTGATTGAGCACAAGCTCGCCGTTTGTCCTCACGCGCGGCCCGTCAAGCAGAAGGTTAGAAAACAAGCAGTGGAGCGCCAAGAGTTTATCGCTGAATAAATCAAGAAGCTGGAAGCGGCAGGCCTTGTCAGTGGTGTACTCCATCCCACGTGGTTAGCCAATCCTGTTGTCGTGCGCAAGGCGAACGGGAAGTGGAGGCTTTGTATTGACTTCACCGATGTGAATAAAGCTTGTCCCAAAGATCCATTTCCCTTGCCGCGCATTGACCAGATTGTCGACTCCACGGCTGGATGTGAGTTGCTTTCGTTTCTTGATGCATATTCAGGATACCACCAGATCTTTATGGCTGAAGAAGATGAGGAGAAGACCGCATTCATTACTCCATGTGGCACTTATTGCTTCATACGCATGCATTTCGGATTGAAGAATGCTGGTTCAACGTTTGCAAGAGTAGTCCACACTGCTTTTGAGCCACAGATACACAAGAATGTAGAAGCTTACATGGATGACATAGTGGTCAAGAGCAAGGACAGGGCAACTCTGATACAAGATCTAGATGAAACCTTTGCGAATCTGCGCAAGATCCAACTCAAGCTCAACCCTGAGAAGTGTGTGTTCGGAGTCCCCTCCGGCAAGCTTCTCGGGTTCTTCGTGTCTCAAAGGGGGATTGAAGCCAACCCCGACAAGATCAAAGCCATTGAGCAAATCGAAGCACCGAAGCGCGTCAAGGACGTACGGAGACTTGCCGGCTACGTGGCTGCTCTCAGCAGCTTTATCTCTAAGTCTGCGGAACGCGCCCTGCCATTTTTCAAAATTTTGAAAAGGGCAGGTCCAATGAAATGGACTCCGGAAGTGGAGGCAGCGCTGCAAGACTTGAAGAGGTACTTGTCCTCCACCCCAATACTTGTCGCACCTAAACCACAAGAGAAGTTGCTGCTGTACCTAGCAGCAACCAACCAAGTGGTTAGTGCTGCGTTGGTAGCGGAGAGAGAGGCAGATGATGAGTCAACGGCCCCGGCAAGCACATCCAGCGACAAACAGGGGGCTTCCCCGACAAGCTCTGGTCCCGACAAGAATGAATCTGCGCAGACACAAGAAGAAGTACGGAAGAAGATGGTGTAACGCCCGGTCTACTTTGTCAGCTCCCTTCTCCAGGGGGATAGGTCAAGGTACTCCGGTGTGCAGAAGCTGCTTTTCGGCCTTCTCATGGCCTCGAGAAAGCTACGCCATTACTTCCAAGCACATGAGATAACCGTGGTCACTCACTTTCCGCTGAAAAGGATATTGCAAAATCCAGAAGCAACAGGCAGGATTGTTGAGTGGGCGCTGGAATTGTCAAGCTTTGGCCTCAAGTTTGAAAGCACTTCAACTATCCAGAGTAGAGCATTGGCAGAATTCATAGCAGAGTGGACGCCAACGCCAGACGAAGAGATTCTAGAGACGAGCATCCCCGTCAAAGAAGCAAGCAAAGAATGGATAATGTACTTTGATGGTGCCTTCTCGCTGCAAGGCGCCGGTGCCGGCGTGCTGATTGTTGCGCCCACCGGAGAGCACCTCAAGTACGTCGTCCAAATGCACTTTCCCAAGGAGCAAGCAACAAACAATACTGCGGAGTATGAGGGTTTGCTTGCCGGTCTCAGGATCGAGGCTGACCTTGGGATCAAGAAGCTTATTGTAAGGGGTGACTCGCAGCTTGTCGTCTGCCAAGTGAACAAGAGCTACCAGAGCCCGTTGATGGAAGCTTACGTCGACGAAGTGAGAAAGCTTGAAGAGCACTTTGAAGGCCTACAGATGGAGCACGTCCCAAGAGCTCAGAACGACATCGTAGATGGCCTGTCAAAGTGTGTTGCACTGAAGTTGCATGTGGAACCAGGGATCTTTGCGCTCAAGCTGACTCAACCATCCTTAACACCGTCGACTGGACAAAGCAAGAAGAGGAAGTTGGTTTCTGGTGACTACTTGCCGGCAGAGCTTCCCGAAGCCGCCGCCAATAAGGTCCCCAAGGTCAACGACAAGATTGCTGAGGAGCAGTCTGCTCCTGCAAACCCTAGGGTTTGTACAGTTGAAGCAGGCGTTCCCGACAAGTTTTGCTCCGGCAAGCTTGCCGGGGAACGTCAAGCTCCGGCTGAGCCGCAGGTTCTTGCCGTAGAAGCGGACGTTCCCGCAGCAGTAGATGAGCCTTTGGTCCTTGCAGTTGAGCCACAGGCTCCAGCATGGGCACAGCAGATTGTCCGTTTCCTTCAGACAGGAGAACTTCCCGAAGAACAAGAAGAAGCTGAAAGAGTAGCCCGGCAGTCAAGTATGTACCAGTTCGTGGACAACACACTGTGCAGAAGAAGACTCAACGGTGTGAAATTGAAGTGTATTCCCCGGGAGGATGGACAGAAGCTATTGGCAGAGATACACGGAGGCATATGTGGCCACCACATTGGCGCAAGAGCACTTGCCGGTAAGGGATTCCGGCAAGGTTTCTTTTGGCCAGAAGCCCTCCAGGATGCAACTGCACAAGTAACCAAGTGTGAAGCGTACCAGTTCCACTCCAAACAGATACATCAACCAGCTCAAGCTCTCTAGACGATCCCTTTATCCTGGCCATTTTCGGTCTGGGGGCTCGACATCCTCGGCCCCTTTCCCCGCGCAGCCGGGGGCTTTGAGTTCTTGTACGTTGCCATCGACAAGTTCACAAAGTCGCCGGAAGTGGAACCAGTGAGAAAGGTGACCGCACAGTCAGCAGTCAAGTTCTTCAGATCAATTGTTTTCCGTTTCGGAGTCCCTAACAGGATCATCACCGACAACGGCACACAGTTCACAAGTCGCACCTTCATGCAGTACGTCCAAGACCTTGGCGCCAAGGTCTGTTTCGCTTCTGTTGCTCACCCGAGGAGCAATGGTCAAGCGGAGAGGGCAAACGCTGAAGTGCTGCGCGGACTCAAGACAAGAACTTTCGACAAGCTGCACAAGTGCGGAAGAAACTGGATCGAGGAGCTGCCGGTGGTTCTTTGGTCGATCAGGACGATGCCAAATCGAGCCACTGGACAGACACCTTTCGCTCTAGTCTATGGAGCAGAGGCAGTTCTCCCCACGGAACTCGTATACGGGTCACCTCGAGTGCTCGCTTATGATGAGCTTGAGCAAGAGCAGCTGCGACAAGATGACGCGCTGCTCCTTGAGGAAGACCGTCTTCAGGCTGCTGTACGAGCTGCTCGCTACCAGCAAGCTTTGCGCCGCTACCATAGCCGCAAAGTTAAAGCCAGAAGTCTCGAGGAAGGCGACCTTGTTCTTCGGTGCGTTCAGTCCGCCAAGAATTCCAACAAGTTGATGCCGAAGTGGGAAGGCCCTTATCGGGTAAAACAAGTCACTAGGCCCGGCGCAGTCCGCCTAGAGACCGAAGATGGCTTACCGGTGTGCAACTCCTGGAACATAGAACATCTTCGCAAGTTTTACCCATAAGGCGCGGTTGCCGTGATCCGCTCCGGCAACCACCTTTTGTACAAGTCTTGCCGCTGTTGCAAATAATCCTTTGTACAAAGTCGGGCACAGACCCCGTGCATCAGTAAAGTTTATGTGCCCCACACAACTTGTCATTTTCATGCTTTTTTTTTGCCTTCTGCATGTATTATCTGACGCTTTGTGCAGCACCTATCCCCGGTAAGCAATAACGAGCCCAAAGGCTCCATGCATGTATCCTCTCTTCTATCTTTTTTCTCAAGCAGAAGAAGATTCCCTCGCACACAAGTTTGCCGGGGGGGAGGAGAGGATAGTGGTATGGACCAAGTGTCGTTCAAGAAAGCCTTGCCTTGCCGGGAAGCAAACAACACAAGAGCTAAGTTGCCAAAGTTTGAGCAATCAAATTTTTAAGTTTTTGAGTTATTTTCATTGAACGATCTCGCTTTGTATGGAAAACCTGTGCGAGGAGGAACCAACTCGTGGCTAGTCGTGCCCTTACTTTGTTTCGAGCACGCTCAATGATTTAAGTGTGCTGCGATTAGTGTCGCGCCCTTACTTCATTTTCGAGTTCGCTCAACAACCTAAGTGTGTTGCGACTAGTTGCGACAAGGTTTCTTGTCGGCAAAGGCATCGCTAATAGGCTGCTGAAGTTCCGCACTCAGCGCTCGCGGCAAAGGTGCCTACGCCGGCAAGTTCCCTAAAAGCGTAGGGTAAAAACATACAAGGCAAAGAATTCAAGTAAAGGAAATAACATTGCATTAACTACCCAAAATAGAGTTATATTACAAAGCAACTTGTCGTAGTTCTAATAGACTATTGTTCATAACGTGGTTGGCAGAGACAAGGAAAGAAGAAAGTGAACAAGACTAATCCGCGCGGTCGCCCTCGACCCTCTTGATGCCGCCCACCTTGTTCACAATAGGCGCGACAAGGGCCTTGAGCGCCTCCTGGTCAACGTCCGGCGGCAGGGTCCTGAGGAAGTTGGTGAGGTTGAGGCCTGGGTTGCGGTGCGCTATCTTCATCAACACCTTCTCGAGGGCCCCCACGCAGAGCCTGCGCGACTCTTCCGCCAGCTGCTTTGGGATCCTTTCCCGGAGCTGCTGGAGGGCCGTCGCCACACCCCTGAAGAACGAAGTCAACTTGGCGCTGTGATGGAGATTCTCGTCGGTGGAGTACCCGAGGTGCTCCGCCCCCAGCTCCGCCAGCTCCTTGTCAATGCCGGCGGCGGCGGCAACAAGACCCTCTGTCCAGTGCTCCACCGTCAGCCTGAAGTTGTTTTGGGAGATGGCGGCGCTGTCTAACAGCGCCTTCTCGGCCCTGAGCTCCTCCTTCAGGTTCGCCTCCCGCTCTCTGGCGCCGTCAACCGTCGCGGTGAGTGTGGACAGCTTCAACTCCAAATCGGCGACGGAATCCTTAGCGACTGCGAGCTCCTTGCCCTTCTCGGAGAGGCGGACCTGCAGCTCAGAATGGTTGTGGGCATCCTTCTCCCTCTCGAGCTTCAGTGCGGCAACCTCCTCGCCGCTCGTCTTGAGGTTGGCCTCCAGTTGCGCCACCCTCGCCTCCAAGTCCCTCTTGGCGGTCTTGGCAGCTGCAGCAGCATCCTTCGCTTCCTGCAGAGCTCCGCCAAGAGACTATTCACGCGCGGCAAGCTCGTCCTCGTGGCTGTCGAGGTCGACCTTCCGCTGCGTTAGTTCGCCTTCTCGCCGGGACAACTCCTCGGCGGCAAGCCGTTGCTGCTCCTCCGCTTCGGCCTTCTCCAAGATAAACGCCTGATGCGCCTCGGCGAGCTGCTCCCGCTCCTCCGCCAAGGATCGGAGAGCCGCCTGGTTGGCGGCCTGGAGCTCTTCTGCACGCTTCTCCAAGTCAGCACCCGCCTTGGCGGCCAGAGCCTCTCGGGACTCCAGCTTGGCCTGCCTGGTGCGGTACAGAGATAGAAGCCTCCGCAGAAGCCGCTCCTCCTCGGGCTCGCTGCTGCTGCTTGGCGCGTCGACGAACTTCGGCCCGGCGGAGGCAAGGACCTCCCCGTCGAAGACCTCTCCCTCTACGGGCGCCCTAGATGTGGACGCCCACGGGAGCTGAATGAAGACACAATTGCCGGCCTCCAGATAGGCGCCTGGCTCGGCTGCGGCAGCGGAGGGATCGGCGGCCGGCGCAGCGCCTGACGCTCCTGCGGCCTCAGGGCCGTCAGTGCGGCTGTCGGACCCCTCCTCAGCTGCCGCGCCAGCGGCCTTGGCAGCCTCGTCGGCGGCAGGCTCGTCAGCACCGGCCGCCCCCTCGGCGGCAGCAGCATCGCCGGTGTTGCCGCGCGCGTCCTCCTCGGCGGCGACCTCCATCTCCATCGGCTCTGTGGCGGACGGGTCTGACAAAAGAAAAGAAAAAGAAGGAAAAATAGTCAAGCAAATATCCAAAAAAGAGAATCGAAAGGAGAAAAGTCCAAGGGTTTACCTGCGCGGGCCTCCTCCTCAGTGGGGCTCCTTGTCGGGGAGCTCTCCCTCGGCGGCGTGGAGGTAGCTCCCGCCGGCGGAGGGCCGCTGGCGCCATCCCTTGGCGGGGTGCTCGCCCTTGGCGGGGTGTTCTCCCTTGCCGGGGAGCTCCCCCTTGGCGGTGTGGTCGAGACGCGCGGCGCGTCAGGGACGGTCTCCTGGCGCTCCTGATGCTGCTGCCCTGCTCCTGCGCAAGTCAACAAACGAGATATCAGTAAGGAAAGAAGACCCTCGTGCGCCCGACAAGCGGAAAGTGAACCACACTTACGCTGGGGGCTGTTCCGAAGAACAGTTGCCGGGTCCGGCAAGCTCGTCTCAGGTGCGCCCCTTGTAGTCGCGGCGGGCTCGTCCTCAATGACGATCACCGGGACTTTGGCCCTTTTCGCCGCCCTCTGGGCCAGAGTCCTGGAAGAAAGACAAGTTCAGAGTCAGACAAAAGAGATACAAGACAAGAAACAACAGAAAATCAAGGAAGTACAAGAGTTGCGAAGACTTACTCTTCTTACTCCTCGTCGGAGCTGAGCGCGGAGAAGTCAAAATCCGGCTCGCGCACCCCGGCGCGAGGAGGCGGAGGAGTGGGCTCCCCCGGCCGCTTGGCGGGGGCAGGGACGGTGGCCTGGGAAGACCCCGCTCCGGTTGCCGCCGAAGCACGAGGAGCAGCGGGGGCAGGGGCGCTAGCCCGGGAAGATCCCCCTCCTGTTGCCGCTGAAGCACGAGGCGCTCCCTTGGCCGCCCTGCTCGTCGCGGTGGCGCGTGTCGGGCGGCGCTGCGGCTGCAGGCCCACCGGCCGCCCCGCCACGTCTGCGGCCTTGCGGAGGCGCCTCCTTGTTTGAGCTGGAGGACTTGCTGGTGGCGGTGAGTTACCCGAGGACGAAGAAGAGGAGTCGAGACCCAGCGAGCCGCCCGAGTCCTCGGCAGGGTCGCTTGACCTGACGCCCTGCTCGGCGGGCCCGCTCGACTCGGCGCCCTGCTCGGTGGGCTCGCTTGTCCCGGCGAGTCGCCCGGCAAGTTTTCCCGCTTTGCGAAGCTCTTCCTCCTCGGCGAGGCTTGTCGCCTCCGCTGCCTCCTCCTCCTCCTCCACAGTATACCCAAACTCGCCCGCGGCCCTGGCTGCCGCTGCCTCTTCCAGTCTGGTGGCCATATATACCATCTCCTGGTCGGTTGTGTCGCGGGTGAGGCCCTTCTTCTTGTCAGGATCGACTGGTTGCTCCACCAAGTTATCGAAGAATGTCTGCACAGCTTCGTCGGAAGGTTCCCGCCAAGTGGGGTCGATCCCGTGGGAATCGCACAGCGGCATCGCCACGCGGATGGCACTAAGCGCAGAGCTATTGCACAATGGAACTACGCCCGGCGGCAACGCAAACCACTCAGGATGGGCGGAGTCGTACTTAAATAGCGCTTGGAGCATTGCGTTGAGCTCCAGGATAGTGAAGTTGTAATTGAGGCCCGGGCGCAGCCTCATGATGTCTGCCGCGTTCTCGAACTCCCAAGCAGCCCTCTTTCTCTCCTGCAAGGGAGCGATGCGGCGGCGGTGAAAGTCTGCTCCGACTGCACCTACAGTGAGCCTGGCTTGCCGGAGGCGAAGGATCCGGGTGGTGGCTATCTTCAGCTTGTCGTCTTCAGGGGCCAGGTCGCTCCAGTCGTTGCCGCGTACTACTGTGACTTGGCGCCGGGAAGTGAATGGCTGCGGGTCATCCTCTACGATCCAGCACCAGTTGGCCCTCCACTCATCCCACTTGCCGCGGAGCTCTCCCGTCAAGTAAGCTTCTTTCTTATGGGTCCTAGAGATCCAAGAGATTCCGCCAGACAGAGGAGATCCTGCCTCGACTCGAGGTATGAAGTAATGGCGGAAAAGAGCTACATTGGGGTAGACTCCGACAAAATTTTCACACAAATGTGCGAAAATGGCCATGGTCAAGACGGCGTTGGGGGTGAAGTCAAGGAGTTGGAATCCATATGTGTTCATGACATCGCAGAAGAACTCGGAATAGGGCGGGCAGAGCCCGCAGTAGAAGAACAGGGCAAAGAAGGCGTAGCCGTTCGGGTACAGCTCGCAGGCTACGGCGGGGAGTACCTTGGTGCGCGGGTGCGCCTTTGTCTCCCTCGACCAGAACTGGTAGAAGGTGTCTTTCCGCTCCTCCGCGTCAAGCTTTGGCGGGAAGACCACCATCTTCTTCCGCATTGCTGCTAGCCGCAGCGCCTCGGTGGACTTCACGGCCTTCGCCTTCTCGCCTTTCGGAGCCATGGCGGGGACGGCGGGGGAAGTCGACGGCGCTGGTGATGCTGGTGGCAGCGGATGGGGGGCGGAGCGCTGCTCTCTTTTGACCTTCGGGGAGGAGGGGAGCGGCGGGGGTTTCTGAAGGATGAAGAAGCAACGGGCGAATGGAAGGAACTGCCCCTGTTTCCCCTGCTTTTAAGGGGGGAGAGGGGGACGTTCCGCATTTCCCCATTAAAGAAACAGGCCACGATCTATCCCACGTCGCCGCGATCGATGCGTGTCGTTAGGGAGGGGCGCGGTGGATACTGAGTGGGATACGGCGTGCCGCAGGCCGCGCTTGCTCGTGCACTATTTTGGGCCTGGCCCAACAGCGCTCGGCACCGCGTATGGCCCAGGCCCGGGGGCTCCTATCGGTGTACTAAAGTAGGGGTACCTTAGTATCCCGAACTTGTGCACGGGCAGTTGCAGCGTCCCGTGGCAGGCCTTGCCGTGCGACCACCAAGATCCTCCGTGGTTCCTTTGGAGCCATTCAAGAACAAAGTATTCAAGTTAAAGAGTCAAGGCCCCGGCAAGAGGAGCTTGCCGGGAAGGCCACTCAAGGCTCAAGACCACTTCATTGGCGCAAGGCCCTGGCAAGGGGAGCTTGCCGGGAAGGCCAAACATGGCATTTCAAGAGACTTGCCGCGATACGCCACGCGTCTCGGCTAGGCCCGGAGAGCGACAAACCTCCGGGCGCGACAAGATAGCGACCGCGGCAAGGCACTTGCCGCGGAAAACTTCCACTAGGTACCCGCGCTCCAGCGCATCCACCCACATGTCGCTCTGGGACCCTTCCAGGCGCACGTGACGGAAGGCTGTGCAGCCTGGGGTACACGGTGGCAAGCTACGATGAGAAGGCCACCGTCGTGGCGGACGGTGGCGCCCTGACGGACGCTTTTTGCATTGTTTGGGGCGACGGCGACGGGCATTCAATGCCCTTGTCCCCTGCCGTCAGGGTTAGGTATAGAGCACTATGCATACACTGTTTCAACTACCACCCATTTTACATTTTTACCCTCGACTGCGTTGCCACCTGTCGGTGACCCCTTTGACCTATAAAAGGAGGCCCATGCGCAACGTAGAGGGGGTCCGATCATCGATCACTCTCACGCTCGGTACTGCTAGCGATCAGCACTGTAGCTCTTCTCGCTCCCGAGCCCAGAACGCAATACAAACCAAGGCATGAGTAGGGTTTTACGCATTCATGCGGCCCGAACCTGGGTAAACTGCTCGCGTGCCCGCCTCGATCCGCTCTTTGTGCATCCTCCGCCCCCTTGCCGTACCGAAAAGGGGCTCCGGTCTCATAGGTGTTCGTGGGCGATCAGTTTCCCCGACAATACCCCTGGAAGCAATTCAGTTGGATAGTGATCTGACCTACGAGGAGAAGCCTGTTAAGATCCTCGAATTTTCGAGTAGAGTCACCCGCAGTAAGGTTATCAAGTTTTGCAAAGTTCAGTGGAGTCACCACACCGAGGAAGAAACCACCTGGGAACGAGAAGATGATCTACGCAAGGACCACCCACACCTGTTCTCTAGCCAAGTCGAATCTCGAGGGCGAGATTCATTCTAAGGGGGGTAGGTTTGTAACATCCCAAATTTTCGATTTGGAATGTTATACATAGATCATATTGCATTGCATGTTTAATTGCATTTTGTTTGTGGCGATCCTCGAAATTCTAAGCAACTCAAGGACCTTCGGAGAGAGTTGGGAATTCTACCGTTTTCGTATTTGAGTTCACTCGAATACCGGTACGAGGACAGTGTTGGTTCTAATTATTTTTCTCTCCTAATAATATGTCTAAATACAAAATATGAGCGCAGATGATATGACTTCTCCAAAATAACAGAAATTTTGGAGGAAAAATGTTAAAATCACTTTTGGTATTTTTCTGGATTTATTTGCAATTTTATTTGCATAGGAAAAATGCGCGTTTTTCAAAATTTGCATTTAGGTCCGGGAAAAATGTTCACATTGTCCTAAATATTATTAGAGGACGGTGAATATTTATTTCGAGATTTTTGGAGTCCGTTTAGTATTTCTTTCGTTAGTTTTGCTATGTCAGGACTCTTTTAGAAAGAAAAAAAGGCAAACCGACTCCGGGCCGTAAGAGGCCAGGACTCTGGCCTTTATATAACGCCAGCCGCCGGCCCGCTAAGCCCCAGCCGCCCCGCCGAACCCTAACACGCCAGCACCGCCGCCCGCCCCGCGCCGCGCCGCCGCCAGCCGCCGCCGCTGCCGAGCCGCGCCGCCGCCGCCCCCGCGCGCCTCGCCGCCGCCGCCTCTGCCGCGCCGCCCGTAGCCGCCCACGCTGCCGCCGCCCGCCGCCGAGCCGCCCGCCTCCGCCGGACCCACCGCCCGCCGCTGCCGGAGTTCGTCGTTTTCGAGGTAGCCATCGGTTTTTCTTTTTAAACCGATCGGTTCTTTCCGTAAAAACCCTAGATTCGTTTTTTTATAGATCGGTTCGGTTTTTCTTTCGGTTTAGTTATTTAGCGGACGTTTGTCCGTATGTTCGTTTTAACGAACGCTTTTCGTCCGTTAGCAGCAGAAAGCGAATGTTTGTTCGTTAGCCTGTTCGTCAATTTTCTTTTTCGGGGTTTTTATTCGCGATTATTCCGATCGCGATTTCTGCCCTGATCTTGTTTTTCGTTTTTCTTTTCGCTCGAGAGTTGGAATCAGGTGATTCAAAATCCCAGATCTTCGTCTCGACGCCCTCTTTCCGTTTAACCAACTTTAACAAAGTTTTGGGTACTGTAAAATTTGACATTAGATCAATTAGTAACCGGAGCTCGTTTCTTTCGCAGTTTGAGTTTCGTTGCTTCTTTCAATTGGATTCTTTTTGCAAACCGGAGTTCTTAAGTTGAACTTTCTGATTAGATTCTTGTCTTTTGGAATTTTGTTTGTGCATCTTTGCTTGTTTGCTTATGTATGCTATTGTTTGCTTGCGATAGAATACCCGGACTGTGAAGCGTGCTACTACAAGTCTCTAGGTTTTGCGAATCGTCAGCAAGGCAAGTAACACTTTGATCATACCCTTTTGTTACCCAGTTTTTTTGAATTAGATCAAACCCTCACACATTGCATGAGTAGGATCTCTTAATTTGTGGGACTGGGAAGTAGATTGTGGTAGAACCTATTACCTGCATTACTTTCAAACCCTTGGGAGTTACTTCTATGTTTGCTTATGTTGCTATGTTATGCTCGTAGACGTGGTTTGGGTTTGAGTGAAATCCATGACAGATGTGAGTTGTTAATTAAGGATTCAACTTAAGGTGGCTACGTGAATACACATCTGGGTGGATTGGTTGCAGGGCACCTGGAGAATCCAGTGTTGTCCTAAGAAATCCCGGGGTTCCGTGTGATTTTTCCTATGGAACGCCACCCAGGCTCAAAGGGATCATAAAACTATTCATGCTAGAAACTTCCGTGTGTAGCCACATGGCAATATGGGCTCTGGCATAGTTGAGTAAGTTGTGGGAAACCTTTCCGTGATGGGCTAGCAGATGTAGAGGGATTGTAGGTGTACCGGCCTATCTATCCGGTTAAGGGGACCTCTTCGGAAAGACTGTGTCTCGTTTTTGGGCTGCAACATATTACGTTGCAGACTTTTCACACGAGTAATAAAATGTGCTAGGTCGTTTGTCTTGCACTCAGCTATGCCGTTGGAGTTGATGGACTCACTTATCTTCCAAGCCTTCCGCTGTTATTTTGTTAGATGGACTTAAGCCATAGACTTTTGTAATAAGTTCTCATTGGAGACATTTGATGTAATAAGTGTGTGATTGACACTCTGTTATAAATCCTTCAAGTACTGTGTGTGTCAACATTACCGATCTAGGGATGACACAGAACACAGAGACTTCGGTCCATTCGGATCGTGGTCGCTACATGGCTTCTCTCATGATAGCAGATTTCTACGGTGGGTGAACAAATTACTGTCGAGCAATTGATAGAAAAGCGAATAATTATGAGAATATCTAGGCATGATCAATATATATAGGCATCACGTCCGTGACAAGTAGACCGAAACGATTCTGCATCTACCACTATTACTCCACACATCGACTGCTATCCAGCATGCATCTAGAGTATTAAGTTCATAAGAACAGAGTAATGCTTTAAGCAGGATGACATGATGTAGAGGGATAAACTCAAGCAATATGACATAAACCCTATCTTTTTATCCTCGATGGCAACAATACAATACGTGCCTTGCTGCCCTTGCTGTCACTTGGAAAGGACACCGCAAGATTGAACCCAAAGCCAAGCACTTCTCCCGTTGCAAGAACTATAGATCTAGTAGGCCAAACCAAACCAATAATTCGAAGAGACTTGCAAGGATATTATAATCATACATAAAAGAACTCAGAAAAGGACCAAATATTTCTCATAGATAATCTTGATCATAAACCCACAATTCATCGGATCTCGACAAACACACCGCAAAAAGATTAGATCGAATAGATCTCCTCGAAGACCGAGGAGAACTTGGTATTGAGATCCAAAAAGAGAGAAGAAGCCATCTAGGTACTAACTATGGACCCGAAGGTCTGTGGTTAACTACTCACAACTCATGGTGAGCCGATGGTGTTGATGTAGAAGCACTCCATGGAAGATCCCCCCTCCGGCGGAGCTCCGGAACAGGCCCCAAGATGGGATCTCACGGGAACAGAAGGTTGCGGCGGTGGAATTAGGGTTTTCTCTATTGCTTCGATGTCTTCAGGATACATAGGTATATATAGGAGGAAGGAGGGCATCGGGGGAGCAACATGGGGCCCACGAGGCAGGGGGGCACGGCCAGGGGGAGGGGGCACACCCCCCACCCTCGTGGACGCCACGTATCCCCTCTGCCTTGGTTCTCAAGTCTCTTGTGAAGATATTGTTCCAAAAATATCTCTCCCGAAGGTTCCATTCCGTTTGGACTCCGTTTGATATTCCTTTTCTGCGAAACCCTGAAATAGGCAAAAAAACAGCAATCTAGACTAGGCCTTTGGGTTAATAGGTTAGTCCCAAAAATAATATAAAAGTGTATAATAAAGCCCATTAAACATCCAAAACATCATATATAATAGCATGGAACAATAAAAAATTATAGATAGGTTGGAGACGTATCAGGTATGAACCATGGTAAAGTTTGAATACAGTAGATAAAGTGCTAATATGAAATTGGAATAAGTTTGCTACAGTGCCTAAAGGTAGTTATTTGCTTTATTATACTAACGGATCTTCACAAAGTTTTTGTTAAAGTTTTGTGAGGATGAAGTGTTCGAAGATCGAGGAGCTATCAATATGAGAAGAATAAAGAGAGGCAAGAGTTCAAGCTTGGGGATGCCCAAGGCACCCCAAGTATATATTTCAAGGATACTCAAGCATCTAATCTTGGGGATGCCCCGGTTGGCATCCCATCTTTCTGCTTCAACAATTATCGGTATACCTCGGTTTTTGTTTTGTTCACATGATTTGTGTCCCTTATGTTTTTTCTTTAAGAACCATGCTAGTATAAGATAGCCCTTCCTTGATTTATATAATTCTTCATGTGCTTCACTTATATCTTTTGAGTATGATCTTATAGAATGATCTTTGTGCTTCACTTAAATCTTTTGAGTACGGTTTTATAGAATGCTTCGTGTGCTTCACTTATATATTTTGAGCTCGAATATTTGCTAGTCGATATTAATCCTAGAATACTCCATGAACTTCACTTATATCTTTTATAGTATGAACAATACTATCATCTAAAGTGGATTTGGAAGAGTTTCAACTTTAGTTAGTAATGATTCCACTATTTCGAGTTTGCTCCCACTATTCCGAATGAGAAGAATTTTGCTTATGTGGAGAGTAGTAAAATTTCTATGCTTGTAGATCATGAAAAGAATGCTTTATGTGATGGTTATATTGTTGAACCCATTCATGATGCTACTGAATTTTTTTATGAGGGAGGAATACATGCTTGTAGAAGTTGCAATAATATCAAGTTTCCTCTCTATATGCTTAAAGTTTTGAAGTTATACTTGTCTTGCCTTCCTATGCTAGTTGATTCTTGTTCTTATAAATTATGTGCTCACAAAATCCCTAGGCATAGGAAGTGGGTTAGATTTAAATATGCTAGTCATATTCTTCATGATGCTCTCTTTATGTTTCAATTCTTATCTTTTATGTGAGCATCATTGAAATCATCATGCCTAGCTAACAGGCATTAAAGAAAAGCGCTTGTTGGGAGACAACCCAATATTTACCCTTACCATTTTTTTTGTGTTTACATGAATAAGCTACTGTAGTAATCATGTTTTATAGCTTTTGTTTCAATAAAGTGCCAAGTAAGACCTTTGGGAAGACTTGGGTGAAAGTTATGTGATCTTGCTATGAAAAAACAGAAACTTTGCGCTCACGGGATTAGCTGCCATTTTTTTACAGAAGAGTGATTTTGAGTTGATTCTTTTTGCAGAAGATTAATAGACAAATTCCTCACGTCCACCAATTTATTTCATAATTTTTAGAGTAGCACAAGTATGGTTGTTGTTCATATCATTACAGACTGTTCTGTTTCTGACAGATTCTGTTTTCATTGCATAGTTTGCTTGTTTTCTAGTTTCTATGGCTTATATTTATCAATTATAAATTGTTGAAATGATAAGCTACAGTATGAATTGTGTGAGAACAATTATGAACCTTGTCTTTGATAGTACCAAAGTGAATGGTTTACTCTTTATCATACTAACCTATGTCACGAAGTCACGTTAAGTTTTGTGTGGTTGAAGTTTTCAAGCTTTGGGTGAGATATTGATATGAGGAGAATAAGGAGTGGAAAGACCCTAAGCTTGGGGATGCCCAAGGCACCCCAAGGTAATATTCAAGGAAGACACAAGCGCCTAAGCTTGGGGATGCCCCGGAAGGCATCCCCTCTTTCATCTTCAAAACTATCGGTATACCTTACTCGGAGCTATATTTTTATTCATCATATGATATGTGTTTTGCTTGGAGCGTATTTTCAATTTTACTTGCTGTTTGAAAAAAATCGTTGGATCTGAAATCTTGAATGAAAAAGAATCCTCCCATGGCTAGTTAATTATTTGACTACTCAATGTCCTTCAGTTATATCTTTTGGAGTAGTTTGTCATTTACTCATGTGCTTCATGTACATCCTATGAGAAAATGGTTCAATGAATTGAATATCATAAATCTGAATTTATATATGTTTCATATGCTTATACCATGGGGAGTAATGACTTCACACAGAATAAGTATAGGTAGTAAACTTATTGAAAGTTAGCAAACGCAGAATTGGTCACTTGAACAATTCATGAAAGAATATTGAAGGAAGAGAGATTTCACATATAAATATACTATCTTGGACATCTTTTGTAATTGTGAGCACTAATTAAAATATGACATGCTAAAAATTTGATGTTGGACAAGGAAGACAACTTAATGGGTTATGTTTTCCTATATCCAAAACGTTATATTGTCTTGGATCATCCAACATGTTGGGCTTGACTTTCCCTCTCATGCTAGCCAAATTCTTTGCACCAAGTAGAAATACTACTTGTGCTTCCAAACATCCCTTAAACCAGTTTTGTCATGAGAGTCCATCATACCTACCTAAGGATTGAGTAAGATCCTTCAAGTAAGTTGTGCATGCAATAAAAATTGTTTTCTAAATATGTATGATCTATTAGAGCGAAGAAAATAAGCTTTATACGAACTTGTGATAGGGAAGAAATAAAAGCGACGGACTGCATAATTAAGGTCTTTATCACAAGCGGCAATATAAAGTGATGTTCTTTTGCATTAAGATTTTGTGCATCCAACCATAAAAGTGCATGACAACATCTGCTTCCCTCTGCGAAGGGCCTATCTTTTACTTTTATCTTCTACCCTTATACAAGAGTCATGGTGATCATCACCTTTCCTTTTTACACATTTTCCATTGGCAAGCACTTTTTGTTGGAGCGATCCGGATATATATATCCACTTGGATGTAGGTTTTCATAAATTATTATTGTTGACATTACCCTTGAGGTAAAAGGTTGGGAGGCGAAACTATAAGCCCCTATCTTTCTCTCTGTCCGA
Organism: Secale cereale; assembly: GCA_902687465.1. Taxonomy (NCBI): domain Eukaryota; kingdom Viridiplantae; phylum Streptophyta; class Magnoliopsida; order Poales; family Poaceae; genus Secale; species Secale cereale. Next base: position 413,712,485 of record LR738713.1, read on the forward strand.
TTAAAACTTTGAACCCATAAATATCACATGAGTGTCAGCAATTGTGAAAGATTAAATGATAGTTGAGTATGTGGAGTTTGCTGAATCAAAGCTCTTACATAGACCCTTCCCGAAAATAAGATGAATTGCAATTGTTTGATGACTAAGAGCACTATTTGTCAGTTTTCAAGAAAGTTTATGATCTATACTTTAACATGTGAATAGCTTGTTACTTGATCATGAATTTTTTTATGATATGAGCTACTGTTATGACACATAATGATGCTAGAAAAGGTGATTGAAATTATCATTGCTCAAACTTGTGCACCTGCTAGCATTCACACTTCATAAATTATTTCTTTTATCATTTACCTACTCGAGGAAGAGCAGGAATTAAGCTTGGGGATGCTGATACATCTCCAACGTATCTATAATTTATGAAGTATTCATGCTATTATATTATCCATCTTAGATGTTTTATATACATTTATATGCTATTTTATATGATTTTTGGGACTAACCTATTAACCTAGAGCCCAGTGACAGTTTCTATTTTTCCTTGTTTTTGAGTTTTACTGAAAAGGAATACCAAACGGAGTCCAATTGACGTGCCAATTTTTTATGATTTTTTATGGACCAAAAGAAGCCCCTGGAGTAAAAGAGTTGGGCCAGAAGAGTCCTGGTTTGTCCACGAGGGTGGGGGCGCGCCCACCCCCCCTGGGCATGGGCCCCAATCTCGTGGACGACTCGGACACCCCCTGGACGTGAGACCGACGCCAAAAATTCCTATAAATACAGAAACCTCCAAAAAATAACCTAGATCAGAAGTTCCGCCACCGCAAGCCTCTGTAACCACGAGAAATCAATCTAGGCCCTCTCTGGCACCCTACCGGAGGGGGCTATCATCACCGGAGGCCATGGAGGAGGATCCCGGAGGGGCCATCGTCGCCATGATGGCCAAGGACCAGAGGAAGAACCTCTCCCCATCCAGGGGGAAGGCCATGGAGGAGGAAGCACAAAGGGGAGACCCTCTCCCCCTCTCTCTCGGTGGCGCCGGAGTGCCATCGGGAGGTGAATCATCGCCGCGGTGATCGTCTTCATCAACATCACCATCATCATCACCATCCTCATCTATTTTACGCGGTCCACTCTCCCGCACCCCGCTGTAATCCCTACTTGAACATGGTGCTTTATGCCACATATTATGATCCAATGATGTGTTGCCATCCTATGATGTTTTGAGTAGATATCCTTTGTCTTTGGGTTGATTGATGATCTAGATTGGTACGAGTTGTATGTTTTATTTTGGTGCTGTCCTATGGTGCCCTCCGTATCGCGCAAGCGTGAGGGATTCCCGCTGTAGGGTGTTGCAATACGTTCATGATTCGCTTATAGTGGGTTGCTTGAGTGACAGAAGCATAAACCCGAGTAAGGGGATTGTTGCGAATGGGATAAAGGGGGCTTGATGCTTTAATGCTATGGTTGGGTTTTACCTTCATGATCTTTAGTAGTTGCGGATGCTTGCTAGTGTTCCAATCATAAGTGCTTATGATCCAGGAAGAGAAAGTATGTTAGCTTATGCCTCTCCCTCGTATGAAATTGCAATGACGACTAATGGTCTTGTTATCAATTTCCTAGGACAATTCCGCACACCGATCCATCATTATTCCACACTCGCTATTTATAATATTTATTAATATATTCTAAATTTATGATAACAACACCTACTTTTATATTTTAGCTCTCTGATATCATGCAAAGTTATCCTCTTCATACCCACAACATAGTTTTATTTCTCGTTTCTAGTTGGAAGCAAACGTTCGGTGTACGTAGAGTCGTATCAGTGGCAGATAGGACTTGAGAGAATATTGATCTTACCTTTAGCTCCTTGTGGGTTCGACACTCCATACTTATCACTTCCACCATTGGGAATTGCTACGACGCTTCCCTGCACTTGGGGACCATCATATATTGTTGCCATTAAGGGTAACAAGATGGGGTTTATATCATATTGCATGAGTTTATTCCTCTACATCATGTTATCTTGCTTACGACGTTACTCGATATGTTTTTAACTTAATGCTCTAGATGAATGCTGGATAGCAGTCGATGAGTGGAGTAATAGTAGTAGATTCAGGAAGGAGTCGATCTACTTGTCATGGACGTGATTCCTATATTCCTGATCATTACCTTAGATATTGTCATAACTTTGCGCTTCTTTATCAATTGCTCGACAGTAATTTGTTCACCCACCGTATGCTTTCTTCGAGGGAAAAGCCTCTAGTGAAAACTATGGCCCTCGGATCTATTTTCCATTTTATATTTTCAGATCTATAAAACCAAAAACCAAAAATATCTTGCTACAATTATTTTGTGTTTACTTTATTTAGCTTTTTACTTTAGTTTTATATCTATCTCTATCAGATCTCACTCTTGTTCGTGGTCGTGAAGGGATTGACAACCCCTTTTCCGTGTTGTGTGCAAGTGTTTGTTAGTTTGAGCAGGTGCATAGATTGGAGAATTGCTTGCGGGTCATACTGGATTGATACCTTGGTTCTCAACTGAGGGAAATACTTATCTCTACTTTGTTGCATCACCCTTTCCTCTTCAAGGGAAAAAAAATCAACGCACGCTCAAGAAGTAGCATTTCCTTTTGTGCATTACTTTGCTCTATTTAACTCGAAGTGTTTGACTGCTAGAGAGAAGGGCAGTGTACTTAGTGCCCCTGACATCGCCATTTTATGTTGTGCACCTCATAATGATCATACCTTTAACTTAGGTGCTATTATTGCATGTCCTCTGCATCTTAACATAACTAAGGGCAAGATCCATGGTGGTATTTATGCTACTCGCTTAGTGAGATGTTTTAACATCCAGTTACACCCCCATGACTTTCCTTTGCCTAGAGTTTATCTAGATCACCAGGCGATGGTGGCTCACCACACTTTATTGATGTTGTCGATTCTTTTAACTACATTCATTACAACTTGGTTTTTTGTGATGATACTCGTGATATTATCCCGTTGCTTGCACCTGCTTTGTTTGACTCTTATGCCAGGAACGGCTACACCGTCCTACCAAAGGACATTATCGCCTACCAGAACCACCAGGCAGCGCTAGAGGAGGAGCCTTAGGAGTGGGACGCTCAGGTACCGCCGCCTCAACACTTTGATATGGGACCAGACGGCTACTATGGGTGGTGATTACCAAGTTAGGCCAAAAGCCTAAGCTTGGGGGAGTTTGTATTTCCATTGACATTATATTCATATTCACACACTTCATTCCATTTGTCGGTGTTCACACTTTTTTTAGTATCATCCATGCTAGTTTTATTTTCTCGCTTTCTTCTTGTGTGTTTGAAAAACATTAAGAGAACCCAAAAATATGTCTTCCTTCTTTTCGGCTTTTCTTTCTAGTTTAATTTAGTTGTAGCATTAAAAGAAAACCAAAAAGATTTCTCTTTTCTTCTTTTGCTTATTGGGAGCTTTCCCGATAAATAGTTCTTCTTGGTTTCGTTTTTCTTTCTTTAATTTGCTTTCTTCTTAGAAAACCGAAAACTCCAAAAATAATTCAGTGTGTTTTTCTGAATTTGTTTTGTTTTGTTGAGTCAGTGTGAGGAGAAGACCACGATAAAAATGTTGAGTGGCTCTCATATGCAATAATTATTGATCTAACAAAGTGCCCATATTATTTTGTCTTCTCCTCTAAATAAATGTTTGTAGATTCTAGCTTAGTCCACGACACTCTTGCACTATTACTATTCTCACATCGTTCGATCGTGCAAGTGAAAGGCAATAATGATGATATTTGATGAGTGATTGTGGCAAGAAAAAGCAGGTAGAGACTCAACTTGTTTTTTTTGTAAATATGTTTAACTCGGTACCCATTCAGCTTATCATGATTAACACATGTTTGCGATGACCATTAGAGATTATAGTTGTTCATGCCATTATTAAGTAGCTAGGAGTGGATAATGATTTATCTTGGGTGTCAGCATGCATTAAAATAGTTGTGATGTAGTATGCTGATATGGTATCCTCTGTATGTTTCGAGTGGCTTGATGATAACCCACAAGTATAGGGGATCGCAACAGTTTTCGAGGGTAGAGTATTCAACCTAAATTAATAGATTCGACGCAAGGGGATCCAAAGAATATTTGCAAGTATTAGCAACTGAGTTGTCAATTCAATAACACCTTGAGATTAGTTATCTGCAGCAAGGTGATCAGTAGCACAATACTATGATAGTTTTGGTAGTAGCAGTAGCAATAACAGTAACGGTAACAGTGATAGTAATGGTTTTGTAGCGGTAGCAATAGTAATAGCAGTAGTAGTAACTTAGCCAGATTAATATGTAGGAAAATCGTAGGCATTGGATCGACAATTTGTTGGATGATATTCATCATGTGACAGTTATAACCTAGGGTGATACGGCACTAGCTCCAGTTCATAAATATAATGTAGGCATGCATTCTGTAAATAGACATACGTGCTTATGAAAAGAACTTGTATGACATCTTTTGTCCTACCCTCCCATGGCAGCGGGGTCCATAAGGAAACTAAGGGATATTAAAGCCTCCTTTTAATAAAGTACCAGAACAAAGCATTAGCACATAGTGAATACATGAACTCCTCAAATTACGGTCATCACCGGAAAGTATCCCCCATATTGTCACTACAGGGTTTACGGATCATAACACGTAATACGTGACTATGACTTGCAAGATCAGATCTAGAACAAAAATATAACGGTGATAACATAAACGTTTTAGATCTGAAATCATGGCACCTGGGCCCAAAGTGTCAAGCATTCAGCATAGCAAAGTCATAACAACATCAATCTCAGAACATAGTGGATACCAGGGATCAGGCCCTAACAAAACTAGCTCGGTTACATGATGAATCTCATCTAACTCCTCACCGACCAGCGAGCCTACAAAGGAATTACTCACTCCTGGTGGAGAGCATCATGGAATTGGCGATGGAGGAGGGTTGATGATGACGAAGACCAAAGATTCCCCTCTCTAGAGCCCCAAACAGGCTCTAGATCTGGCCTCCCGGCGAAGAACAGGAGGTGATAGCGGCTCCGTATCGCGAAACGAGATAATTCTTCCTCCCTGTTTTTTCTCTCCGAAAATAGGTATTTACGGAGTCGGAGTTAGGGTCTACGGGGCTACAGGTGCGGACAATCCACTTGGGCGTGCCAGGAGGGGGCACGACCTAGTGAGTTGTGCCCACCCAGGTGCCCCCCTCGGGTGGTTCTTGGCTCCAGTATTTTTCTTTATTCGTATAAAAAAACCTCGCAAAGTTTTGTTCCAATCCGAGAACTTTTATTTCTACACAAAAACAACACCATGGTAGTTCTACTGAAAACAGCGTCAGTCCGGTTTAGTTTCAATTAAATCATGCAAACTAGAGTCCAAAACAAGCGGAAAAGCGTTAGCAAAAGTAGATACGATAGAGACGTATCAACTCCCCCAAGCTTCAACCTTTGCTTATCCTCAAGCAATTCAGTTGAAATATTGAAAGTGAAAAATAAAAACTTCTACGAACTCTTTCGGTCTTGTTTACATTAATAGGCTTTAGTAGCACCCAGGTTCTCAGCAAATATCATGACTAACCATGTTGACAATAACTCTTAGAAACTATATTGACTCATATCAATAACATAAACAACAAGAGAGCAATAATAAGATATCTCAAAGGTCAACACCTTGTCAAAACAGCCATGATATAACATGACAATATTGGTATCTCGCTAGCCCTTTCTGAGACCGCAAAACATAAATGCAGAGCACCTCCAAAGTTCAAGCAACGACTAAACATTGTAATTCATGGTAGAAAAGATCCAGTCATGCCAACACCCAACATTCACTACACACAATGCATAAGCATGACAACAATGCTCTCAGATCTGGCGCTTATTAGAGAAGGTGATGACTCAACATAAAAGTAAATAGATAATCCCTTCGCAAAGGGAAGCAGGGATTTGCAGAGGTGCCAGGATCAAGGTTTTAAAACGGAGATAAATATAATTTTGAGAGGTGCACCCTTCATATTTACTTCGCAATAATCAGTTATCAATATCTTCCATGCTAACCACATTAGTAGTGGTTCCCAAGCGAAAAATTAAAGGTTATTACTCCGTAGGAGTTATTTATTTTTTGGTTATTTGTAAGCTCTTTTCCTTTTGAAGTTGGAACTGGGAATCCCTTTCTACCACCCCATCTCGTGCAAGGACGAGTGAATAAACACTCGTCATGATAATAACCCGCTTAGCATGGAAGATACTGACTACCTCCTGTCACTCTATATATGAACACTCCAAGCACACAAAAGAGATTGTTTATTTGAAATTTTAGAGGTGGCACATGCAAATTTATTTAGGACTGCAGAGTAATACTGCATATAGGCAGGTATTATGGACTCATCTGGAATAACTTTGATTTTTGAATTTGATGCACAAGCATTATTCCGGTTAGTACAGGCGAAGGCTAGCAAGTAGATTGGGAAGCGGACAGGTAGAGAGCAACAATGGCCATGAACATACATTATGCATAACAAACATTGGATATCAACAATGAGTAGGATATGGACACCATGAACATAAATATCATAGAGGCTATGTTGGTTTTGATTCAACTACATGCATAAACATGTGCCAAGTCAAGCCACTTGAAACATTTGGAGGAGGTTACCATATCATCATACTACATCACAATCATTTTAACGCTATGTTGATCTCTCAAATAAATCATTATTCACTCTTAGCTACTTAAGCATGGCATGAGAAACTATAATATCTAATTGTCATTGCAAACATGTTTTGTCATAATAGGCTGAAGCATGGGTACTAGGTTAAATATATTTACAAAAACAAAAATAGGTTGAGTTCATACATGTTTCTCTCTGCCACGGCCAGTTCACCAAATATCGTCATTATTGCCTTTCACTTGCATGACTGAATGATGATGATGATAATAATAATAATAATAATAATAATAATAATAATAATAATAATAATAATAATAATAATAATAATAATAATAATAATAATAATAATAATAATAGTGCAAGAGTGACATGGACTAAGCTGGAATCTACAAACAACTCAAGAAGACAAAATAATTTGGGCTTCTTGTTGGATTGACAATAATGCAAGTGAGAGGCACTCAACATTTTCATCATGGTCTTCTCCTTGGTACAACTCAAAAAACAAGAAAAGAAATTCAAAAAACACATGGAAATAATTTTGGAGTTTTTGATTTTCTCAAAGAAAACAATACAAGGAGAAAAAACAAAAACGAGAAAACTATTTACACGGGAGTGCTCCCAACAAACAAAATAAGAATCGAAAAATCTTTTTGGGTTTTCTTTCAAATACTACAACTAACTGAACTAAAAATAAAAACTAAAAAGAACGGAAAATATTTTTGGATTTTCTCAAAACAGAAGAAGAAACGAGAAAATGAATCTAGCATGGATAATACAATGAAAAAGTGTGAACGCCGAGTGTGAGGATGAAATGTGTGAACATGAATGTAATGTCGGTGGAGATACGTAATCCCCTAAGCTTAGGCTTTTGGCCTAGCTTGGTAATCAGTCAGTAGCCTGCATAATGGTCCGAGTGATAGCTCACGGAAGATCTTGGTGCGGATGCCTCAGCCCGCCGTGCAGCCAAGACTACCGTGTTGTGCGCTCGGGCCTCGCTGTCAAGAACATAATATCTCCCCTTACTATGAACATCAAAAAGAGGAGGGGCATGCAAATATGTGTCCACAATGGTACTTTTATTGAACAACAGGTTATAAGTGAAATTATGGGGTTCACCACTTAGGATCTTATGACATATCATAGCGTCAAAGTCCAAGTACTGTGTAGGTAAAATAGGGTCATAATGCCAAGGTGAAACACCCAGCTCTCTTGCTAAACGTGTGGCATAAATTCCACCATAAAAATATCCGCAACCAGAGTTATGTTGCAACCTGCGTGCAAAAATTGCTCCAAGATTATAACTTTGATCCCTGGTAAGAGCGATGCAAATGAGGCTCAAGTCTGGAGCACAAAGTCTACTACAATCTTGTTTGCCTACAATACATTTCCCGTTGAATAATGCAAAGTTCTGGATTGCGGGAAAATGAATGCTTTTTATTCTACCTTGTGTTACCCCCCTAGTCTCACCATAGCAAAGGCTAGTCAAGAACAACTGAAACTCGGACCTTGGTGGTTCGTCAAGCGAACCCCTGAATGGGATTTTACAACAGTAAGCAAATCTCTCTAGAGATAAGGTAAATGAATTTTCATACAGCTTAAACGGCACCCTAGACTCACGAGGATGGAATTTAAATTCTTTCATAAATGATTCAATGAGGTTGAGGTGTTGGTCTCACTTATCTAAAATGTAGGGGCCGAGCTCGGCATTGTGAGCGTACTGCTCGAATTCTTTCTTAATACCCACACTTACCATATACTTGTCGCATGGCCATAAGCATGATTTGGTGAGGGCATCTCGTATGGACTTTTCACTTGGTTCAACATAAGACCGATGAGTGGACCTACTGCTAGAAGATGCCTCTGAGGACCTGATAACCCTCAACTGTAAGGGATCGAGATAGTCTTCGCGGGTAAGAATAACCCAATTTATTGATTCGACACACGGGGAGCCAAAGAGTATTTATAAGCTTTGACAGTTGAGTTGTCAATTCAACCGCACCTGAAATATACTTACTTGCAACAAAAGATAAGTGGTAATAGTGATATGATAGTGATGATAGTGATAGTAAAAGTAAACAGCAAAAGTAAATAGTAAAGGTAAATGGCAAAAGTAGCAACTAGTAACAAGCAGGATTTAAAACACTATAGGCTAGGGAGACGGATGGTTGGGCGCTGCATGGATGAGATATATCATGATTCTAACTTGGGGAAAGGCACACGGAAAAGTAATGATCATCTAGGCAAATATCAAACATTAGGCATGTATCCCGTAGGTAGTTGTACGTGCTTGCAATAAGAACTTGCACAACATCTTTTGTCCTACCATCCCGCTACGAACTGGGCTAAAAGGAACTTATGGAGATTAAGGTGCTCCTGTCAAAGAGCACCGGAACAAAGCAATGAACTCAATGGATACATGTAATCCTCAAACTACGGACCATCCCCTTTGGTGTCCCAAGCTGTCACTTTTGGGATCGCCGGTTCCGAACCGTAATAGGTGCATACAACTCATAGATAGGATCAAGAACACAAATATATTCATGCAAACACATATGGTTCAGATCTGAAATCATGGCACTCGGGCCCTAAGTGACAAGCATTAAGCATAACAAGTTGAAGCAAAGATGATAAACACCATAGTAGATGATAGGCAACATGCCCCCAATGATCTAACAAACTATTACATGATCTAACTCATCCAATCCCTACCATCCCCTTCGCCTACAGCAGGGGGTTACTCACACATGGAAGGAGAAGTCATGGAGGGATGATGGAGTGGTGATGATGATGACGATGGCGACGATCTCCCCTCTCCGGAGGCCAATTCAGCCTCCAGATTAGCCCTCCCGAAGAAGAACAGAGGGTGGCGGCGGCTCCGCGACGAAAACTGGGAAAAGAACTTCTGATCTGGGATTTCTCCGTCACGAGCTAAAATACGAGTCAAAGTAGGGCACCAGGGGAGGTGGGGCCCACCCAGGCTACCCCCCGGCGCGGCCAGGGGGTGGGCCGCGCCACCAGGGCGCCTGGGCCCCCCCTGGCCCCCTCTGGCCCCTCTTCTGGCTCCGGGTTCCTTCGGGTGCGTGGATTTTCTGTGATTTTTCGTGGATTTTTCTGAGATACCTAAAAATCCGTTTTCCTGCACACAATAAAACCATACAGGTAGCTCTGTTGAAAACAGCGTCAGTCCGGGTTAGTTTAGTTCAAATCATGCAAGAATGAGGTCAAAACAATATCAAAAGTGTTTGGAAAAGTAGATACCTTTGAGACGTATCAACTCCCCCAAGCTTAGCATATTGCTTGTCCTCAAGCAATTCAGTTCAACGAACTGGACGCGACAAAGAAAACTTTGACAAACTCTTTTGCTTCATTAGATGTATATAAGCATGTACTACGAAAAGAGTCTAGCAAGTATTGAAACAGTACTATGAGGACAATGCACGGAGCAATCCTTCTTTCAAGTGACCAATCACAAATACTTACAAGTAAATAATATATTACTAAAAATCAAGACAAGATCACATTGCACATAGCTTGAGCATATTAGGGTGGTATCTCGCTAGCCTCCATGAGTGAAGCAAAACATAAATGCAGAAACTCCTCCAGAGTTTTAAAGGAGACTAGAACTAAGAATTTCAGAATAAATCATATCACAAGCATGCAGAAGGCAATGTAATACTTTGGGACAATGCACATTACACTCAGAATGACAATTATGCTCTGCTAGTTGGTGCTTTGAAGAAAGAAGGTGGAGACTCTCGAACCGTGGCTTTTGTTGGCAAGGTTGAAAACCCGTGATCGGAAACAAAAACTAAACATGTACCAGAGCTCTTGGTTTTAAAAACAGAGGTAAAAATGTTTTTGAGAGGTGCATATTTCGTCAACGAATGCTAGCAGATAACTCAATCACTTCTTGAGCTGGACAAGTTTCGAGGAACGGCTCCCGCATGAGGACGATCACATCCTCTTAATCTCCTTTGTTTATCACTGCCAAAGTTTTCTGATTTCTCATGAACAAAGCGTGAAGGAGGGTTTGTTTGTTGTATTATCTTTTATGAGCCGGGCGCACTCTATGCCAGTTCCTTCTCGTATTATGGGTTTGCACATTAGACATGCAATCCCGGGGTGAAACTTGTCCAACTTAAAAAGATCATGAATTAACTACTACTTCCTCATGAGCTAAAACAGAGGCACAAAAAGAGAAATGCTTTTGATTAATTTCGAGATGGTACACGAAAGTCTTCGTTAGGAATGGCAGGTAAATACCATGTATAGGAAGGTATGGTGGACTCATATGGCATAACAGGTTTTAAGGATTTTGGATGCACAAGCAGTCAGTCCGCTTAGTACAGGTGGAGGTTAGCAAAAGACTGGGAAGCGACCAACTAGAGAGCAATAACGGCCATAATCATGCAGAGCGACAAAGCAACATTGAATCGGGCATGAAAGTGATATAATTATTCTGAAACTCAAAGATCATCAAGGCAGAGCAGACTTTTTAGTCTTAAACATGTGTAAACATGTGCCAAGTCAATCCAAAAATTCTCTAAAGGGAAATACCACCTTAGTATACCAGACTATGAACAGTGCAATGCATGTAGATCATTTCAATAACACATTATATACTCTAGTTATTCGAGACTAGCCACAAGGAAAGCATGAACTACTGGAAGAGCATTGTAAACATAGCACTATGTCGCTACAAGCTAGTTTCTAGATCATAAGTACAGGCATATGTACAAAAGTAGAAACAAGAAGAGTTCATACCGGTCTTCCTTGTTGCTTCCCTTCAGTCGATCTTCGTCATTACTGCCTCGTCACTAGCACGATCGAACGTAGGAAATATAATTAAATGCCATCACGGACTCGAGCTGAACTCTGAAAACAAAGCAAACTAAAAAGAGAAAGAAAATCTTTTTGGATTATTTCAAAGGTTGAACGAAAGCAAAAGAGAAAGAGGAAATCTTTTTGTTGTTTTTGCAAAGAGAGAAATAAAGAAGAACGGGCAAAAACTTCGAAAATATCAAAGCGAATAAAACGGATAATACAATGGAAAAGTGAGAGGGGCACGTACTCCCCCAAGCTAAGGATTTTGTCCTAAGTTGGCAGCAGCTACTGCCCCCAGGAGCCTCCTGCTCCGGGGGTATGGTGATGAGTCCAAGGGTCGTAGAAGGATGCTGGCGCGTACACCGAACTCCTCGGAGTCTCCCACGAGGAAGGGTCCGTACGCCAAGCCGAGGAAGACCCTTCACCAAACTCGGTGGCGGTTTCTTCCTGAAAAGGTGGTAACTCACCGTGCTCCTCCTCGTCGGGCACAACCCCCTCCATGGGGTTATGAAACTGATGCTGGACCACGAACTCATCGAACTGAATAACATCAAAGGACCATCCGTTCCTGTGAGAAAAATCAAACAAAAGAGGTGCAGGTAGACGGATCTCGCGTCCCGCAGTAGTTCCGAAACGCAAGATATAAACAAGATTATCAAGCTCAGAAGCCATGGTAACAAACTCATGCCTTTTCATAGCAGCAAGATCAAAGCTTAAATAAGTAAAAGGATTATCATCAGGGTGTGGGGTGCCTCCAAGATGTTCTAAGATAAGTGTGGCATAAACGCCACCATATAAGTCTCCCTTGTTACCGTTCATAGCAAGGCGTCGAGCAATTAAGGCACCCAGATTATAATCAGATCTCCCTGAGAGGGTTGCTGCCATGATAGCAATATCTGGCGCAGAAGTGTTGCTCGTGTTGTCACGAGCTAACACCCCTCTAGCAACATAATAGGCAAAATACCTGAGGTGAGGGAATAAGATGTTGGAGATCTTCGACCGATGAATATCCCTCGTACCCATGCTGCAGAGAGAGTTGAAGACGGTTTTCAGCTCGGAGGGCTGAGTGGTCATCCTAGCCGTCCTCCCAACGTTTGGCACACCTATTATTTCACAAAACTTTCCCAAAGTCATGGTGATAAGATCATTGTAAATTTTAAACTCAATAGCACCTGAATCAGGATTATATCTAAAACTGTTAATGAAACTGGAGGTGAGTTTTTGATACTGAGTAACACGGCACGTGACGAGCCGTGTCAGACCTGCATTAGCACAAAGATTATAAAACTCATCCTTGATTCCCGCAGCTTCAAGGAATTCATCACATGGAAACGTCATAGCACGTGCTGGACTTGTGTCTTCCAACAACTCCAGGGGCACATGATCTTCATTATAGCTCACCCTAGCAGTCGAGGGTGAAGCTGCGGCTCTAGTAACTCGATCGGAGTGTGCGGGCCTCCTCTTCTCAAGCCACCCTTTTGCCCTTCCTAACAAACTCATTTCTGAAAAAAAATTGCAATTTACAAAAACGAGGATTAAAACAAGGTGAGTTAAGGCAAACTACTCAACTCACTTGCCCAAGGCATAAACTTGCATCAAAACTTAGAAAATAACTTTCTACACATGCATGCAAGCTCATCTATACAGCACCAAGAACTACTAAATACTCACAAATGAAGCCACCAATCAGAAATCTAATTGGAGGGGTGGAGGAGTCACATACCAGGGAGTATTTGTTCAAAATCTCAGCTCAAATGATGGGCAGTAGAGAGAGATCGAAGAATCGCCTCCAAGAACAGCAAGAACACAAGAACAAATGCAGAACTCGCGTTTTTGGAGAAAAAGAGAGACGGAGGAAGAAGACATACCTGGAGGGGGGCCTTATGGGCCCCAGGCGCCCTGTGGGCGCGACCAGGGGGTAGGCCGCGCCAGCTGGCCGCCTGGGCCACTGGTGGGTCCCCCTAGCTGGCCCCAGGTCCCTCTGGGTCACTCCCGACATGGAAATTTTTATTTTAATTTTTCTGGAATTTTTCTGAAAACTTCACTATTGAAATTTTTTTGAAGTTCAAAAAGCTGCAAAACTCTTTGAAAACTTGAAGAAGTGAGTAGTATTGTGAAGCTTCAAAACATAAACACTTTGTACAGCAAGTAGAACAAAAACTAAGAACAAATGAAAACATAACAAGCTCAACTTTTTATCTATATAAAACATGTTTACTAGTAAGGTTGATCAAGTCTTACCAACAAACAGGCGATATATAGAGCAAAAAGTCTCACCTCTTACGAAGTAATCACTGAACCTTTACTTTGATGGACATTGTCCCCATCATGATAGTTTTGTATTTGTGAGGCACATGTAGTGGACAGTCCCATTCTCCAATCTTCACGGTCTCAATATTCTCTATAGAGCTAAGGCCATGCCTCCTGTCGGTCTTCTTTGGAAAATATACCGTGTGTTCTTTATCATTCACATTGAAGGTAACCTTCCCTTTATTGCAATCAATAATAGCACCTGCGGTGTTAAGAAAAGGTCTACCAAGAATAATGGACATGCTCCCATCCTCGGGCATGTCAAGCACAACAAAATCAGTAAGAATCAAACAATTAGCAACTTCTACGGGAACATCCTCACAAATACCTATCGGAACGGCGGTTGACTTGTCAGCCATCTGAAGAGAGATATCTGTAGGAATTAGTTTCTCTAAACAAAGCCTCTTCTAAAGAGAGAGAGGCATAACACTCACTCCTGCTCCAAGATCACATAAAGCAGTTTTGACATAATTATTCTTTATGGAGCAAGGAATGGTGGGTATACCTGGATCACCGAGCTTCTCAGGAATCTTGCCACTGAAAGAGTAGTTAGTAAGCATAGTAGATATTGCTTCATTAGGAACTTTTCTTTTATTAGCGACAATATCTTTCATATATTTTGAATAAGGAGGTAGCTTAATAGCATCAGTCAAAGGGATTTGAAGAAAAATAGGCTTAATCCACTCACAGAACTTATTGTAATGCTCTTCTTCTTTAGATTTGATGGACTTACCTGGAAAGGGCATGGGTTTCTGTACCCATGGTTCTCTTTCCTTCCCATGTTTTCTTGCGATGAAGTCTTCTTTAGTGTACCTCTTACGTTTGTCAGGTGCTTCTTCTTCTCGAACTTCAGGCGGATCATTCTTCTCATTATCCTTATCTTCAGGTTTAGCACCGTCTTCAGTCTCAGCATCGGAGATAGATACACTGTTGGGATCAACAGCTGGCTCTTCATCTGCAATAGGGTCATTAGAATTGTCAGCCTCCTTATGTTTCTTCTTCTTCTTTGGAGAGCCAACAATTTCTTCTTCCTGCATGTCGGGGGAAACTGTCCGCCACGAACACCTATGGGACCGGAGCCCCTTGTCTGTGCGGTACGAGGGCGGAGGGAGCACGAAGAGCAGATCGAGGCAGACGCGCGGGCAGTTTTTACCCAGGTTCGGGCCGCACGGATGCGTAAAACCCTACTCCTGCTTGGTTGTGTATTGAGTTGAGCGCTCGGGAGCTTGAAGAAGCAGCTACACCGTGCCTGAGAGTAATCTAGGTTTCGAACCCCCTCCACGTTGTGCATGGGCCTCCTTTTATAGTGCAAGGGGTCACCGACAGGTGTCAACGTAGGAGAAAGGGGTAAAAATGTAAAAGAGGTGGTAGTTGTAACAGTGCGGGAACAGTGGAGCTACAGTACAGAACAGTGGTCTATACCTACTTTAACAGTGGGGGACAAGGGCATTTAATGCCCGTCTCCGTCGACCCCAAAAGCTCCCGCCGTTGCGTCTCCGTCTGCCACGGCGATGGATCCTCTGCCGTGGAGTGCCACCGTGTCCCCCAGGCTGCACAGCCATCCGCCACGCGTCCCTGGAGTGGCCCCAGGGCGACGCGTGGGCCGATGAGCTGGAGCGCGGGCACACAGCGCACCTCCCCCGGCAAGCACCTTGCCGGGGATCTCGACCTTGCCGGGCCCGGAAGCTTGCCGCTCCCCGAGCCCTTGCCGGGTCTTCTAAGATAAAATCTTCTATTCGTCCTGACAAGCTCCTCTTGCCAGGGCCTCGTGCTAGTTAAGCAATCTCGAGCCTGGGACGGCCTTCCCGGCAAGCTCCTCTTGCCGGGGTCTTGGTCTTCTGTCCTGTATACTTTGTTTTTGAATGGCTAGATAAGGGGCAGGAAGGTCTCCGGCAAGCGCGTGGTGAACCCTGCCGCGGGGAGCTGCCGCTGCCCGTGCACAAGTTGGGGTACTAGGGTACCCCTACCTTAGTACACCGACAGGAGCCCCCGGGCCTGGGCCACACACGGTGCCGAGCGCTGTTGGGCCAGGCCCAAAACAGTGCACGGGCACCCGCGGCCCGCGGCGCGCCGAATCCACTTCCATATCCGCCGCACCCCACGGCAACGGCACGCGTCGATTGCGGCGCCGTGGGATGGGACGTGCCCACGATTTCTTTAATGGGAAGGGCGAAACGCCCCCCACTCTCCCATAAAAGCAGAGAGAGCGGCGCGGTTCCCCTCCCTGCGCACTCATTGCCATCGTCTTCTTCCTTAGATTCCTCTGCGCTTTGCCTCTACTCCTCCGCCACCACCAAGCTCTTCGTCCCCTTCCTTCCGCCGCGTCCGCCATGGCCCCAAAGACCGACAAGGCGAAGTCGGAGAAGTCCAAGCGGGAGAAGTCAGATCAGGCGGCGAAGCTCGCCGCGTACCGGAAGGAGCACATTGTCTTCGCGCCGAAGCTCGGCGTGCGGGAGCTTTGGAACAAATATTATTTGTTCTGGGCCAAGGAGACCCCAGCGCACCCCCGCACGCGCGTCTACCCGGCCGTCGCCAAGGACCACTACCCCGGCGGGTATTACTTTTTCGCAGCCTTCTTCCACTGCGGTCTGTGCCCTCCCTTCTCAAACTTTTTCTGCGATATCATGAATACTTATGGCCTCCACCTCCTCGACTTCACTCCCAACGCC
Source organism: Secale cereale (assembly GCA_902687465.1). Taxonomy (NCBI): domain Eukaryota; kingdom Viridiplantae; phylum Streptophyta; class Magnoliopsida; order Poales; family Poaceae; genus Secale; species Secale cereale. Next base: position 413,728,980 of record LR738713.1, read on the forward strand.
ATCCTCACCATGTCCGTTTTCGCACACATGTGCGAAAACTTCGTAGGAATCCAGCCCAACGTAGCTCTCTTTAGGCACTTTTTCATCCCCAGAGTAGAGGCCGACGCCCCCCTCTCCAGAGGAATCTCTTGGGTGTTTAGGCTGAATAAGAAATCAGCCTACTTGCCGGGGGAGCTCCGCGGCAAGTGGGAAGAGTGGCGCGCGGAGTGGTGCTGGGTCGTCGAGGAGCGGCCGCAACACTTCACCGCGCCGCGCACATCGCCCATCGTGCGCGGCAGGGATTGGAGTAATTTCGATTCCGACGATTCCAAGCTGGATATCGCTCTCGTCAGAATCCTTCGTCTTCGGATGGCGCCGCTGTCTGTCGCTGAAGTGGGCGCGGACTTTCTTCGTCGCCGGATCGCCCCCCTCCAAGACCGGAAAAGGCCGGCGTGGCAATACGGCGGCCCGGCAGACATCATGAGGCTGCGCCCCGGCCTCAATTTTAACTTCACAACACTCGAGCTGCGGGGTATGGTCAGGGAACTTTTCAAGTTCGACCCGGCACACCCCGAGTACTTCCGCGCTCCCCGGGGAGCGGTGCCGCTCTGCGCCAGCAGCGCCCGGGATCGCCTTGTCGCTATGATGCCCGCGTGCGACTCTCATGGATTGGAGCGCACGTGGATTGCGCCCAAGCCTATCGACGTCCTCGAGTTCTACGACAACCTTGCGGAGGTGTTGGAGAAGACGGACGATCTCAAGCTGCACACGCGGGCCACCACCGACCAAGAGATTGCTTACATGGCTTCTCGCGCTGAAGAAGTCGCCGCAGCCGCGGCGGCGGGAAACTTTGGATACACACCCGCGGAGGCGGAAGCCGCGGATGCCTCCAGCCAGGCGGATAAGGAGGAGATTCGCAAGCTGCTAGAGCTCCCTCCCGACGCGCTCGCCGGGGTCCCCTCGCTGAGGCACTCCGGGATCAATGGGATCGCGACGGAGGCCGCGGCAATGGTGGGCACAGCCGGAGGAAGCAGGGGTGCCGCGAGGGGTGGAGGCGCCGGACGAAGCGGGGCCACCAGGGGGAAGGGGCCCGCAGTGCAAGGCGCTGGGGCCAGCGAACTGGCCGAGGGAGAGGAGGGGGAGGAGGAAGACACCGGCGGATCCACCGAGCTCTACGCCGACGACCTCTCCTCGTCGGAAAGCTCCCCGCCCCCGACGAGCCCGAGGCAGTCCCCATTGAAGCGTCTCCGCAAGGCGGCGACGGGGGAGCAGGCGCGAGCGCCCCGGCAACAGCCAGCTCGCCGGGCAGCTCCCCGGCCGAGCCAAGACGTGCCAAGGGCGACCGGCGTGCCGGCCACTGCAGAGGCCCCGCGCGCGCGGACCACGACAGAGGCGTCCCGCAGGCCGGCACCGAGCCGGCAAGGATCTTCTCGGAGCGGAGCAGCTGCTCCGCCCACTTCTCGGGCGCCGGCCACCACAGGGGCTGGGCCTACGCAGCCCCCAGCCCCGGTGGCTCCGAAACGCGCGAGGGAATCTTCATCCTCCGCTCCTCGCGCCGACGCGCCCACCGTGGAGTTTGACTTCTCCGCGCTGAGCGAGGACGACGAGGAGGACCAAGAGTAAGGACCCGAGACCTTACTCCTTCTTGATTTTTATATCTCGATTGTTGCTGACGCTTGACTTTGCTTGTTGCTTGTGATTGCAGGACCTTGGAGCAGCGCGCGAAGAGGGTCAGGGTGCCCACAGTTGAGGTCGTAGAAGACCCATCCGTCGCGGAAGCAGGGATCGCACCGAAGCCGAGCTTGCCGGACCCGAGTGCCGCTCCGGGGAGTAGCCCCCAGCGCAGCCCCCAGCGTAAGTTAGAGGTTTACTGTTTTCGCTTGTCGGGGCGCGCTTAGGGCTTTGATCTCTCTTTCCCTTTTTTTTTTTGAATGTCTTGGTTCTTCTATCTTCTCTTGTGCAGAGGTGGAGCCGCAGCGGGAAGAGCGCCCGGAGACCGTCACCGAGGAGCCGCAGGCCCCGCCGTCCCCGGCAAGGCAAAACTCTCCGGCAAGGGAGAGCGCTCCGCCAAGGGCGGGTACTCCGCCAAAGCAGAGTACCCCGCCAAGGGTGAGCAGCCCGGCGAGGACGGCCACTCCGCCAAGGCCGAGCTCCCCGGCAAGGGAGCCCGCCGCAGAGGACGTCCGCCAAGGTACGTTCTGTACTTGGTTTTCTTGACTTTGCTTCTTTTTGGATCTTTGCTTGATTTTGAACTTCTTTTTCTTCTTCTAGATCTTCCTCCTCCTCCCGCGCCGATGGAGACCGAGGTCATCAATATCGAGGATGAGGAGGGCGCGCAGGGCGGCGGCGATGACGTTCCCGTCGTCGTGGAGATGGCCGAGGCCACCGAGGAGGCGACCGAGGCCACCGAGCCGGCCGCGCAGGAGGCCACTCCGGCCGCTGACGCCGCGACCGGGGAGGGGGACGGCGACCGCACCGCCGACCCGGAGGTGGCGGGAGCACCGGATGCTACGCCGGCCGCCGGCCCCTCCACCGGCGAGAAGCAGGCGTACTATCTTCGTGCCCCCAATGGCGTCTTTATCCAAGTGCCTTGGGGGTCTTCATCAAGAGCTCCCGCGGAGGGCGAGGCGTTTGACGGAGAAGTCCTCGCCTCCGCGGGTCTGACAGTCGTCGAGGCGCCCGGTGAAGGAGATGGGCCCGAGGAGGAAAAGCTTCTCCACCAACTCCTGGCCCTTTACCGGGCCAGGCAGGCGAAGCTTGCCTCCCGGGAAGCCCTTGCTGCCCAGGCCGCCGCCGAAATGGAGAAACGTGCGGCGGAGCTCAGCGCTGCCCACAAGGCGGGCCTCCGCGAGGTGGCGGAGGAGCGCGAGCGTCTCGCCGGTGAATATCAAGAGTGGCTTTTGGAGAAAGCCGAGGCTGAAGAACAGCAACGGCTCGCCGGGGTGGAGATGTCCCGGCGAGAAGGAGAGATCGCGCAGCGGAAGGTGGATCTCGACTCCCATGAGGAGGACCTTGCCGCTCGCGAGGCTGCCCTTGGCGGGGAGCTGAAGGAGGCGAAAGCCGCTGCTGCTGCCGCGGAAGACGCCAAGAAGGAGCTTGCCGCCAAGGTTGAACGACTAGAAGCGGCGATGAAGGTGAGCACCGAGAAGGTTGCCGCGCTCATTACTGAGCGCGAGAAGGACGCCCACACCAACGCGGAGCTCCAAGTGAATCTGTCCAAGAGGGGCGATGAGCTTAAGGCCGCCAAGGACTCCATCGAGGACTTGGAACTGAAAGTCTCAACTCTGAGGGATTCAATTGACGCCGCCAAGCTTCGAGAAGACAAGCTGAAGGAGGAGCTCCGCAAGGAGCGGACCTTGGTGGACAGCGCCAACAAGGCATCCGAGCTCTTCCGCAAGAACATTGAGCTGTGGACCGAAGAGCTGGTTTCTTCTGCATCCAACATTGACCAGGAGTTGCTTGCCTTGAAGGTCGAACACCTTATCTACTCGCCGGATCCAGACCTCCCGCACAGCGCCAAGCTCAGCCTCTTCTTCAGAGGCGTCGCTCCGGCCCTTGCAGGTCTCCGGAACCGCATCCCCGCGCAGCTGGCCGAGGAGTCGCGCCGTCTCTGCGCAGGAACTCTGGAGCGGGTTTTGACGAAGATCGTGTACCGCAACCCGGGGATCAACCTCAAGAACGTTCTTTGCAGCTTGCCGGCAGATGCAGACACGGAGGCCCTGAAGGAGCAGGTCAGCCATATCATCGCCAAGGTGGCAAAGCTTGGCAGGAAGGAGGGCGACCGCGTAGACTAGGGCCCCATTTATCTTTATCTTTTCGTTGCTGCACATTATGTTACGAACTCATTAGCCCATTGCGACAAGTTGTCCTTGTAAGATATTTGCTTTACTTCAATCAATCAGTGCAATGTTATCTTCCTTGTTCCAATCTTTGACTTTGTATGTTCCTCACCCTACGCTCCCGGGGAGCTTGCCGGAAAGGGGCCCTTGCCGCGAGCGCTGAGCGCTGAGCAGCCTGCTGGCCAAGGTCCTCGCCGGCAAGCAACCTCGCCGCAGCAAGTCGCAACGCACTTAGCTTGCTGAGTGTACTCGGAAACGAAGCAAGGGCGCGACACTTGTCGCAGCTCACTTAAATCGTTGAGTGGACTCGAAGACAAGATAAGGGTGCGGCAAGCCACGGGTAGGTTCCTCCGCGCACAGGTTTTCCATAAAAAGTGTGATTGTTCAAGGAAGACAACAACTAAAATTAAAATTTGAACTGGTCAAATTCTAACAACTTATCTTTCACATGCTGCTTGCTCATGTTGTTTGCTTTCCGGTAAGGCTCTTCTTTCTTGAACGGCACTTAGTTCCTCCTCCACCTCCTTCCCCCCCGGCAAACTTGTGCGCGAGGAACGTTCCTTCTGCTTAAGAGAAAAAGGAAAAGGAGAGGGAAACAAGCATATTTCCTTTCGGCGTAATAGTGCTTACCGAATGTCTAAGTGTTGCATCAAATGCCAAATAAAACATGCGAATAGCAAAGAGAAGCATGCGAAAGGCAATCGATGCGAAAACACGAAATCTTTACTGATGCACGGGGTCTGCGCCCGGCTTTGTACAAAGGGTTACATGCAACAGCGGCAAGGCTTGTACAAAAGGTGGTTGCCGGAACGGATCACGGCAACCGCGCCTTAGGGGTGAAACTTGCGAAGATGCTCTATGTTCCAGGAGTTGCTCACCGGTAAGCCTTCTTCGGTCTCGAGGCGGACAGCGCCGGGCCTCGTAACTTGTCTCACCCGATAAGGGCCTTCCCACTTCGGCGTCAACTTGTTGGAATTCTTGGCGGACTGAACACGCCGAAGAACAAGGTCGCCTTCCTCGAGACTCCTGGCCTTGACTTTGCGGCTATGGTAGCGGCGCAAAGCTTGCTGGTATCGAGCAGCTCGTACAGCAGCCTGGAGACGTCCCTCCTCAAGGAGCAATGCGTCATCTTGCCGCAGTTGCTCTTGCTCGAGCTCATCATAAGCGAGCACCCGAGGAGATCCGTATACGAGTTCCGTGGGGAGAACTGCTTCTGCTCCATAGACTAGAGCAAAAGGTGTCTGCCCGGTGGCTCAAGATGTCGGGGGAAACTGTCCGCCACGAACACCTATGGGACCGGAGCCCCTTGTCTGTGCGGTACGAGGGCGGAGGGGGCACGAAGAGCAGATCGAGGCAGACGCGCGGGCAGTTTTTACCCAGGTTCGGGCCGCACGGATGCGTAAAACCCTACTCCTGCTTGGTTGTGTATTGAGTTGAGCGCTCGGGAGCTTGAAGAAGCAGCTACACCGTGCGTGAGAGTAATCTAGGTTTCCAACCCCCCCCACGTTGTGCATGGGCCTCCTTTTATAGTGCAAGGGGTCACCGACAGGTGTCAACGTAGGAGAAAGGGGTAAAAATGTAAAAGAGGTGGTAGTTGTAACAGTGCGGGAACAGTGGAGCTACAGTACAGAACAGTGGTCTATACCTACTTTAACAGTGGGGGACAAGGGCATTTAATGCCCGTCGCCGTCGACCCCAAAAGCTCCCGCCGTTGCGTCTCCGTCTGCCACGGCGATGGATCCTCTGCCGTGGAGTGCCACCGTGTCCCCCAGGCTGCACAGCCATCCGCCACGCGTCCCTGGAGTGGCCCCAGGGCGACGCGTGGGCCGATGAGCTGGAGCGCGGGCACACAGCGCACCTCCCCCGGCAAGCACCTGGCCGGGGATCTCGACCTTGCCGGGCCCGGAAGCTTGCCGCTCCCCGAGCCCTTGCCGGGTCTTCTAAGATGAAATCTTCTATTCGTCCTGACAAGCTCCTCTTGCCAGGGCCTCGTGCTAGTTAAGCAATCTCGAGCCTGGGACGGCCTTCCCGGCAAGCTCCTCTTGCCGGGGTCTTGGTCTTCTGTCTTGTATACTTTGTTTTTGAATGGCTAGATAAGGGTCAGGAAGGTCTCCGACAAGCGCGTGGTGAACCCTGCCGCGGGGAGCTGCTGCTGCCCGTGCACAAGTTGGGGTACTAGGGTACCCCTACCTTAGTACACCGACAGGAGCCCCCGGGCCTGGGCCACACACGGTGCCGAGCGCTGTTGGGCCAGGCCCAAAACAGTGCACGGGCACCCGCGGCCCGCGGCGCGCCGAATCCACTTCCATATCCGCCGCACCCCACGGCAACGGCACGCGTCGATTGCGGCGCCGTGGGATGGGACGTGCCCACGATTTCTTTAATGGGAAGGGCGAAACGCCCCCCACTCTCCCATAAAAGCAGAGAGAGCGGCGCGGTTCCCCTCCCTGCGCACTCATTGCCATCGTCTTCTTCCTTAGATTCCTCTGCGCTTTGCCTCTACTCCTCCGCCACCACCAAGCTCTTCGTCCCCTTCCTTCCACCGCGTCCGCCATGGCCCCAAAGACCGATAAGGCGAAATCGGAGAAGTCCAAGCGGGAGAAGTCAGATCAGGCGGCGAAGCTCGCCGCGTACCGGAAGGAGCACATTGTCTTCGCGCCGAAGCTCGGCGTGCGGGAGCTCTGGAACAAATATTATTTGTTCTGGGCCAAGGAGACCCCAGCGCATCCCCGCACGCGCGTCTACCCGGCCGTCGCCAAGGACCACTACCCCGGCGGGTATTACTTTTTCGCAGCCTTCTTCCACTGCGGTCTGTGCCCTCCCTTCTCAAACTTTTTCTGCGATATCATGAATACTTATGGCCTCCACCTCCTCGACTTCACTCCCAACGCCATCCTCACCATGTCCGTTTTCGCACACATGTGCGAAAACTTCGTAGGAATCCAGCCCAACGTAGCTCTCTTTAGGCACTTTTTCATCCCCAGAGTAGAGGCCGACGCCCCCCTCTCCGGAGGAATCTCTTGGGTGTTTAGGCTGAATAAGAAATCAGCCTACTTGCCGGGGGAGCTCCGCGGCAAGTGGGAAGAGTGGCGCGCGGAGTGGTGCTGGGTCGTCGAGGAGCGGCCGCAACACTTCACCGCGCCGCGCACATCGCCCATCGTGCGCGGCAGGGATTGGAGTAATTTCGATTCCGACGATTCCAAGCTGGATATCGCCCTCGTCAGAATCCTTCGTCTTCGGATGGCGCCGCTGTCTGTCGCTGAAGTGGGCGCGGACTTTCTTCGTCGCCGGATCGCCCCCCTCCAAGACCGGAAAAGGCCGGCGTGGCAATACGGCGGCCCGGCAGACATCATGAGGCTGCGCCCCGGCCTCAATTTTAACTTTACAACACTCGAGCTGCGGGGTATGGTCAGGGAACTTTTCAAGTTCGACCCGGCACACCCCGAGTACTTCCGCGCTCCCCGGGGAGTGGTGCCGCTCTGCGCCAGCAGCGCCCGGGATCGCCTTGTCGCTATGATGCCCGCGTGCGACTCTCATGGATTGGAGCGCACGTGGATTGCGCCCAAGCCTATCGACGTCCTCGAGTTCTACGACAACCTTGCGGAGGTGTTGGAGAAGACGGACGATCTCAAGCTGCACACGCGGGCCACCACCGACCAAGAGATTGCTTACATGGCTTCTCGCGCTGAAGAAGTCGCCGCAGCCGCGGCGGCGGGAAACTTTGGATACACACCCGCGGAGGCGGAAGCCGCGGATGCCTCCAGCCAGGCGGATAAGGAGGAGATTCGCAAGCTGCTAGAGCTCCCTCCCGACGCGCTCGCCGGGGTCCCCTCGCTGAGGCACTCCGGGATCAATGGGATCGCGACGGAGGCCGCGGCAATGGTGGGCACAGCCGGAGGAAGCAGGGGTGCCGCGAGGGGTGGAGGCGCCGGACGAAGCGGGGCCACCAGGGGGAAGGGGCCCGCAGTGCAAGGCGCTGGGGCCAGCGAACTGGCCGAGGGAGAGGAGGGGGAGGAGGAAGACACCGGCGGATCCACCGAGCTCTACGCCGACGACCTCTCCTCGTCGGAAAGCTCCCCGCCCCCGACGAGCCCGAGGCAGTCCCCATTGAAGCGTCTCCGCAAGGCGGCGACGGGGGAGCAGGCGCGAGCGCCCCGGCAACAGCCAGCTCGCCGGGCAGCTCCCCGGCCGAGCCAAGACGTGCCAAGGGCGACCGGCGTGCCGGCCACGGCAGAGGCCCCGCGCGCGCGGACCACGACAGAGGCGTCCCGCAGGCCGGCACCGAGCCGGCAAGGATCTTCTCGGAGCGGAGCAGCTGCTCCGCCCACTTCTCGGGCGCCGGCCACCACAGGGGCTGGGCCTACGCAGCCCCCAGCCCCGGTGGCTCCGAAACGCGCGAGGGAATCTTCATCCTCCGCTCCTCGCGCCGACGCGCCCACCGTGGAGTTTGACTTCTCCGCGCTGAGCGAGGACGACGAGGAGGACCAAGAGTAAGGACCCGAGACCTTACTCCTTCTTGATTTTTATATCTCGATTGTTGCTGACGCTTGACTTTGCTTGTGATTGCAGGACCTTGGGGCAGCGCGCGAAGAGGGTCAGGGTGCCCACAGTCGAGGTCGTAGAAGACCCATCCGCCGCGGAAGCAGGGATCGCACCGGAGCCGAGCTTGCCGGACCCGAGTGCCGCTCCGGGGAGTAGCCCCCAGCGCAGCCCCCAGCGTAAGTTAGAGGTTTACTGTTTTCGCTCGTCGGGGCGCGCTTAGGGCTTTGATCTCTCTTTCCCTTTTCTTTTTTTTTTGAATGTCTTGGTTCTTCTATCTTCTCTTGTGCAGAGGTGGAGCCGCAGCGGGAAGAGCGCCCGGAGACCGTCACCGAGGAGCCGCAGGCCCCGCCGTCCCCGGCAAGGCAAAACTCTCCGGCAAGGGAGAGCGCTCCGCCAAGGGCGGGTACTCCGCCAAAGCAGAGTACCCCGCCAAAGGCGAGCAGCCCGGCGAGGACGGCCACTCCGCCAAGGCCGAGCTCCCCGGCAAGGGAGCCCGCCGCAGAGGACGTCCGCCAAGGTACGTTCTGTACTTGGTTTTCTTGACTTTGCTTCTTTTTGGATCTTTGCTTGATTTTGAACTTCTTCTTCTTCTTCTAGATCTTCCTCCTCCTCCTCCCGCGCCGATGGAGACCGAGGTCATCAATATCGAGGATGAGGAGGGCGCGCAGGGCGGCGGCGATGACGTTCCCGTCGTCGTGGAGATGGCCGAGGCCACCGAGGAGGCGACCGAGGCCACCGAGCCGGCCGCGCAGGAGGCCACTCCGGCCGCTGACGCCGCGACCGGGGAGGGGGACGGCGACCGCACCGCCGACCCGGAGGTGGCGGGAGCACCGGATGCTACGCCGGCCGCCGGCCCCTCCACCGGCGAGAAGCAGGTGTACTATCTTCGTGCCCCCAATGGCGTCTTTATCCAAGTGCCTTGGGGGTCTTCATCAAGAGCTCCCGCGGAGGGCGAGGCGTTTGACGGAGAAGTCCTCGCCTCCGCGGGTCTGACAGTCGTCGAGGCGCCCGGCGAAGGAGATGGGCCCGAGGAGGAAAAGCTTCTCCACCAACTCCTGGCCCTTTACCGGGCCAGGCAGGCGAAGCTTGCCTCCCGGGAAGCCCTTGCTGCCCAGGCCGCCGCCGAAATGGAGAAGCGTGCGGCGGAGCTTAGCGCTGCCCACAAGGCGGGCCTCCGCGAGGTGGCGGAGGAGCGCGAGCGTCTCGCCGGTGAATATCAAGAGTGGCTTTTGGAGAAAGCCGAGGCTGAAGAACAGCAACGGCTCGCCGGGGTGGAGATGTCCCGGCGAGAAGGAGAGCTCGCGCAGCGGAAGGTGGATCTCGACTCCCATGAGGAGGACCTTGCCGCTCGCGAGGCTGCCCTTGGCGGGGAGCTGAAGGAGGCGAAAGCCGCTGCTGCTGCCGCGGAAGACGCCAAGAAGGAGCTTGCCGCCAAGGTTGAACAACTAGAAGCGGCGATGAAGGTGAGCACCGAGAAGGTTGCCGCGCTCATTACTGAGCGCGAGAAGGACGCCCACACCAACGCGGAGCTCCAAGTGAATCTGTCCAAGAGGGGCGATGAGCTTAAGGCCGCCAAGGACTCCATCGAGGACTTGGAGCTGAAAGTCTCAACTCTGAGGGATTCAATTGACGCCGCCAAGCTTCGAGAAGACAAGCTGAAGGAGGAGCTCCGCAAGGAGCGGACCTTGGTGGACAGCGCCAACAAGGCATCCGAGCTCTTCCGCAAGAACATTGAGCTGTGGACCGAAGAGCTGGTTTCTTCTGCATCCAACATTGACCAGGAGTTGCTTGCCTTGAAGGTCGAACATCTTGTCTACTCGCCGGATCCAGATGTCGGGGGAAACTGTCCGCCACGAACACCTATGGGACCGGAGCCCCTTGTCTGTGCGGTACGAGGGCGGAGGGAGCACAAAGAGCAGATCGAAGCGGACGCGCGGGCAGTTTTACCCAGGTTCGGGCCGCACGGATGCGTAAAACCCTACTCCTGCTTGGTTGTGTATTGAGTTGAGCGCTCGGGAGCTTGAAGAAGCAGCTACACCGTGCGTGAGAGTAATCTAGGTTTCGAACCCCCTCCACGTTGTGCATGGGCCTCCTTTTATAGTGCAAGGGGTCACCGACAGGTGTCAACGTAGAAGAAAGGGGTAAAAATGTAAAAGAGGTGGTAGTTGTAACAGTGCGGGAACAGTGGAGCTACAGTACAGAACAGTGGTCTATACCTACTTTAACAGTGGGGGACAAGGGCATTTAATGCCCGTCGCCGTCGACCCCAAAAGCTCCCGCCGTTGCGTCTCCGTCTGCCACGGCGATGGATCCTCTGCCGTGGAGTGCCACCGTGTCCCCCAGGCTGCACAGCCATCCGCCACGCGTCCCTGGAGTGGCCCCAGGGCGACGCGTGGGCCGATGAGCTGGAGCGCGGGCACACAGCGCACCTCCCCCGGCAAGCACCTTGCCGGGGATCTCGACCTTGCCGGGCCCGGAAGCTTGCCGCTCCCCGAGCCCTTGCCGGGTCTTCTAAGATAAAATCTTCTATTCGTCCTGACAAGCTCCTCTTGCCAGGGCCTCGTGCTAGTTAAGCAATCTCGAGCCTGGGACGGCCTTCCCGGCAAGCTCCTCTTGCCGGGGTCTTGGTCTTCTGTCTTGTATACTTTGTTTTTGAATGGCTAGATAAGGGGCAGGAAGGTCTCCGGTAAGCGCGTGGTGAACCCTGCCGCGGGGAGCTGCCGCTGCCCGTGCACAAGTTGGGGTACTAGGGTACCCCTACCTTAGTACACCGACAAGCCGGCATATCACTTTGGTGTTCAGGTCCTTGGCGCCCCACCCATGTATGGATACAATAGGGTGTTAGGCCAACTCTCGTGAAGAAACGGTGATCAAAGAAAATACAAAAATCAACCTAGAGTCCGAATTGATCGAGACTCTCAAAGCAAGTGAGAACAAGCACCGATTTCGTCGTTTTCATAGGCGTTGGAAAGCTATTGGGGAATTGAGGTGATAGGACTTCTAGTTTTTACGATCTGGAGGATTTTACATACGTGCACACACAGGATCACGTGCGTGGAAAATTCTGAGCCCAAAAAGGGTCGTCTTGGCCCTCAAAAATGGCCTGCAGGATTGGAAAAAATGAAAGTTATCGCAATTACAGCTCAAATTTTGATGAGCCGGCATGTCACTTTGGTGTTCAGGTCCTGGGCGCCCCACCCATGTATGGATACAATAGGGTGTTAGGCCAACTCTCGCGAAGAAACGGTGATCAAAGAAAATACAAAAATCAACCTAGAGTCCGAATTGATCGAGACTCTCAAAGCAAGTGAGAACAAGCTCCGATTTCGTCATTTTCATAGGCGTTGGAAAGCTATTGGGGAATTGAGGTGATAGGACTTCTAGTTTTTACGATCTGGAGGATTTTACATACATGCACACACAGGATCACGTGCGCGGAAAATTTTGAGACCAAAAAGGGTCGTCTTGGCCCTCAAAAATGGCCCGCAGGATTGGAAAAAATGAAAGTTATCGCAATTACAGCTCAAATTATGATGAGCTGGCATATCACTTTGGTGTTCAGGTCCTTGGCGCCCCACCCATGTATGGATACAATAGGGTGTTAGGCCAACTCTCGCGAAGAAACGGTGATCAAAGAAAATACAAAAATCAACCTAGAGTCCGAATTGATCGAGACTCTCAAAGCAAGTGAGAACAAGCACCGATTTCGTCGTTTTCATAGGCGTTGGAAAGCTATTGGGGAACTGAGGTGATAGGACTTCTAGTTTTTACGATCTGGAGGATTTTACATACGTGCATACACAGGATCACGTGCGTGGAAAATTCTGAGCCCAAAAAGGGTCGTCTTGGCCCTAAAAAATGGCCTGCAGGATTGGAAAAAATGAAAGTTATCGCAATTACAGCTCAAATTTTGATGAGCCGGCATATCACTTTGGTGTTCAGGTCCTGGGCGCCCCACCCATGTATGGATACAATAGGGTGTTAGGCCAACTCTCGCGAAGAAACGGTGATCAAAGAAAATACAAAAATCAACCTAGAGTCCGAATTGATCGAGACTCTCAAAGCAAGTGAGAACAAGCTCCGATTTCGTCATTTTCATAGGCGTTGGAAAGCTATTGGGGAATTGAGGTGATTGGACTTCTAGGTTTTACGATCTGGAGGATTTTACATACGTGCACACACAGGATCACGTGCGCGGAAAATTCTGAGCCCAAAAAGGGTCGTCTTGGCCCTCAAAAATGGCCTGCAGGATTGGAAAAAATGAAAGTTATCGCAATTACAGCTCAAATTTTGATGAGCCGGCATATCACTTTGGTGTTCAGGTCCTAGGCGCCCCACCCATGTATGGATACAATAGGGTGTTAGGCCAACTCTCGCGAAGAAACAGTGATCAAAGAAAATAGAAAAATCAACCTAGAGTCCGAATTGATCGAGACTCTCAAAGCAAGTGAGAACAAGCACCGATTTCGTCGTTTTCATAGGCGTTGGAAAGCTATTGGGGAACTGAGGTGATAGGACTTCTATTTTTTACGATCTGGAGGATTTTACATACGTGCATACACAGGATCACGTGCGTGGAAAATTCTGAGCCCAAAAAGGGTCGTCTTGGCCCTAAAAAATGGCCTGCAGGATTGGAAAAAATGAAAGTTATCGCAATTACAGCTCAAATTTTGATGAGCCGGCATATCACTTTGGTGTTCAGGTCCTGGGCGCCCCACCCATGTATGGATACAATAGGGTGTTAGGCCAACTCTCGCGAAGAAACGGTGATCAAAGAAAATACAAAAATCAACCTAGAGTCCGAATTGATCGAGACTCTCAAAGCAAGTGAGAACAAGCTCCGATTTCGTCATTTTCATAGGCGTTGGAAAGCTATTGGGGAATTGAGGTGATAGGACTTCTAGTTTGTACGATCTGGAGGATTTTACATACGTGCACACACAGGATCACGTGCACGGAAAATTTTGAGACCAAAAAGGGTCGTCTTGGCCCTCAGAAATGGCCTGCAGGATTGGAAAAAATGAAAGTTATCGCAATTACAGCTCAAATTTTGATGAGCCGGCATATCACTTTGGTGTTCAGGTCCTTGGCGCCCCACCCATGTATGGATACAATAGGGTGTTAGGCCAACTCTCGCGAAGAAACGGTGATCAAAGAAAATACAAAAATCAACCTAGAGTCCGAATTGATCGAGACTCTCAAAGCAAGTGAGAACAAGCACCGATTTCGTCGTTTTCATAGGCGTTGGAAAGCTATTGGGGAATTGAGGTGATAGGACTTCTAGTTTTTATGATCTGGAGGATTTTACATACGTGCACACACAGGATCACGTGCGTGGAAAATTCTGAGCCCAAAAAGGGTCGTCTTGGCCCTCAAAAATGGCCTGCAGGATTGGAAAAAATGAAAGTTATCGCAATTACAGCACAAATTTTGATGAGCCGGCATATCACTTTGGTGTTCAGGTCCTGGGCGCCCCACCCATGTATGGATACAATAGGGTGTTAGGCCAACTCTCGTGAAGAAACGGTGATCAAAGAAAATACAAAAATCAACCTAGAGTCCGAATTGATCGAGACTCTCAAAGCAAGTGAGAACAAGCTCCGATTTCGTCATTTTCATAGGCGTTGGAAAGCTATTGGGGAATTGAGGTGATAGGACTTCTAGTTTTTATGATCTGGAGAATTTTACATACGTGCACACACAGGATCACGTGCGCGGAAAATTTTGAGCCCAAAAAGGGTCGTCTTGGCCCTCAAAAATGGCCTGCAGGATTGGAAAAAATGAAAGTTATCGCAATTACAGCTCAAATTTTGATGAGCCGGCATATCACTTTGGTGTTCAGGTCTGTCGGTGTACTAAGGTAGGGGTACCCTAGTACCCCAACTTGTGCACGGGCAGCGGCAGCTCCCCGCGGCAGGGTTCACCACGCGCTTGCCGGAGACCTTCCTGACCCTTATCTAGCCATTCAAAAACAAAGTATACAAGACAGAAGACCAAGACCCCGGCAAGAGGAGCTTGCCGGGAAGGCCGTCCCAGGCTCGAGATTGCTTAACTAGCACGAGGCCCTGGCAAGAGGAGCTTGTCAGGACGAATAGAAGATTTCATCTTAGAAGACCCGGCAAGGGCTCGGGGAGCGGCAAGCTTCCGGGCCCGGCAAGGTCGAGATCCCCGGCCAGGTGCTTGCCGGGGGAGGTGCGCTGTGTGCCCGCGCTCCAGCTCATCGGCCCACGCGTCGCCCTGGGGCCACTCCAGGGACGCGTGGCGGATGGCTGTGCAGCCTGGGGGACACGGTGGCACTCCACGGCAGAGGATCCATCGCCGTGGCAGACGGAGACGCAACGGCGGGAGCTTTTGGGGTCGACGGCGACGGGCATTAAATGCCCTTGTCCCCCACTGTTAAAGTAGGTATAGACCACTGTTCTGTACTGTAGCTCCACTGTTCCCGCACTGTTACAACTACCACCTCTTTTACATTTTTACCCCTTTCTCCTACGTTGACACCTGTCGGTGACCCCTTGCACTATAAAAGGAGGCCCATGCACAACGTGGAGGGGGTTCGAAACCTAGATTACTCTCACGCACGGTGTAGCTGCTTCTTCAAGCTCCCGAGCGCCCAACTCAATACACAACCAAGCAGGAGTAGGGTTTTACGCATCCGTGCGGCCCGAACCTGGGTAAAAACTGCCCGCGCGTCTGCCCCGATCTGCTCTTCGTGCCCCCTCCGCCCTCGTACCGCACAGACAAGGGGCTCCGGTCCCATAGGTGTTCGTGGACGCCATTGGGGGCACGAAGATAGTACGCCTGCTTCTCGCCGGTGGAGGGGCCGGCGGCCGGCGTAGCATCCGGTGCTCCCGCCACCTCCGGGTCGGCGGTGCGGTCGCCGTCCCCCTCCCCGGTCGCGGCGTCAGCGGCCGGAGTGGCCTCCTGCGCGGCCGGCTCGGTGGCCTCGGTCGCTTCCTCGGTGGCCTCGGCCATCTCCACGACGACGGGAACGTCTTCGCCGCCGCCCTGCGCGCCCTCCTCATCCTCGATATTGATGACCTCGGTCTCCATCGGCGCGGGAGGAGGAGGAGGAAGATCTAGAAGAAGAAAAAGAAGTTCAAAATCAAGCAAAGATCCAAAAAGAAGCAAAGTCAAGAAAACCAAGTACAGAACGTACCTTGGCGGACGTCCTCTGCGGCGGGCTCCCTTGCCGGGGAGCTCGGCCTTGGCGGAGTGGCCGTCCTCGCCGGGCTGCTCGCCTTTGGCGGGGTACTCTGCCTTGGCGGAGTACCCGCCCTTGGCGGAGCGCTCTCCCTTGCCGGAGAGTTTTGCCTTGCCGGGGACGGCGGGGCCTGCGGCTCCTCGGTGACGGTCTCCGGGCGCTCTTCCCGCTGCGGCTCCACCTCTGCACAAGAGAAGATAGAAGAACCAAGACATTCAAAAAAAAGAAAAGGGAAAGAGAGATCAAAGCCCTAAGCGCGCCCCGACGAGCGAAAACAGTAAACCTCTAACTTACGCTGGGGGCTGCGCTGGGGGCTACTCCCCGGAGCGGCACTCGGGTCCGGCAAGCTCGGCTCCGGCGCGATCCCTGCTTCCGCGACGGATGGGTCTTCTACGACCTCAACTGTGGGCACCCTGACCCTCTTCGCGCGCTGCTCCAAGGTCCTGCAATCACAAGCAACAAGCAAAGTCAAGCGTCAGCAACAATTGAGATATAAGAATCAAGAAGGAGTAAGGTCTCGGGTCCTTACTCTTGGTCCTCCTCGTCGTCCTCGCTCAGCGCGGAGAAGTCAAACTCCACGGTGGGCGCGTCGGCGCGAGGAGCGGAGGATGAAGATTCCCTCGCGCGTTTCGGAGCCACCGGGGCTGGGGGCTGCGTAGGCCCAGCCCCTGTGGTGGCCGACGCCCGAGAAGTGGGCGGAGCAGCTGCTCCGCTCCGAGAAGATCCTTGCCGGCTCGGTGCCGGCCTGCGGGACGCCTCTGTCGTGGTCCGCGCGCGCGGGGCCTCTGCCGTGGCCGGCACGCCGGTCGCCCTTGGCACGTCTTGGCTCGGCCGGGGAGCTGCCCGGCGAGCTGGCTGTTGCCGGGGCGCTCGCGCCTGCTCCCCCGTCGCCGCCTTGCGGAGACGCTTCAATGGGGACTGCCTCGGGCTCGTCGGGGGCGGGGAGCTTTCCGACGAGGAGAGGTCGTCGGCGTAGAGCTCGGTGGATCCGCCGGTGTCTTCCTCCTCCCCCTCCTCTCCCTCGGCCAGTTCGCTGGCCCCAGCGCCTTGCACTGCGGGCCCCTTCCCCCTGGTGGCCCCGCTTCGTCCGGCGCCTCCACCCCTCGCGGCACCCCTGCTTCCTCCGGCTGTGCCCACCATTGCCGCGGCCTCCGTCGCGATCCCATTGATCCCGGAGTGCCTCAGCGAGGGGACCCCGGCGAGCGCGTCGGGAGGGAGCTCTAGCAGCTTGCGAATCTCCTCCTTATCCGCCTGGCTGGAGGCATCCGCGGCTTCCGCCTCCGCGGGTGTGTATCCAAAGTTTCCCGCCGCCGCGGCTGCGGCGACTTCTTCAGCGCGAGAAGCCATGTAAGCAATCTCTTGGTCGGTGGTGGCCCGCGTGTGCAGCTTGAGATCGTCCGTCTTCTCCAACACCTCCGCAAGGTTGTCGTAGAACTCGAGGACGTCGATAGGCTTGGGCGCAATCCACGTGCGCTCCAATCCATGAGAGTCGCACGCGGGCATCATAGCGACAAGGCGATCCCGGGCGCTGCTGGCGCAGAGCGGCACCACTCCCCGGGGGGCGCGGAAGTACTCGGGGTGTGCCGGGTCGAACTTGAAAAGTTCCCTGACCATACCCCGCAGCTCGAGTGTTGTGAAGTTAAAATTGAGGCCGGGGCGCAGCCTCATGATGTCTGCCGGGCCGCCGTATTGCCGCGCCGGCCTTTTCCGGTCTTGGAGGGGGGCGATCCGGCGACGAAGAAAGTCCGCGCCCACTTCAGCGACAGACAGCGGCGCCATCCGAAGACGAAGGATTCTGACGAGAGCGATATCCAGCTTGGAATCGTCGGAATCGAAATTACTCCAATCCCTGCCGCGCACGATGGGCGATGTGCGCGGCGCGGTGAAGTGTTGCGGCCGCTCCTCGACGACCCAGCACCACTCCGCACGCCACTCTTCCCACTTGCCGCGGAGCTCCCCCGGCAAGTAGGCTGATTTCTTATTCAGCCTAAACACCCAAGAGATTCCTCCGGAGAGGGGGGCGTCGGCCTCTACTCTGGGGATGAAAAAGTGCCTAAAGAGAGCTACGTTGGGCTGGATTCCTACGAAGTTTTCGCACATATGTGCGAAAACGGACATGGTGAGGATGGCGTTGGGAGTGAAGTCGAGGAGGTGGAGGCCATAAGTATTCATGATATCGCAGAAAAAGTTTGAGAAGGGAGGGCACAGACCGCAGTGGAAGAAGGCTGCGAAAAAGTAATACCCGCCGGGGTAGTGGTCCTTGGCGACGGCCGGGTAGACGCGCGTGCGGGGGTGCGCTGGGGTCTCCTTGGCCCAGAACAAATAATATTTGTTCCAAAGCTCCCGCACGCCGAGCTTCGGCGCGAAGACAATGTGCTCCTTCCGGTACGCGGCAAGCTTCGCCGCCTGATCTGACTTCTCCCGCTTGGACTTCTCCGACTTCGCCTTATCGGTCTTTGGGGCCATGGCGGACGCGGTGGAAGGAAGGGGACGAAGAGCTTAGTAGTGGCGGAGGAGTAGAGGCAAAGCGCAGAGGAATCTGAGGAAGAAGACGATGGTAATGAGTGCGCAGGGAGGGGAACCGCGCCGCTCTCTCTGCTTTTATGGGAGAGTGGGGGGCGTTTCGCCCTTCCCATTAAAGAAATCGTGGGCACGTCCCATCCCACGGCGCCGCAATCGACGCGTGCCGTTGCCGTGGGGTGCGGCGGATATGGAAGTGGATTCGGCGCGCCGCGGGCCGCGGGTGCCCGTGCACTGTTTTGGGCCTGGCCCAACAGCGCTCGGCACCGTGTGTGGCCCAGGCCCGGGGGCTCCTGTCGGTGTACTAAGGTAGGGGTACCCTAGTACCCCAACTTGTGCACGGGCAGCGGCAGCTTCCCGCGGCAGGGTTCACCACGCGCTTGCCGGAGACCTTCCTGCCCCTTATTTAGCCATTCAAAAACAAAGTATACAAGACAGAAGACCAAAACCCCGGCAAGAGGAGCTTGCCGGGAAGGCCGTCCCAGGCTCGAGATTGCTTAACTAGCACGAGGCCCTGGCAAGAGGAGCTTGTCAGGACGAATAGAAGATTTTATCTTAGAAGACCCGGCAAGGGCTCGGGGAGCGGCAAGCTTCCGGGCCCGGCAAGGTCGAGATCCCCGGCAAGGTGCTTGCCGGGGGAGGTGCGCTGTGTGCCCGCGCTCCAGCTCATCGGCCCACGCGTCGCCCTGGGGCCGCTCCAGGGACGCGTGGCGGATGGCTGTGCAGCCTGGGGGACACGGTGGCACTCCACGGCAGTGGATCCATCGCCGTGGCAGACGGAGACGCAACGGCGGGAGCTTTTGGGGTCGACGGCGACGGGCATTAAATGCCCTTGTCCCCCACTGTTAAAGTAGGTATAGACCACTGTTCTGTACTGTAGCTCCACTGTTCCCGCACTGTTACAACTACCACCTCTTTTACATTTTTACACCTTTCTCCTACGTTGACACCTGTCGGTGACCCCTTGCACTATAAAAGGAGGCCCATGCACAACGTGGAGGGGGTTCGAAACCTAGATTACTAACGGCAAACAATCGACCTGAAGAACCTGACCGCTGACTGTGCTGTCACCTTTCTCACTGGCTCCACTTCTGGCCACTTTGTGAACTTGTCGATTGCAACATACAAGTACTCAAAGCCCCCGACAGCGCGAGGGAAAGGGCCGAGGATATCGAGCCCCCAGACCGAGAAAGGCCAGGACAAAGGGATTGTTTGGAGAGCTTGAGCTGGCTGATGAACTTGCTTTGCATGGAACTGGCACGCTTCACACTTGGTTACTAGTGCAGTTGCATCTTGGAGGGCTTCTTGCCAAAAGAACCCTTGCCGGAAAGCTTTCCCGGCAAGTGCCCTTGCGCCAATGTGGTGGCCGCATATGCCTCCGTGTATTTCTGCCAACAGCTTCTGTCCATCTTCCCTGGAGATGCACTTCAACCTGACACCATTGAGTCTTCTTCTGTACAGCTCGTTATCCACAAACTGATACATACTTGACTGTCTGGTTATCTTCTCTATCTCTTGAGGGTCGTCGGGAAGTTCTCCAGTTTGTAGAAAACGGACGATCTGCTGTGCCCATGCCGGAGCTCGGGGCTCGACGGCAAGGACTAAAGGCTCGAGGTCTGCTGCGGGAACCTCAGCTTCTACGGCAAAGACCTCTGGTCCTGTCGGAGCTGTCGGTCCCCCGGCAAGCTCGCCGGGGCGAGGCTTGTCGGGAACACTTGCTTCAACTGCACAAGCCCGAGGGCTCGCAGGAGCAAACTGTTCCTCAGCGTTATCGTTGATCTTGGGAACTTTGGCGGCGGGTTCAGGAAGATCCGCCGGCAAGTAGTTGCCGGAGACCAACTTTCTCTTCTTGGATTGCCCAATTGATGGTGTAACTGATGGTTGAGTCAGCTTGAGCAAAAAGGTCCCTGGTTCCACAGGTAACTTCATCGCAGCACACTTTGAAAGGCCATCTGCAATTTCATTTTGAGCTCTCGGGATGTGCTCCATTTGCAGACCTTCAAAGTGTTCTTCAAGCTTCCTCACTTCATCTACATATGCTTCCATCAAAGGGCTCTGGTAGCTCTTGTTGACTTGTCGGACCACCAACTGAGAATCGCCCCGCACAATCAGCTTCCTGATCCCAAGTTCGGCCGCAATCCTGAGGCCGGCAAGCAAGCCTTCATATTCTGCGGTGTTGTTTGTCGCCTGCTCCCTGGGAAAGTGCATCTGGATAACATATTTGAGGTGTTCTCCGGTGGGCGCGATGAGTACCACGCCAGCACCGGCGCCTTGCAACGAGAAGGCACCGTCAAAATACATTACCCATTCACTTGTCGCTTCTTGCACGGGTACGCTCGTTTCTTGGACTTCTTCTTCTGGCGTTGGGGTCCACTCAGCAATGAACTCTGCCAAAGCTCGGCTCTGAATGGTTGAAGTACTTTCAAATTTGAGTCCGAAGCTTGACAGTTCCAGTGCCCACTCGACGATCCTGCCTGTTGCCTCTGGATTGTGTAATATCCTCTTCAACGGAAAGCGAGTGACCACTGTTATCTCATGGGCTTGGAAGTAGTGGCGCAGCTTCCTCGAGGCCATGAGGAGGCCGAAAAGCAATTTTTGCACACCGGAGTACCTTGATCTAGCTCCCTGGAGAAGGGAACTTACAAAATACACTGGGCGCTGCACCATCTTCTTCCGCACCTCTCCTTGTTCCTGCGCAGAGTCTTCCTTGTCGGGGCCAGAGCTTGTCGGGACAGCCCCCTGCTTGTCGCTAGATTCGCTTGCCGGTGACGCTGGCTCCTTGTCGGACTCCCTCTCTGCTACCAACGCAGCACTAACCACCTGGTTGGTTGCCGCTAAGTATAGCAACAACTTTTCCTGTGGTTTAGGTGCGACAAGTATAGGAGTGGAGGACAGGTACCGTTTCAAATCCTGCAACGCCGCCTCCGCTTCCGGAGTCCACTTCATGGGACCTGCCTTCTTCAAGATTTTGAAGAAAGGTAGGGCGCGTTCCGCGGATTTTGAAATGAACCTACTGAGAGCAGCAACGCAACCTGCAAGCCTTCTGACATCCTTGACGCGCTTCGGGGCTCCTATCTGCTCGATGGCTTTGATCTTGTCGGGATTGGCTTCAATCCCCCTTTGTGATACAAAGAACCCGAGAAGCTTGCCGGAGGGAACTCCAAAGACGCACTTCTCGGGGTTCAGCTTGAGCTGTATCCTGCGCAGGTTCTGAAACGTTTCTTCTAAGTCTTGAATCAGTGTTTCTTTGCTCTTGCTCTTCACCACGATGTCATCCATGTAGGCTTCTACATTCCTGTGGATATGTGGCTCAAAAGCAGTGTACACTACCCTTGCAAAAGTGGAGCCTGCATTTTTCAGTCCAAATGGCATGCGGATAAAGCAATATGTGCCACATGGAGTGATAAATGCAGTCTTCTCTTCATCTTCCTTAGCCATGAAAATCTGGTGATAGCCTGAGTATGCATCAAGAAAACAGAGTAGCTCACATCCGGCAGTGGAGTCAACGATCTGGTCAATGCGCGGCAAAGGGAAGGGATCCTTGGGACATGCTTTATTGACATCAGTGAAGTCTATACACAGTCTCCACTTCCCGTTGGCTTTGCGCACGACGACTGGGTTTGCCAACCACGTCGGATGGATCACACCTCTAACTAGGCCTGCTGCCTCTAGTTTCTTGATCTCCTCGTTGATGAACTCTTGGCGCTCCACGGCTTGCTTCCTCACTTTTTGCTTGATGGGCCGCGCATGAGGGCAGACAGCAAGCTTGTGCTCAATCACCTTCCTGGGAACACCGGGGATGTCAGATGGTTGCCAAGCAAACACATCGACATTCGCCCGCAGGAAGGCGACGAGCGCGCTTTCCTATTTGCTGTCAAGGGTGGCGCTGATGGTGAAGGTACCACCAGTGCCATCCTCCTTTGCGGACACCTTCTTGGTTGCCGGAGGAGCAGCCATTCCTCTCTTGCTCTTGCCGGTGGAGCTCGATGGAACGTCCTCGACGGCAGCGCAGCACTCCGAAGAGGTGCGGTTGCCGGAGTGTGTCCCAGAGCACTTGCCGGACTTGGTCTTCGTCTTCTTCCCCCCGGGAGCTTCAGCGGCAAGAGTATCCTTCTCGGCCGCAGCTGCCGCATCCCGGTAAATCTTGTCGGCGCAAATAAGCGCATCTTTCTTGTCGCTATGGACAGTGATGACGCTTATCGGCCCCGGCATCTTCAGCACGTTGTAGGCATAGTGGGAAGCTGCCATGAACTTGGCGAGGGCGGGACGGCCGAGTATCCCATTGTAGGGCAATGGAATATCAGCAACGTCAAAGGTGATGCGCTCAGTCCTGAAGTTGAGCTCCCCGCCAAAGGTCACCGGCAGAGTAATCTTTCCTTTGGGCTTGCTCCTTCCCGGGTTGATTCCTTGGAATGAACCGGTCTCTTCGAGCTCGCCGTCTTGAATCTGGAGTTTCTTGATCACAGCAGAGGAGATCAAGTTCAGCCCGGCCCCGCCGTCAACCAACATTTTGGTGACCTTGAGGTTGCGGATGGTGGGGGAGACCAGCATCGGCAAGCACCCGACCGCCGTGGTGCGGTCAGGGTGATCCTCAAGGTCAAAAATGATGGGCGTGCTGGACCATTTGAGGAGCCTGCGCGACTCCACGGGCGGCTCCGCTGCATTTACCTCACGCACCCACTGTTTCAGCTGGCGGTGGGAGGTGTGCAGGGAGGCGCCACCGTCGACGCACAGGACCTCCGTGGCCTTCTGGAACTCCTGCTCGCTGTTCTCGTCGTCCTCCATGTCTTCATCGTCGTCTTCGTCGTTGTCGCGGCCCCGGGGAGGTCGATCTCCTTGCCGCTGCTTGGCCTTGCCGCGGCGTCCTCCCCGGCCATTGAATGGCCGCTTCTTGCTGGGCTCTTCCCCGCCACCTTGGGCCTTCTCCTTGTCGCGCCTCTCGTACTCAGCCTTTTGCTGCTCGACGAGGTACTCGACGCGCTTGCAGTTGGAGAGGTCGTGACCCTTGGTGCGGTGAATCTTACAGTATTGCTTGTCGGAGCTACCCGGCTTGTCGGCCCCCGCCGCAGGGGCAGGCTCCTTGCCGGAGCCGCCAGCCTGCGCTTGCTTGGCGGGGGCTTCCTTGCCGGACTTCTCGACGGCAAGCACTTCCTTCTTGCCCTTCTTCCTGTTGTTCCGCCGCCGGCTCTTCTTTGCCGGGGCGGCGTCGTCGCTGTCGCTTCCCCCTGCGCCAGCATCCTCCCCGGGGAGTTTCCTCCCCTCTTCTGCACGGGCGCACTTGTCGGCAAGAGCGTAGAGCTCGCTGACGTCCCTGATCTTGGTCATCGCCATCTCCTCACGCATGCGGCGGTTACGCACGTTCTGATGGAACGCGCTGATAACCGCAGCAGGGTGAACATCGGGGATGTTGTGCTGTACCCGACTGAAACGTTGGATATACTTGCGCAGGGGTTCGCCTTCCTTCTGGGCCAAAATGTGGAGATCGCTCTCCTGGCCATGGGGTTTGTGGCCGCCGGTGAAGGCGCCAACAAACTGATGGCAGAGGTCGGCCCAAGAAGAGATAGAGCCTTCCGGCAAGTGCATGAGCCACGAACGGACGTTCGGCTTCAGCACGAGCGGGAAGTAGTTGGCTAGGATCTTCTCGTCGCGCCCCCCGGCAGCTTGCACTGCTATGGTGTAGACGCTGAGAAACTCCGAGGGGTGCGTCTTGCCGTCGTACTTCTCCGGTACGTCGGGCTTAAAGTTCTTCATGCTGGGCCACTGGACGCGCCGCAGCTCGCGGGTGAACGCAGGGCAGCCTGCCGCGTACGGCAAGTCGCCTGGTTCACCGGGCGCGGGTGCGTCGACAGCGTTCCCAGCTCTCTTGTCGGATTGTCGCCGAGCTTCTCGGTGGCGCTCGATCGTGGTCCGAGCGTCTTCATCTCGCCGGTCGTCGAGGACCTGGCGCTGGTCCCGACGGGCCCGCGGGTCCGACGAGGCTGTGGAGCCGTCGTCGGGGTTGTTCCGGCGGGGCGGCGTCTTCTGCTTCTGCGGCGGGGAGTGCACGCTTGTCGCACCCCCGGCAGTCTTGTCGCCGATAGCCTTCGTCTTCTCGGCCTGCCGCGGCCGCGAGGCCGACGGCTGCTGCGGAGAGTCGTTGTTGGCGAAGTCTATCAGGCTCCGGATAGTGGCCCTCCATTCCTCGGCCTTGTCGGCCGCTGGAGGAAAATCGAGGAGCAGCTGCGCCCTTGCGAGCGCTTCTGCCGGAGTAGTGGGGAACGCGGGCGAGCGGTGCGAGGAGCGGGATACGCTCGGACTTCTAACGACGTTAGAAGGAGCGGGGTCCCGTGCCGGCGCCTTCGCTTTGCTTGTGCCCGGACGGGGGTCCGGGGCGTCCCGTGAACCTCCAGTATGGCCTTGTCCCAGCAAGCGGATACCACCTCCCGTGGCATGGCGCTGCGGGGTCGTCGTATGTTGCGATGGACGTGGCGCGTCCACGGAGACCGAGGTCCGGTCGTCCGTCCTGTTCTTGGATCTGGTGGCACCGTGAGTGTCCTCGCCGGCAACCACCCTTCCGACGGCGTCTCCCCCGCCCACCGTTGGCTCTGGTGGCGGCGGATGAGACGCAGACGGGCCCCCGACCTCCGAAGGCTTCTTCTTCGGGGCCATGGAGTTGTCGCTGATGAAGTTGTTGACGAAACTTGGAGAGGTTAATGAAGATTGCGCCCGCGCGAACGCCGGATCAGGTTCGCACAACCTCGACGCCCCCTACCTGGCGCGCCAAAGATGTCGGGGGAAACTGTCCGCCACGAACACCTATGGGACCGGAGCCCCTTGTCTGTGCGGTACGAGGGCGGAGGGAGCACGAAGAGCAGATCGAGGCAGACGCGCGGGCAATTTTTACCCAGGTTCGGGCCGCACGGATGCGTAAAACCCTACTCCTGCTTGGTTGTGTATTGAGTTTGGGCGCTCGGAGCTTGAAGGAGCAGCTACACGAGCGTGAGAATGATCTAGGTTTCGAACCGAACCGAACCCCCCCCCACGTTGTGCATGGGCCTCCTTTTTATAGTGCAAGGGGTCACCGACAGGTGTCAACGTAGGAGAAAGGGGTAAAAATGTAAAAGAGGTGGTAGTTGTAATAGTGCGGGAACAGTGGAGCTACAGTACAGAACAGTGGTCTATACCTACTTTAACAGTGGGGGACAAGGGCATTTAATGCCCGTCGCCGTCGACCCCAAAAGCTCCCGCCGTTGCGTCTCCGTCTGCCACGGCGATGGATCCTCTGCCGTGGAGTGCCACCGTGTCCCCCAGGCTGCACAGCCATCCGCCACGCGTCCCTGGAGTGGCCCCAGGGCGACGCGTGGGCCGATGAGCTGGAGCGCGGGCACACAGCGCACCTCCCCCGGCAAGCACCTTGCCGGGGATCTCGACCTTGCCGGGCCCGGAAGCTTGCCGCTCCCCGAGCCCTTGCCGGGTCTTCTAAGATAAAATCTTCTATTCGTCCTGACAAGCTCCTCTTGCCAGGGCCTCGTGCTAGTTAAGCAATCTCGAGCCTGGGACGGCCTTCCCGGCAAGCTCCTCTTGCCGGGGTCTTGGTCTTCTGTCTTGTATACTTTGTTTTTGAATGGCTAGATAAGGGGCAGGAAGGTCTCCGGCACGCGCGTGGTGAACCTTGCCGCGGGGGGGGGGCTGCCGCTGCCCGTGCACAAGTTGGGGTACTAGGGTACCCCTACCTTAGTACACCGACACTGCATTTGAGAATCTTGCTCGATTCTCCCGGATGCCCCTCTGGATAGAGAGGATCTTGAGTGCTAGTTCCTCCTCGGGTCTTAATCCCGAAAGCCTACAAATAATCTTGTTTGGCATTGTTAGCAAGCAAATATTTTTGCACATTAGAAATTTGGTCAAGCTGAGTTTGAACCATATGAAAATGCTTCACAAGACATTGAACATTATTAACTGTTCTACCTAAAACATCAAGCAGACTTTTGATAGCAAGGGAATTATCATGCAATTGACTTTGTATCCTCTCATTAAAATGATTTTGTTTCAGAATAAAATTATCAAACTCATCTAAACATTGATCAGGAGGCTTACCATGAGGGATGTCACTTGCGTTGAAATCTAAAAGAGAGTGTACCTCTACCATAGGAGGGTGAGTGGTAGGCTCACACAACTTCTCAATAGGGGGTAGATTCTTCACGTCTTCAGCTTTAATACCTTTCTCACTTCTTTGCTTCTCGCATATCTTCGGGGCTTAGAACAAACATGCCCCTCTTCTTTGGTGGTGGAGGTGGTTCAGGGACGGACCAATCTTCATGGTTTTTGGCAATCCTGCCCATCAAATCTTCTGCATCTTTCGGCGTCCTTTTCCTGAAAACACAACCAGCACAACTGTCCAAATAGGACCTGGATTCATCAGTTAGACCAGCATAGAATATATCGATTAATTCGTTCTTAGGGACTTCATGTCCTGGTCTAGCCCGAATCAGACCGCAGTACCTCCCCCAAGCTTTAGGGAGGGACTCATCCTGCAACTGTTTAAAGTTATAAATTCTTTGTAAAGCAGCATGTTGCATGTAAGCAGGAAAGTACTTATCAACAAAAGAGTGAGCTAAGTCTTGAGGACTCTTAATGGAACCGCATGGGAGTGAATCATACCATGCTTTAGCACCTTCCTTCAAGGAGAAAGGAAGAAGCTTGGTCACATAAAAGTATCGTATCTTCTCATCTGTGGTAAACAGGCCACCCAACTCACCGAGTTTAGTCAGGTGTGCAATAGCATCATCATTTTCTCTGCCATAAAAGGGGTCAGCTTCAACCATAGGTATAAGTGAAAGATCAACAGAGAAATCATAATCAGGATCATCAATGCATATAGGAGATGTAGCAAATTCAGGATCAGGAACGGTTTTGTTCTTCAAAGAGTGTTTTTCAAACAGCTTCTTAATAACTTCAGGGTCAGAGCCAGAAAACTCTGTCAGTTCCCTGCATAAATCTTCATCAAGCATATAGTAATCATCATCAAGGAGTCTCTCCTTGAGTTTACTCAAATCAGGATAATCATAAGTTTCACCAATAGGGTAGCGAGTAACAGGAATTTCAATTCCAGACTTTTTAGCAGCAGCAGCGATCTGTTTCTCAAGAGCATAACCAAGGGAACTAATATCATCAACAGTAGTAGAAGCATCATCAAGAGTATCGGACATAGTAACAGATTCAGTAGGAGCATCATGTGGTGGTGGTGAGGCAAACTTACTCATAACAGAACGTGAATCAAGTGTAGCACTAGTGCTCAGAACAGTACCTCTTCTTGTAGTGGATAGTAAGATCGGAACCTTGGGGTCTCCTTTCTTACCCATAGCGAATGAAGTGCAGCAGGTAGGATACTTCAAGTAGACTTGTAAATATTGCTATGCTCCCCGGCAACGGCGCTAGAAAACGGTACTTGATAACCCTCAACCGTAAGGGATCGAGATAGTCTTCGCGGGTAAGAATAACCCAATTTATTGATTCGACACACGGGGAGCCAAAGAGTATTTATAAGCTTTGACAGTTGAGTTGTCAATTCAACCGCACCTGAAATATACTTACTTGCAACAAAAGATAAGTGGTAACAGTGATATGATAGTGATGATAGTGATAGTAAAAGTAAACAGCAAAAGTAAATAGTAAAGGTAAATGGCAAAAGTAGCAACTAGTAACAAGCAGGATTTAAAACACTATAGGCTAGGGAGACGGATGGTTGGGCGCTGCATGGATGAGATATATCATGATTCTAACTTGGGGAAAGGCACACGGAAAAGTAATGATCATCTAGGCAAATATCAAACATTAGGCATGTATCCCGTAGGTAGTTGTACGTGCTTGCAATAAGAACTTGCACAACATCTTTTGTCCTACCATCCCGCTACGAACTGGGCCAAAAGGAACTTATGGAGATTAAGGTGCTCCTGTCAAAGAGCACCGGAACAAAGCAATGAACTCAATGGATACATGTAATCCTCAAACTACGGACCATCCCCTTTGGTGTCCCAAGCTGTCACTTTTGGGATCGCCGGTTCCGAACCGTAATAGGTGCATACAACTCATAAATAGGATCAAGAACACAAATATATTCATGCAAACACATATGGTTCAGATCTGAAATCATGGCACTCGGGCCCTAAGTGACAAGCATTAAGCATAACAAGTTGAAGCAAAGATGATAAACACCATAGTAGATGATAGGCAACATGCCCCCAACGATCTGACAAACTATTACATGATCTAACTCATCCAATCCCTACCATCCCCTTCGCCTACAGCAGGGGATTACTCACACATGGAAGGAGAAGTCATGGAGGGATGATGGAGTGGTGATGATGATGACGATGGCGACGATCTCCCCTCTCCGGAGGCCAATTCAGCCTCCAGATTAGCCCTCCCGAAGAAGAACAGAGGGTGGCGGCGGCTCATCGACGAAAACTGGGAAAAGAACTTCTGATCTGGGATTTCTCCCTCACGAGCTAAAATACGAGTCAAAGTAGGGCACCAGGGGAGGTGGGGCCCACCCAGGCGACCCCCCGGCGCGGCCAGGGGGTGGGCCACGCCACCAGGGCGCCTGGGCCCCCCTGGCCCCCTTCTGGCCCCTCTTCTGGCTCCGGGTTCCTTCGGGTGCGTGGATTTTCTGTGATTTTTCGTGGATTTTTCTGAGATACCTAAAAATCCGTTTTCCTGCACACAATAAAACCATACAGGCAGCTCTGCTGAAAACAGCATCAGTCCGGGTTAGTTTAGTTCAAATCATGCAAGAATGAGGTCAAAACAATATCAAAAGTGTTTGGAAAAGTAGATACGTTTGAGACGTATCAGGACCTCCTCCTCAAAGAACTCCTCCCAAACAAGTACATTTTATTTGTGTACAATTTCTAAAAATTTTGGTCCACAAAAAATTATCAACAAAACTTCATAAGATTGATGGCAACTACTCATAGGGGTGCATAGAGACTATATTGAGCATTCAAACTACTTAGAACTCTAAGAATTCAACATGCAAGCTCATCTACAACAGCACCAAGAGTAGCTAATTACTCAATATATAAACCACTGAAGCAAAAAATAATTGGAGCAATGGAGGAGTCACATACCAAGCAACAATCCCCCAAAACAGTTTCAAAAATGGAGCAAAGAGATTGAAATCCGTGGGTTTGAGAGAAAGAACACGAAAGAGGAAGCAATGGTGAATTTTTTCTGGAGGTAGGTGATGATGTGGGATAAAAAGATAAGTGACGGGGCCCACGTGGGGACCACAACCCACCAGGGCACGCCTGGGGGTGCTGGCGTGCCCAGGTGGGTTGTGCCCACGTGGTGCACCCCCCCTCTGATGTTCTTTGCACTAAATATTCAAAAATATTCAGAAAAAATCGTGGTAAATTTTCAGGATATTCTGAACACTTTTATTTTTGGGTCGTTTTTTATTGCACGGAAAAACAGTAATCAGACAAAACATGGCATTTTTTTATTTAGACAAAGAAAAACAAAAAACAAATGGTAGGGATAGAATTTTGTGCTCACTAGATTCCTCAACTTCATACCTCTCGAAATGATTAATTAGTAAGGTTGATCAAGTCTTATTAACAACCACTTCCAACTGGCATGAGACCGAAGAATTTTCGCAAAACACTAAGTTACCTCCACGGGGATATGCACATGCCCAACAATAAGTATTTCATATTTCTTTTTGACTGTAGGTAGAGGGATGTGGAAACTCCCAATAGCAAGTGTTGGAGAATTTTCATTGATATTGATACTATTTACTTGGAATTGTTTCTTCGAAAAATGTGTTGTGTGCTCATTACCATTGATATGAAACGTGACCTTGCTTTTGTTGCAATCAATAACAGCCCCTGTAGTGTTTAAAAAGGGTCTAACAAGAATAATAGACATATTGTCATCCTCGGGCATCTCAAGTATAACAAAGTCAGTTAGAATAGTAACATTGGCAACAACAATGGGCACATCCTCACAAATACCAATAGGTATAGCAGTTGATATGTCAGCCATTTGCAAAGATATCTCAGTAGGTGTAAGCTTATCCAAATCAAGTCTTTTATATAAAGAGAAAGGCATGACACTCACACCAGCTCCCAAGTCACACAAAGCAGTTTTCACATAGTTTCTTTTTATAGAGCAAGGTATGGTTGGTATTCTCGGATCTCCAAGTTTTTTAGGTACTCCATCTTTAAAAGAGTAATTAGCAAGCATGGTGGAGATTTCAGCTTCCGTAATTTTTCTTTTATTAGTGATGATGCCTTTCATATACTTTGCATAAGGGGCCATCTTTAAGATATCCGTCAAGCGGGTACGCAAAAACACTGGTCTAAGCATTTCAGCAAAGCGTTCAAATTCTTCATCATCCATCTTCTTAGTTGATTTAGGTGGGAAAGGCATTGGTTTTTGTACCCATGGTTCTGTTTCCCTCCCATGTTTCCTAGGAACAAAGTCCCTTTTATCATATCTTTTATTTTTAAGTTGTGGGTTATGAAGATCAACATCAGGTTCTATCTCAACATCATTATCTAGTTGTTTATTATTGTCTGGTTGAGCATCTTTATGGACATCAGCATTATCTTTTTTCATTTCCACTAGATGAATGTTCATTACCAGATTGAGTTTCAGCATCAGAGATAGAAACATCGTTATTAATTTCAGGGGGGTTTCCACGTTCACTATTGGTGTGCAAAGTCCTATCATTTTTGTTTTTGTTTTTCTTTCTAGAAGGACTAGGTGCATCAATGTTAAGACTTTGTGAATCTTTTTCAATTCTCTTTGGATGTCCCTAGGGATAAAGTGGTTCCTCGGTCATTTTACCTCCTCTAGTTGCTACTCTAACAGCAAAGTCATTTATATTATTATTCATTTCATCAAGTATTTCTTTCTGATATTTAGCAACTTGTTTTAACTGAGTTTGAACCATATAAGCATGTTTTCTAACACCCCTAACATCCTTAGAAGTTATAAATAAAAAGTTACTCAAACGAGCATCATATCAGAGTTATATTTCAATTGTTTCATTACATTTGCATTGAAGTGATCTTGTTTCACAATATAATTATCAAACTCATCAAGGCATTGACGAGGATGCTCATTGTAAGGGATATCACCTACATCAAATTTTAGCAAAGAATTTACCTCAACCACCTTGGGTGGTGGTATGTTAAGTCCATGTATTTCTTCAATAGGCGGTAAATTCTTAATATCATCGGCTTTAATACCCTTTTCCTTCATACTTTTCTTTGCCTCCTGCATATCTTCGGGACTAAGATATAAGATTCCCCTCTTCTTAGGAGTTTGTTGAAGCGCCGCAAGATCATCATAATTTTTCAATATGTTATTCAATAATTCCTCAGCTTGTTCAACAGTTCTTCCCCTCAAAACACAACTGATACGTCTCCAACGTATCTATATTTTTGATTGTTCCATGCTATTATATTATCCGTTTTGGATGTTTTATATGCATTATTAGGTTATTTTATATTATTTTTGGGACTGACCTATTAACCTAGAGCCCAGTGCCAGTTTCTGTTTTTTCCTTGTTTTTGAGTTTTGCAGAAAAGGAATATCAAACGGGGTCCAAACGGGACGAAACTTTACGAGGATTTTTCTTGGGCTAGAAGACATCCAGAGGACTGGGAGTGCACATCAGGGGATCCACGAGGCGGCAACAAGGACGGAGGGCGTGTCCCCACCCTTGTGGGCCCCGCCGTGACTCCACCGACCTATTTCTTCTGCCTATATATTCACATATATTCCAGAAACCCTAGAGAAGGCATCGAAACCACTTTTCCACCATCGTAACTTTTTGTATCCACGAGATCCCATCTGGAGTCCTTTTCCGGTACTCTGCCGGAGGGGGATTCGACCATGGAGGGAATCTATATCAACCCTATTGCCCTTCCGATGAAGCATGAGTAGTTTACCACAGACCTACGGGTCCATAGCTAGTAGCTAGATGGCTTCTTCTCTCTCTTTGATTCTCAATACCATGTTCTCCTCGATGTTCTTGGATATCTATATGATGTAATCTTCTTTTGCGGTGTGTTTGCCAAGATCCGATGAATTGTGGATTTATGATCAGCTTATCTATGAATATTATTTGAATCTTCTCTGAATTCTTGTGTGCATGATTTGATATCTTAGTGATTATCTTCGAACTATCGGTTTGGTTCGGCCAACTAGATTGGTTTTTCTTGCAATGGGAGAAGTGCTTTGCTTTGGGTTCAATCTTGCGGCGCTCAATCCCAGTGACAAAAAGGGACATGACACGTATTGTATTGTTGCCATCGAGGATAACAATATGGGGGTTTCATCATATTGCTTGAGTTAATTCCGCTACATCATGTCATCTTACTTAATGTGTTACTCTGTTCTTTATGGACTTAATACTCTAGATGCAGAATCGTTTCGATCGATGTGTGGAGTAATAGTAGTAGATGCAGTTAGCAGTCGGTCTACTTGACACGGACGTGAGGCCTATATTCATGATCATTGCCTTATATATCGTCATAATTATGCGCTCTTCTATAAATTGCTTGGCAGTAATTTGTCTACCCACCGTGATATTTGCTATCTTGAGAGAAGCCTCTAGTGAAACCTATGGCCCCGGGGTCTATTTTCCATCATATAAGTTTCTGATCTACTATTTTGCAATCTTCTACTTTCTAATCTATAAACCAAAAATACCAAAATATTTACTTTACAATTTATTTATCTCTATCGGATCTCACTTTTGCAAGTAACCGTGAAGGGATTGACAATCCCTTTATCGTGTTGGGTGCAAGTTGTTTATTGTGTGTGCAGGTATTTGGCGACTTGTGCATTGTCTCCTACTGGATTGATACCTTGGTTCTCAAGATGAGGGAAATACTTACTCTACTTTGTTGCATCACCCTTTCCTGTTCAAAGGAAAAAACCAACGCAAGCTCAAGAGGTTGCAGGAAGAATTTCCGGCACCGTTGCCGGGGAGATCTACGCCAAGTCAAGAGTCAAGATTTTTGTCTTCTGTCAACTCGCCAATTTCTGGTGCCGTTGAGATCTACGTCAAATCAAGACATACCAAGTACCCTTCATAAAACTCTCATCTCTTGCATTTACATTATTTTCCATTCGCCTCTCGTTTTCCTCTCCCCCACTTCTAAAACGATTTTCGAAAAGATTTTCCTTTTTCCTTCGCCTTTTATTCGCCCTTCTTCCGTTCGCTTTT
Source organism: Secale cereale (assembly GCA_902687465.1). Classification (NCBI taxonomy): domain Eukaryota; kingdom Viridiplantae; phylum Streptophyta; class Magnoliopsida; order Poales; family Poaceae; genus Secale; species Secale cereale. Next base: position 413,762,287 of record LR738713.1, read on the forward strand.
TCGTTTGCTATCTTTGCTTGTGTTGCCATGTGTCTTCTATTTTGCTTGCATCTTTGCTTGCTAAAAATCTATTCATATGGATCACCTCAAAGTTTTCTACTTGGATCATCTTCAATCCATATGTGCTCGTGTTGAAACCCCAACTAGTTTAGTTGAGGGGAAATCCTTAGATGAGCATGCTCATTTTATGCGTCACCATTTTTCTGAAAAAGGGAGACTCTTATGGAATAAAATAAATTGTTTGCTTTGTTATGCTTGGAGTGTTTGTGAACTTTGTGATTTTACTTGTTGATCTAAGAACCCTAAAAAACACCTTCCCTACCTATGTGAGTTTAATGATGATGAAATCTTATCTTCTTATGAAATGGGTGTTTATAGTTACTATGATATCCAACAAATTGAATAATTTATTTCTTTTAAGGGTGCTTATGAAGTTGCTTCTTTGATTGAAAAGTATGATATTACTCTCTACAAATCTGAAAGTTTTGACATACTTAAAAATTGCTATGAAAACTATGCTCACAATGCCTATGTCAAATAATTTATTGAGAGAATGACCGTTGCTTTGGAAGAAAATAATGATATACATGAATCTATAGAGAATTATGATTCCGATGATTTGATTGGGATATATTCCCTTGATGAACATGATGCTTGCTATTCTCGTGGCCATGATACCAATATTTATGGAGATGAATTTGCTATAGTTCCTTATGTTAAACATGAGATTATTGCTATTGCACCCATACTTGATAGGTCCTTGAATCAAAAGCATGATTTCAATAATGTTATTATAAATTCTACTAATGACAATTGTGATAATGATATGCAAAACCCTAAGCTTGGGGATGCTAATTTTGCAATGTCTACTACTTGTTGCAATGCTCATGATTGGGGTGATTCTTCTTATGATCTTGAAAATTTATTTAAACCCCATGATGAATATGAGATTGATAATAATGTTTGCAATAATATTGAAGGTGGGTTTGGAAGAGTGTCAACTTCAAATCCCACATATTTGGAGAATGATCAATCTTATGATTTTTTGATAAAGGTGGGTTTGGAGAGGTCATGACTTTAGTTAATGATAATCCCACTATTTTGGAAGAGTGTCAACTTTGCATGCATGTGGATTGTGAAGAAAATATGTTATGTGATAGCTATATTGTTGAGTTTGAATATGATCCTACATGCAATTATTATGAGAGAGGAAAATATGGTTGTAGAAATTTGCATATTAGTAAATTACTCTCTTCATGTTGAGATTCTATCGTGTCTTTCTTCTCCCTTGCTTATGCTAGTTTTTGCTTGCCTCGATAATTTATTTACTTATACAATTCCTATGCATAAGAAGTATGTTAGACTTAAATGTGTTTGTCACGTATTTTATGATGCTCTCTTTGTGCTTCAATTTTTTCTTTTTTATGTGAGCATCATTGAAATCTCAATGCCTAGCTAAGGGCGTTAAACAATAGCGCTTGTTGGGGGGCAACCCAATTTTATTTTTGCTTTTTGCTTTTTGGTTCTGTTTTTCAATTTTCACACATTATTACTTCCTTAGTAATTGTGTTTTGGTGTTTTAATTAGTGTTTGAGCCTACTAAGACCTTTGGGATGGCTTACGGTGATCGTTGATTTGATTTTGCTGAAAAACAGAAACTTTTGCGCCCAGTGCAGAAAATTCAATAATTCGTTGGAACATGAAAACCTTCTGAATTTTCTACACAAAATTGATATATAAATTCCCCACGTCATCCTAATTTTTCATAATTTTTATAGTTACGGAAATATGTGAAGTTTTCAGATTGTTACAGACTTTCCTGTTTTTGACAGTTTCTGTTTTCTATGTGTTATTTGCTTATTTTGATGAATCTATGGCTAGTATCGGGGGGTATGGACCATGGAAAAGTTGGAATACAATAGATATTACACCAATATAAAATAAGAATAATATCACAACAGTACCTTGAGTGGTTATTTTCTTTGTTTTACTAACGGAGCTCGCGTGTTTTCTGTTGAGTTTTGTGTTGTGAAGTTTTCTAGTTTTGGGTAAGGATTTGATGGACTATAGAATAAGGAGTGGCAAGAGCCTAAGCTTGGGGATGCCCAAGGCACCCCAAGGTAAAATTCAAGGACAATCAAGAGCCTAAGCTTGGGGATGCTGTCGTGGAATTAACACGGCAGATGTCCGGTTTAACGGACTTAGGTGTGAGGCCGCGCATCTATGTAGTAGCTTGAGAGGGGTTGAGCGGAATCGAGAGACGCAATGCAAGATAAGGGTTTAGACAGCTTCGGGCCCCGGTAAACATCATCCGGTAATAGCCCTACGTGATGTTTGGGGTTAGGTCTCATTATGATCCTCATGGTGTCGCCGGTAAACCGGCTCTTTGTGTCTAGCCCTAGAAACTTGTGAGAACTTGTCAGAACCTGCCTAACTTGTCCCTCTTTGGGGAGCCCTGCCCCTCCTTATATATGTTGAAGGGGAGGGTTACATGACTAGTCCTAGTAGGATTAGGATTACTCTATTACAAGGAGTCCTAGTCTTGCTTCCTTTGTAGGAGAATATTCCTTATGCTTTCTTCATAAACCTGCCCACCATAACATGAACCGGCCTTCTGGGCCTTGGGCCTTGTCATCCGTGATCCGCGAACCGGGTTACCAGTGAGTGGTATTATTTAGGCAGGTTGCTTGTAAACCGTCTGGTTAGGACGGATCGCCAGTGAATCACCAAGTGTAAACCGTCTCAAGTAAACCGCCAAGTCCGGCCGGGTTACACCGCGGGGTATATCCCCGACAGATGCCCCGGGAAGGCATCCCCTCTTTTGTCTTCGTCTATCGGTAACTTTACTTGAGCTATATTTTTGTTCTTCACATTATATGTGTTTTGCTTGGAGCGTCTTGTATGATATGAGTCTTTGCTTTTTAGTTTGCCACAATCATCCTTGCCGTACACACCTTTTTGAGAGGAAAACACTTGAATCGTGATTTATTAGAATACTCTATGTGCTTCACTTATATCTTTCGAGCTAGGCAATTTTGCTCTAAGTGCTTCACTTATGCGGTGGTTTTATTTTATAGAAATTGTTGAACTCTCTTGCTTCACTTATATTATTTTGAGAGTTTCTGAAAACAACATGGTAATTTGCTTGGCTTATGAATTTAGTCCAAATATGATAGGCGTCCAAAGGAGATATAATAAAAACTTCCATATAAAGAGCACTGAATATTATGAAAAGTTTGATTCCTTATAATTGTTTTGAGATGTTGAGATGGTAATATTAGAGTCATGCTAGTGGTAGTTTTTTAGGTTAAAGAAATAATTGTGTTAAGGTTTGTGATTCCCGTAGCATGCACGTATGGCCTATGTAACCAAATTGGCGTGCATTGTATCTTGATTGTTTTATCTTTGCGTGAAGGTCGGGGCGCGCGATGGTTAACTCCTACCAACCTCCCCCCTATGCGTCGTAGTGTTTTGCTTTGAGGGATAAGTAGATTTTTCGCAATAAGTATGTGAGTTCTTTATGACTAATGTTGAGTCCATGGATTATCGCACTCTCACCCTTCCACCTTGCTAGCCACTCTAGTACCGCGCAATTCTCATCGGTGCATCAAACCACCTTACACCCTTCCTCAAAACAGCCACCATACCTACCTATTATGGTATTTCCATAGCCATTCCGAGATAAATTGCCATGTAACTCCACTGTTCCGTCTGTTATGACACACATCATCATTGTCATATTGCTTTGCATGATCATGTAGTTGACATAGTATTTGTGGCAAGGCCACCATTCATATTTTTCATACATGTCACTCTAGATCATTGCACATCCTGGTACACCACTGGAGGCATTCATATAGAGTCATACTTTGTTCTTGTATTGAGTTGTAATATCGAGTTGTAAGTAAATAAAAGTGTGATGATCGTCATTATTAGAACATTGTCCCATGTGAGCTTTTAAATAAAAGAGGACAATGAAGCCCAAATAAATAAAAGATGCCAAAGAAGCTCACAAAAAAGAGGCCAAAGATCCCAAAATAATAATAATAAATGAGAGAAAAAGAGAGAAGGGACAATGTTACTATCTTTTTCCACACTTGTGCTTCAGAATAGCACCATGTTCTTCATGATAGAGAGTCTCCTATGTTGTGACTTTCATATACTAGTGGGAATTTTTCATTATAGAACTTGGCTTGTATATTCCAACGATGGGCTTCCTCAAATGCCCTATGTCTTCATGAGCAAGCAAGTTGATGCACACCCACTAGTTTTCTTTTGAGCTTTCATACACTTATAGCTCTAGTGCATCCGTTTCATGGCAATCCCTACTCACTCACATTGATATCGATTGATGGACAACTCCCTAGTCCATTGATTTTCCTAGTTGATGTGAGACTTTCTCCCACCTTTTTCCTATCACCGCCTTCTATTCCACCCATAGTGCTATGTCCATGGCTCGCGCTCATATATTGTGTGAAGAGTTGAAAAAGTCTTGAAAAAGTAGAGTATTAAAGCAATTGCTTGGCTGACACCAGGATGGGCATGAGGGGTGTCTTGTGTTAAGAAAAGGGAGCATAAGGACTATATGATTTGTAGGGATAACGTTCTTTAGCCATGTTATTTTTAAAGCTTTGTAGATTAATTTTGGTATGCTCGAAGTATTACTGTTTTGATATTGATAAACTTTTATTTTAAGTATTATGGATCTGAACATACATGCCACAATAAAGAAGAATTGCATTGATAAATATGTTGGGTAGCATTCCACATCATTTTTTTTATCATTTACCTACTCAAGGACGAGCAGGAATTAAGCTTGGGGATGCTTGATACATCTCCAATGTATCTATAATTTTTTATTGTTCCATGCTATTATATTATCTGTTTTGGATATTTTATATGCATTATTATGCTATTTATATTATTTTTGGGACTGACCTATTAACCTAGAGCCCAGTGCCAGTTTCTGTTTTTCCTTTTTTTGAGTTTCGCAAAAAAGGAATATCAAATGGGGTCCAAAAGAACAAAACTTTACAAGTATTTTTCTTGGACCAGAAGACATCCAGAGGACTTGGAGTGCACGTCAGGGGAGCCACGAGGCGGCCACAATGACAGAGGGCGCGCTCAGGGGGGTAGGGCGCGCCCCCCACCCTTGTGGGCCCCCCATGACTCTACCGACCTATTTCTTCCGCCTATATATTCACATATATTCCAGAAACCCTAGAGGAGGCATCGAAACCACTTTTCCTCCTTTGTAACTTTCTGTATCCATGAGATCCCATCTAGAGGCCTTTTCTGGTACTCTGTCGGAGGGGGATTCGACCATGGAGGGCATCTACATCGACCCTATTGCCCTTTCGAAGAAGCGTGAGTAGTTTACCACAGACCTACGGGTCCATAGCTAGTAGCTAGATGGCTTCTTCTCTCTCTTTTATTCTCAATACCATGTTCTCCTCGATGTTCTTGGAGATCTATCAGATGTAATCTTCTTTTGCAGTGTGTTTGCCAAGATCCGATGAATTGTGGATTTATGATCACCTAATCTATGAGTATTATTTGAATCTTCTCTGAATTCTTATATGCATGATTTAATATCTTCATAATTCTCTTCGAACTATCGGTTTGGTTTGGCCAACTAGATTGGTTTTTCTTGCAATGGGAGAAGTGCTTTGCTTTGGGTTCCATCTTGTGGTGCTCAATCCCAGTGATAGAAAGGGACATGACACGTATTGTATTGTTGCCATCGAGGATTACAAGATGGGGTTTTCATCATATTGCTTGAGTTAATTCCGCTTCATCATGTCATCCTACTTAATATGTTACTCTGTTCTTTATGGACTTAATACTCTAGATGCAGAATCGTTTCAGTTGATGTGTGGAGTAATAGTAGTAGATGCAGGCAGGAGTCGGTCTACTTGACATGGACTGATGCCTATATTCATGATCATTGCCTTAGATATCGTCATACTTATGCGCTCTTCTATCAATTGCTTGGCAGTAACTTGTTTACCCACCGTGATATTTGCTATCTTGAGAGAAGCCTCTAGTGAAACCTATGGCCCCCGGGTCTATTTTCCATCATATTAGTTTCCGTTCTACTATTTTGTAATCTTTTACTTTCCAATCTATAAACCAAAAATATCAAAAATATTTACTTTAAAGTTTATTTATCTCTATCAGATCTCACTTTTGCAAGTATCCGTGAAGGGATTGATAACCCCTTTATCGTTTTGGGTGCAAGTTGTTTATTGTTTGTGCAGGTATTTGGCGACTTACGCGTTGTCTCCTACTGGATTGATACCTTGGTTCTCAAACTGAGGGAAATACTTACTCTACTTTGTTGCATCACCCTTTCCTCTTCAAGGGAAAAACCAACGCAGGCTCAAGAGGTAGCAACAACCAACACAACTATCTAGGAAATCCCTAGAAGCATCTGTTAGTCCATTATAGAAGATATAAACTATTTCATTTTTCTTAAGTGGATGATCAGGCAAAGCTTTTAGCAATTGGATAAGCCTCCCACAAGCTTGTGGGAGACTCTCTTCTTCAATTTGCACAAAGTTAAATATCTCCTGCAAGGCATCTTGTTTCTTATGAGCAGGAAATTTTTTTCAAAGAAATAATAAATCATATCCTGGGGACTACGCACACAACCAGGAGTAAGAGTATTGTACCAAGCTTTAGCATCACCCTTTAATGAGAACGGAAATAAATTGAGAATATAATAGTAGCGAATTTTCTCATCATAAGCAAATAGGCTGGCTATATCATTCAACTTAGTAAGATGTGCCACTACGGTTTTAGTTTCATAACCATGGAAGGGATCAGTCTCTACCAAAGTAATTAACTCTGGATCGACAGAGAACTCATAATCCTTATCATTAACAAAGATAGGTGAAGTAGCAAACTTAGGATCACACTTCATTGTAGCATTCATTGATTTCTCTTTCAGTTTGCATAATAATTTCTTAAGGTCATCTCTATCATTGCAAGCAAGAAAGTCTCTAGTTGTCTCCTCATCCATAACATAACCTTCAGGTACTTTCGACAATTCATATCTAGGATGGCTAGATCTAGTGGGTGTTTCAAAGTTTTCAGTGTCAAGCACTTCGTTAGTTTCAACAGTCTCATCAACAGTAGCATTCTCAATATCATTAAGTCTAGCAAGTTGTTCATCAAGCAATTCACCCAATGGCACGGTCTTATCAAGCAATGTACTAGCATCATCATAAGCATCATTCATATCAAAAGTAGTATCATCAATTACTTGCGACATATCAGGATTAATAGCAGAGTGTGGTGTAGCAAGCTTACTTATATCTGAAGGATAATCAAGTGTAGAGTGTGATGTCAATTCCTTAACCCCCCCCCCTCGTAGTTGAGGGAAAGATCTTAGTTCGATTATCCTTCAGATTCTTCATAGTGATAAATAGATAATGATCCCAAGTGACTAAACAAATATAGCTATGCTCCCCGGCAACGGCACTAGAAAAAGGTCTTGATAACCCACAAGCATAGGGGATCGCAACAATTTTTGAGGGTAGAGTATTCAACCCAAATTTATAGATTCGACACAAGGGGAGCCAAAAAATATTTCCAAGTATTAGCAACTGAGTTGTCAATTCAATCACACCTGGAGATTAGTTATCTGCAGCAAAGTGACCAGTAGCATAGTAATATGATTGTTTTAGTAGTAGCAGTAGCAGCAATAGTAACGGTTACAGTGATAGTAATAGTTTTGTAGCAGTAGCAATAGTAACAGCGGCAATAGTAACTTAGCAAGATCAATATGTAGGAAAATCGTAGGCATTGAATCGGCAATTTGTTGGATGATATTCATCATGTGACAGTTATAACCTAGGGAGATATAGCACTAGCTCCAGTTCATAAATATAATGTAGGCATGCATTCCGTAAATATTCATATGTACTTATGAAACAAACTTGTATGCCATCTTTGGTCCTACCCTCCCGTGGCAGTGGGGTCCATAAGGAAACTAAGGGATATTAAGGCCTCCTTTTAATAGAGTACCGGAACAAAGCTTTAGCACATAGTGAATACATGAACTCCTCAAATTACGGTCATCACCGAAAAGTATCCCGCATATTGTCACTACAGGGTTTATGGATCATAACACGTAATAGTTGACTATGACTTGTAAGATCGAATCTAGAGCACAGATATAATGGAGATAACATAAACGATTCAGATCTGAAATCATGGCACCCGAGCCCAAAGTATCAACCATTATTCATAGCAAAGTCATAACAACATCAATCTCAAAACATAGTGGATACTAGGGATCAGGCCCTAACAAAACTAACTCGATTACATGATGAATCTCATCCAACTCCTCACCGACTAACGAGCCTATGAAGGAATTACTCAGTCCCGATGGAGAGCGTCATGGAATTAGCGATGGAGGATGGTTGGTGATGACGAAGACCGAAGATTCCCCTCTCCAGAGCCCCAAACGGGCTCCAGATCTGGCCTCCCGACGAAGAACATGAGGTGACAATGGCTCCATATCGCGAAACAAGATAATTCTTCCTCCCTGATTTTTCTCTCCGAAAATAGGTATTTATGGAGAGGGAGTTGGGATCTGCGGGGCCACCAGGTGGGGACAACCCACCTGGGCGCACCAGGAGGGGCGCGCACCCCGGTGGGTTGTGCCCACCCAGGTGCCCCCCTCCAGTGGTTCTTGGCCCCAATATTTTTCTTTATTTGTATAAAAGATCCTCGCAAAGTTTCGTTCCAATCCGTGAACTTTTATTACTGCACAAAAATAACACCATGGTAGTTCTGCTGAAAACAGCGTCAGTCCGGGTTAGTTTCATTCAAATCATGCAAATTAGAGTCCGAAACAAGAGGAAAAGTAGATACGACGGAGACGTATCACTTGACTTTGGCACATGTTCACGCATGTAGTTGATTCAAAACAAACATAGCCTCCACGATTTATGCTCAAGGTGTCTATTTCCTACTCATGCTAGTATTCAATAGTAATTATTCTCAATGCATGATTATGACTGTTTTCGCTTTGTAGTTGCTCGCTTCTCAACCTAATTGCTAGCCTTCGCCTGTACTAAGCGGTAATACTGCTTGTGCATAAAAATCCGTGAACCAAAGTTGTTCGAGATGAGTGCACTATATCTACCTATATGCGGTATTACTCTGCCGTCCCAAGTAAACTTGCATGTGCCACCTCTAAAATATTCAAATGAACATATGTTTTGTGTGTCCGTATCGCTCATGGAGCGACCGGGGGTGGTCATTATCTTCCATGCTAATTGGGTTATTCTCATGATGAGTGTTTATTTACTCGTCCTCGCACGAGAGGGGTGGTAATCGGGATGACCAGTCCCATGAAAAATAACAATAATAATTAAACCAAACTCCCTAGACTGTTGTTGGTATGGTGGGCACCCAAGGATTCGGCTAGCCATGGCTTGTGTTTGTTGGTGAAGGGGGAGTAAACTTTACTTTCACGGCTTGGGAACCGCCGCTAATTTGTTTATGATGGAAGATATTGAAAACTCTTGGTCATAACGTTGACAAGAAAGGTATACCTCCCAAAACTACATGTATCTCTGATTCAAAATTCTGAGCTCTGGCACCTCTAAAAATACATGCTTCCCTTTGAGAAGGGACTATTTATTTATTTACTTTTTATGTTGAGTCATCATCTTCTCAAATAAGCACCGAACCTGGGAGCACTATTGTCATTTTTATGCATTGAGTATAGTTAATGTTGAGTGTTAGCATGACTGGATCTCTTCTACCACGAATTACAATGTCTAGTCGCTGCTTGAACTTTCGAGGTGCTATGCATTTATGTTTTGCGGTCTCAAAAAGGGCTAGCGAGATACCATTATTGTTGTAACATCCCAAATTTTCAATTTGGATGTTATACATAGGTCATCTTGCATATCATATTTTATTTTGCATTTGTATGTTGCGATCCTCGAAATTCTAAGCAACTCAAGGACCCACGGAGAGAGTTGGGAATTTCACCGTTTTCATATTTGAGTTTTCTCAAATATCGGAACGAGGATCACTTTGGTTTTAATTGTTTTTCTCTCCGAAAAAATATTTCATATTAAAGTATATGAGAGGAGATAATATGACTTCTCCAAACTAAATGGAATATTGGAAGACAAATATTAAAATCAAATATTTTTTAATTTGGTTTTCTGCTATTTTATTTGAGTTAGATTTTTTTTGCATATTCTAAAAGTTGCATTTTAGGGCCAAGAAAATGTTCATCATGATCTAAATATTTTACTTAGACGGTGAAAATTTGTTTTGTCATTTTTAGATTGTTATTTATTTTTCTAGGATTTTTTTCGGCGAAATTCAGTTAAGAAAAAAGAGGTTCGGAACGCACTGGGCCGAAGGCCCAGCCGACTCGTCGCGCCGCCGCCTCCCCGCTCGTGTCCGAGCCAGACTCCTGCCGGAGTCTGGGATGCCGCCGCTGTCGCTTGGCCCCTCGGCCAAGTCAGCCCCCCTGCCTTTAAATACGCCCCTGCCCTCGCCGCCTCCTCACACCGCCGTCCGCGCCACCTGCCGCCGCCGCCGCGCCGCCTGCTGCTGCTGCCGCCGCCATCGCCAGCTGCCACCGCCGCCTGTTGCTGCTGCCACCGACGCCAGCCGCCACCGCCGCCAGAGCTGCCGCCCCGCGCCGGAGCCACCCGCCCCGCCGCCCGTTGACCCAATCCACCGCCCGTTAACCCGACCCGTTAGGTAACCGCCGGTTTTTTTAAAAATCTTAATTTAAACCCTAGATTGGTTTGTTTTTTTTAGTTAGATCGGTTCGGTTTTACTCGGTTTAGTTATTTAGCGGACGTTCGTCCGTTCGTTCGTTTTAACGAACGCTTTTCATCTTTTAGTTACACACAGTGATCGTTCGTTCGTTAGCCTGTTCGCCTCGTTTTTCTTTTTCAGGGTTTTTCCGTGATTATTTTCGATCGTGATTTCTGCCTTGATCTTTGTTTTAGTATAACTTTTCGCTCGTTAGTCGGAATCAGGTGAAACAAGCGCCTAGATCTTCGTCTTGAAGACCTCTTTCTGTTTAATCAACTTGAACAAAGTTTTGGTACTGTAAAATTTGACTTTAGTTCAATCTAGTAAATGGATCTTGTTTCTTTTGTAGTTTGAGTTTCGTTGCTCCGTTTGATTTGATTCTTTTTGCAAACCGGAGTTCTTCAGTTGAACTTTCTGGTTAGATGTTCTTATTTGAGTTTTTACCCGTGCTTCTTTGCTTGGTTGCTTATGTATGCTATTGTTTGTTTATGATAGAATTCCCGGAGTGCGAAGCGTGCTACTACAAGTCCCTAGGTTTTGCGAATCATCAGCAAGGCAAGTAACTCTTTGATCATACCCTTTATTACCCAGTTTTTATGCATTAGTTCAGCCCTCACACATTGCATGAGTAGGATCTCTTAACATGTGGGTCTGGGAAGTAGATTGTGGTAGAACCTATTACCTGCTTTATTATCAAACCCTGGGAGTTACTTCTACGTTATGCTTAGGTTGCCATGCTATGCTCGTAGACGTGGTTTGGGTTTGAGAGTTTCCATGACAGATGTGAGATTGTTAATTAATGGTTCAACTTAAGGTGGCAACTTTAATACACATCTGGGTGGATTGGTTGCAGGGCACCTGGAGAATCTAGTGTTGTCCTAGGAAATCTCGGAGGAACCATGTGATTATCCTATGGAATGCCACCCAGGCTCAAAGGGATCATAAGATTATTCATGCTAGAAACTTCCGTGTGCAGACACAATGCTATTATGGGCTCTGGCATAGCTGAGTATGTTGTGTGAGCTCTTTCAGTGGTGGACTAGCAGATGTATGGGAAAGTAGGTGTATCGGTCCACCCGGGGTAAAGAGTAAATGCTTCTGAAAGACTGTGTCTCGGTCATTCGTTTCTCAAACACCATGCAGTGCGAGAAATCCAACGGAGGAGATCGAGTCTTGTGGGGAAAAGTGCGCAAACCTCTGTAGAGTGTACAAACTAATCATGATTAGCCATGTCCCCGGTTATGGACATCTTGAGTATCTGGTACTTGAATTATTGGATTGATCTCATCACTCTTAAACTAATTTTGTTGGGTTAATTAAGATTTTTTAATTGGGATTGAGTTGGAGGAACCTTCTCAATGATGTTTCAACTACCATGATAGTTAAAATAAAATTATTCCTTTGTTGTAGGAAAAAATTGGCTTTATGCAAGAACTTTAACCTTAGAGCCTCCACCAGCCATATATGCATGTAGTGTTAGCCTTTATCAGTTACTTGCTCTTCTGTGTTATCTTGCTAGCATATTCCATGTGCTGACACATTTCGGGCTGCAACATGTCATGTTGCAAACTTTTCATAAGAAGAGTAAGGCGCGCTAGGTCGTTTGTCATGCACTCAGCTATGTCGTTGGAGTTGATGGACTCACATATCTTCCAAGCCTTCCGCTGTTATCGTGTTAGATGGCCTTATGCCATATATTTTGTAATAAGTTCTCTTTTGAGACATTCGATGTAATAAGTGTGTGATTGCCACTCTATTTTAAATCCTTCAAGTATTGTGTGTGTCAGCATTACCGATCCAGGGATGACACAGAACACAGAGACCTCGTTCCATTCGGATCGTGGTCCCTACAAGATGGTATCAGAGCACACGCTGAATGTAGGACACGACCACTAAGATAAACCTTAGGTCACTCTTCTCTACTCATTTCTGACTCCTCTCCATTTTCTACTCTTTAGGTTGGTGGACTCAAGGAACAAGTTCACCCAACTGGATGAAGACACACCTTTTGGACGACACTTGAAGGAAGTCACTAGGTACCTGAACATCGGAATACCAAGCTTCACCGAGGCCTACACCGCCACTTTACCAGAAGAGGAGCGATGGATTATTCATGTTCAAATTCCCGGGAGGACATTCATGCCAGTCACCGAGCCCATAGAGTTTTCCTTTGTTGCACCAACCTGGAGCCTAGGTAAGAGTATGGCCGCCCACATTGCTATGTGACGAATCGGAGAAGTCTACAAACAAGAGCTAAAGGACACTATCTACCAGATATGCGGGCGCCGAGATGAGCAATGGGACATGATCAGTACCAGGAAGGACATGTCCATTGCAGCTTTCATCCAAGAGTTGAACCAACACATTCATCAACAGGAGCATCAGATGTGTGCAGACATGATAGACTTGAAGAAAGCATTAACCAGGAACATGGAGCTATAAGAGGAACTCAAGTTTTCACGTGACGGATATGAGGAGGAAACCGCAATACTTGTGGAGAAGAACGACGACCTGACAAGGAAGCTAGGAGTATTCATGGGAGACCCCGCGTTAGGAGGAGAAAAAGATGAACCCAAGGAGATTCATTCTGAGGACTATATCATCAACGACGACACCGACTCAGACCCTGATGATAGTGATGATGACTAAGAAGACGAAGCTGGAGCAGATATCATGCAATTTTCCACCGATCAAAATTTCTAGATGACCACCATATGAATAGTAGTTTTCCCCCATATAGTAGAAGTCCGAGCACTTTTGTAACGTTAGTTTAGAAATTTTGTATGCCCTTGCTTGAAATTGATTGGTGTGATATGATTGTGTTTGTGTCATGTGCATATGGGTAGTGAATTTTCCCCTAGACCTCATTTCTATTCTAATCTCTTCCCTCTAAACCCATCAGATGCCTCCGAGACGTGAGCCCGGATTTGAGTTTCCCCCTGAGCCCACTCAGTTGATCCAGCAGCATAACACTTTGATGCAACTTCTTGTCCAGAATCAGAACAATCAGAACAACAACAACAAAAACAACAACAACAACAACAACAACAACAACAACAACAACAACAACAACCCTCCACCACCACCAGTGGACAACCTAGCCCGTTTTCTAAGGTTGCAGTCGTCGGTGTTTTCAAGTAGCGTTGAGCAAATAGTTGCTAATGACTGGCTACACAAGATTGGAAGGGAGTTAACCACCGCAGGTTGCACAGATGCTGAGAAGGTGCGTTTTGCCGCACATCAATTGGATGGACCAGCAACCTCATTGTGGGAGAATTACACAACCACTTTCCCTATAGCCAATGTCACTTGGGATTAGTTTCAGCAAGCTTTTCGCACCGCCCATGTCTCAACTGGATCTATGAGCATGAAGAAGCGTGAGTTTCACAACTTGCGCTAAGGAAATCGTACTGTGGCTCAGTACTTAGATGAGTTTAGTACTCTATCTCGCTATGCCCCTGATGATGTGGCCACAGATGCCGCATAGCAGGAGAAGTTTATGGAAGGGCTGAATGATGAGATGAGCATACAGTTGATGGTGGCAACATTCAACAACTACCAAGAGTTGGTAGATAAGGCTCATGTGATTGAGGGGAAGCAGCAGCAGATTGAGAGCCGCAAGAGGAAGTATGGACAAGGAAAGACCAATTCTGGAGCCCAGCAGAAGCCTTGTTTCACCCCGAATTCGGGAGGATATACCCATAACCATGGAGGCCACACCCATAATGGAGGGAGTTCTCATAACCACACTGGCCCCAAGAATGGGAATGGGAATGGAACAAGAAATAATCAGAACCGCTCCACCCCAGCCAAGAGGGATTTAGGTCACATTACCTGCTTCAAGTGCGGGAAGAATGGACACTACGCCACTGAGTGCCCGGAAGCGAAGAATGGGAACGACAATGGAAGCGCTGGGAAGAAGCCCAACCCTTTCAACCGGGGACAAGTGAACCACGTGAACGTGGAGGAGGTTGAAGAGCAGTCTGATGCTGTTGTCGGTAAGTTTTTGGTTAAGTCATTTACCGCAATAGTTCTTTTTTATACTGGTGCATCGCATTCATACATTTCAAGGGGATTCGTGGATAGATATAAGTTGCCCACCATAATACGTAAGACACCTATGTTAGTAAGCTCACCAGCAGCGGAGTATATGGCAAGTCAAGGATGTTTTCAGATGCCATTGACCATTGGATGCCATGTTTTCCCCTCAGACCTGATAGTTTTGGAGTCACAAGGATTGGATGTGATATTAGGCAAGTATTGGCTATCGATGTATGGAAGGAACATCGATTGTGCCAGTAAGTCGATTTTACTTACCACACCGGAGGGAGAAAGGATCAAGTATGTATCTAGGCATGCGCCTAGGAGGACACAAGCAAATTCTCTCTCGGGAGTTGTTCAGGAGGAAGTGCATGTAGTAAAGGATTACCCAGATGTATTTCTAGAGGAGCTACCAGGCATGCCACCAGATCGGGACATTGATTTTTTGATAGAGCTATTGCCAGGCACCGGACCAATGTCGAAGAGACCATACCGGATGCCAGCGAATGATCTGGAGGAGATCAAGAATCAGATTAAGGAGTTATTGGAGAAATGATTCATTCGACGAAGTTCATCACCCTGGGGAGCCCAGTACTCTTGGTCGAGAAGAAGGATGGATCTTTAAGGATGGTCGTTGATTATCGGGCGCTGAACGAAGTGACGATTAAGAATAAGTACCCACTGCCGATGATAAATGATTTGTTCGACCAACTTCAAGGAGCTAAAGTATTCTCCAAAATCGATCTACGATCAGGATACCACCAGTTGAAGATCCAAGAAAAAGATATACCTAAGACAGCCTTCACCACAAGGTATGGGCTATATGAGTATACGGTTATGTCATTTGGATTGACTAACGCCCCTGCCTATTTCATGAGTATGATGAATAAGGTATTCATGGAATTCTTGGATAAGTTTGTCATGGTATTCATCGATGATATTTTGGTGTATTCGAAGAACGAAGAGGAACACGAGGAACATTTGCATTTAGTTCTTGAGAAGCTCAGAGAACACCAGTTATATGCCAAGTTCAGCAAATATGAGTTTTGGTTGAAGGAAGTTGGATTCTTAGGACATGTTATATCAGGAGAAGGTATAACAGTGGACCCCATCAAGGTGCATGCAGTCACTGAGTGGTTGGCACCCACCTCAGTTGGAGAAATCCGCAGTTTTCTTGGACTCGCGGGATATTACCGGAGATTCATAGAGAATTTCTCCAAGGTTGCAAAGCCTATGACGACATTGTTGAAGAAGGACACAAAGTTCCATTGGACGGAGGAGTGCGAAGAAAGTTTCCAGGAGTTGAAGAAGCGTTTGACGACAGCCCCAGTGCTGATCTTGCCAGATATACGCAAGGATTCCAAGTGTATTGTGACGCTTCACGCTTAGGACTTGGAGGAGTACTCATGCAGAACGGAAGAGATGTTTCTTATGCATCCCGTCAACTCCGACCACACGAGTTGAATTATGCTACGCATGATTTGGAGCTAGCAGCTGTAGTGCATGCGCTCAAAACCTGGAGACATTTCCTTATTGGAAACCATTGTGATGTGTACACGGATCACAAGAGTTTGAAGTACATTTTCACCTAGAAGGAACTGAACCTCAAACAGAGGGGATGGTTGGAGCTCATAAAGAATTATGATATGAAGCTGCACTATCATCCAGGCAAGGCCAATGTCGTTGTAGACGCTTTGAGCCGGAAGAGTTATGTCAATACCCTAGTAAACGGAGGACTGCCATCGGAGTTAGCCGAAGATCTCAGGGAACTTCGTTTGGGGATAGTTCCTAGAGGTTTTGTTGCAGCCTTGGAGGTTCAGTCAACATTATTGGGGAAGATACGAGAAGCTCAGAAGGATGACAAAGAAATTACAGAAATAAAGGAGAAGATGAGTGAAGGAAAAGCCAAGGGTTTTCGTGAGGACGAACATGACACCTTGTGGTTTGAGGACCGAGTCTATGTGCCCAACAACGCCGAGATCAGGAAGTTGATACTACAGGAAGCACATGATTCGCCATACTCGATACACCATGGAAACACTAAGATGTATTTGGATTTGAAAGAATGTTTCTGGTGGACGGGAATGAAGAAGGACATTGCCGAATATGTAGCCGTATGCGATGTATGTCAGAGAGTGAAGGCAGAATATCAGAAGCCGGCAGGATTACTTCAGCCTATGCCGATACCCGAATGGAAGTGGGATAAGCTTGGCATGGACTTTATCACCGGATTACCCAGGAACCGCTCGGAGTATAACTCTATCTGGGTAGTAGTGGATCGCTTGACCAAAATAGCCCACTTTATCCCCGTGAAAACCACCTATACCAGTGCAAAGTTGGCCAAGATATACATGACCAGGATCATATGTCTTCACGGAGTTCCGAGGACCATCGTATCAGATAGAGGAACACAGTTTACTTCAAAGTTTTGGCATTACTTACACCAGACTTTGGGTACTAGGCTAGAGTTTAGTACAGTCTTTCACCCGCAGACTGATGGACAGACCGAGAGAGTCAATCAGATTATGGAGGACATGTTGAGAGCTTGCGCACTAGATTATGGATCTAGTTGGGATGACAACTTACCCTACGTGGAATTTTCGTACAACAACAGTTACTAGGCCAGCTTGAAGATGGCACCGTTCAAAGCATTGTATGGGAGGAGATGCCGAACATTGTTGATGTGGGATGAAGTCGGAGACCGTCAGTTATTTGGACCGGATCTGATCGAAGAGTCAGAAGAGAAGGTTAAGCTGATCTGGGATAGACTGAAGGTAGCTCAGTCCAGGCAGAAGAGTTATGCAGACTCAAAACGCAAGGGAGTAGTCTATGAAATCGGAGACAGAGCGTACCTGAGAGTGACACCTCTGCGAGGTGTTAAGCGTTCTGGTGTTAAGGGAAAGTTAGCCCCGAGATTTGTGGGACCATACTGTTTTTTGGAACGCATGGGAGAGGTTGCCTACAAGTTAGAGTTACCCGAAGGATTGTCAGGAGTTCATGACGTGTTTCACGTTTCCCAGCTAAATAAGTGCCATGCTGAGATGGCCGATATCCCTCTGAGAGATACAATACCCCTGGAAGCAATTCAGCTGGATAGTGATCTAACTTACGAGGAGAAACCAGTCAAGATCCTCGAGTTTGCAAGCAGAGTCACCCGCAGCAAGGTTATTAAGTTTTGCAAGGTTCAGTGGAGCCATCATACCGAGGATGAAGCCACCTGGGAACAAGAGGATGATCTACACAAGGACCACCCACACCTATTTTCTAGCCAACCCGAATCTCGAGGGCGAGATTCATCTTAAGGGGGGTAGGTTTGTAACATCCCAAATTTTCAATTTGGAATGTTATACATAGGTCATCTTGCATATCATATTTTATTTTGCATTTGTGTGTTGCGATCCTCAAAATTCGAAGCAACTCAAGGACCCATGGAGAGAGTTGGGGATTTCACCGTTTTCATATTTGAGTTTTCTCAAATATCGGAACGAGTATCACTTTTGTTTTAATTGTTTTTCTCTCTGAAAAATATATATTTCATATTAAAGTATATGAGAGGAGATAATATGACTTCTCCAAACTAAATGGAATATTGGAAGAAAAATATTAAAATCAAATGTTATTTTATTTGGTTTTCTGCTATTTTATTTGAGTTAGAAAAAATTTGCATATTTTAAAAGTTGCATTTTAGGGCCAAGAAAATGTTCATCATGATCTAAATATTTTATTTAGATGGTGAAAATTTGTTTTGGCATTTTTAGTTTTTTATTTATTTTTCTAGGATTTTTTCGGCGAAATTCAGTTAAAAAAAAAGAGGTTAGGACCGCACTGGGCCGAAGGCCGAGCCGGCCTGTCGCGCCGCCGCCTCCCCGCTCGTGTCCGAGCCGGACTCCCGCCGGAGTCCGGGACGCCGCCGCCGCCGCTTGGCCCCTCGGCCAAGTCAGCCCCCCCGACCTTTAAATACGCCCCCCTCACCGCCTCCTAACACCGCGTGCCGCCGCCGCCGCGCCGCCTGCCGCTGCTGCCACCGGCTGCCGCCGCCGCCAGCTGCCACCGCCGCCGGTGCCGCCCGCCCCGCCGCCCTTGACCCGATCCGCCGCCCGTTAACCCGACCCGTTAGGTAACCACCGGTTTTTTAAATCGTTTTTTAAACCCTAGATTGTTTTTTTTATTAGTTAGATCGGTTCGGTTTACTCGATTTAGTTATTTAGCGGGCGTTCGTCCGTTCGTTCATTTTAACGAACGCTTTTCATCTTTTAGTTACAGACAGCGAACGTTCGTTCGTTAGCTTGTTCTTCTCGTTTTTCTTTTTCAGGGTTTTTCCGCAATTATTTTCGATCGCGATTTTTGCCCTGATCTTTGTTTTAGTATAAATTTTCGCTTGTTAGTCAGAATCAGGCGAAACAAGTGCCTAGATCTTTGTATCGAAGACCTCTTTCTGTTTAACGAACTTGGACAAAGTTTTGGTACTGTAAAATTTGACTTTAGTTCAATCTAGTAAACGGATCTTGTTTCTTTCGTAGTTTGAGTTTCGTTGCTCCGTTTGATTTGATTCTTTTTGCAAACCGGAGTTCTTCAGTTGAACTTTCTGGTTAGATGTTCTTATTTGAGTTTTTACCCGTGCTTCTTTGCTTGGTTGCTTATGTATGCTATTGTTTGTTTACGATAGAATTCCCGGAGTGCGAAGCGTGCTACTACTAGTCCCTAGGTTTTGTGAATCATCAGCAAGGCAAGTAACTCTTTGATCATACCCTTTATTACCCAATTTTTATGCATTAGTTCAACCCTCACACATTGCATGAGTAGGATCTCTTAACATGTGGGTCTGGGAAGTAGATTGTGGTAGAACTTATTACCTGCTTTATCCCTGGGAGTTACTTCTACGTTATGCTTAGGTTGCCATGCTATGCTCGTAGACGTGGTTTGGGTTTGAGAGTATCCATGACAGATGTGAGATTGTTAATTAATGGTTCAACTTAAGGTGGCAACTTTAATACACATCTGGGTGGATTGGTTGCAGGGCACCTGGAGAATCTAGTGTTGTCCTAGGAAATCCCAGAGGAATCGTGTGATTATCCTATGGAATGCCACCCAGGCTCAAAGGGATCATAAGACTATTCATGCTAAAAACTTCCGTGTGCAGCCACAATGCCATTATGGGCTCTGGCATAGTTGAGTATGTTGTGTGGGCTCTTTCAGTGGTGGACTAGCAGATGTAGGGGAAAGTAGGTGTACCGGTCCACCCGGGGTAAAGAGTAAATGCTTCTGAAATACTGTGTCTCGGTTATCCGTTTCTCAAACACCATGCAGTGCGAGAAATCCAACGGAGGAGATCGAGTCTTGTGGGGAAAAGTGCGCAAACCTTTGTAGAGTGTACAAACTAATCATGATTAGTCGTGTCCCCGGTTATGGACATCTTGAGTATCTGGTACCTGAATTATTAGATTGATCTCATCACTCTTAAACTAATTTTGTTGGGTTAATTAATATGGTTTAATTGGGATTGAGTTGGAGGAACCTTCTCAATAATGTTTCAACTACCATGATAGTTAAAATAAAATTATTCCTTTGTTGTAGGGAAAAATTGACTTTATGCAAAAACTTTAACCTTAGAGCCTCCACCAGCCATATATGCATGTAGTGTTAGAATTTATCAGTTACTTGCTCTACTATGTTATCTTGCCAGCATATTCCATGTGCTGACCCGTTTCGGGCTGCAACATGTCATGTTGCAGACTTTTCAGAAGAAGAGTAAGGTGCGCTAGGTCGTTTGTCATGCACTCAGCTATGCCGTTGGAGTTGATGGACTCACTTATCTTCAAAGCCTTCCGTTGTTATCGTGTTAGATGGCCTTATGCCATATATTTTGTAATAAGTTCTCTTTTGAGACATTCGATGTAATAAGTGTGTGATTGCCACTCTGTTTTAAATCCTTCAAGTACTGTGTGTGTCAGCATTACCGATCCAGGGATGACACAGAACACAGAGACTTTGGTCCATTCGGATCGTGGTCGCTACAATTGTCATGTTGTACCATGATCGTTTTGGCAAAGTGTTGGCATTTGAGATATTTTATTATTGCTCGCGAGTTGATTATGTCACTGATATGAATGAATATAATTTCTAAGAGTTATCGTCGGCATGGTTAGTTATGATCTTTGTTGAGAACTTGGGTATTATTTAAGCATATATATAGAAATGAGAACAAAAGAGTTCGTAAAAGTTTTTCTTTATCACTTTCAGTTTTTCAACTGAATTGCTTGAGGATAAGCAATGTGTTGTTAACCTTGGGGGAGTTGATACATCTCCGCCGTATCTACTTTTCCCAATGCTTTTGCTCTTGTTTTAGACTCTAATTTGCATGATTTGAATGACACTAACTCGGACTGACACTGTTTTCAGCAGAACTACCATGGTGTTGTTTTTGTGCAAAAATAAAAGTTCTCAGAATTGGACGAAACTTTTTGGAGAACTTTTCTAGAATAAAATAAAAATACTGGAGCAAATATCAACTTGAGGGGGGCCCGGCTGCCCACGAGGCACCAGGGCGCGCCACCCCCTCATGGTGCGCCCTGGTGGGTAGTGGCCCACGAGGCCCCGCGGACCAAAACTCTGGCCCTATAAATTCCTATTTTCGGAGAAAAAAATAAGAGAGGAAGGTTCATCACGTTTTACGATACGGAGCCGCCGCCACCTCCTGTTCTTCATCGGGAGGTCAGATCTAGAGTCCGTTCGGGGCTCCGGAGAGGTGGATCTTCCGTCTTCATCATCATCAACCATCCTCCATCACCAATTCCATGATGCTCACCATTGGGAGTGAGTAATTACTTGGTAGGCTCGCTAGTCGGTGAGAGGTTGGATGAGATTCATCATGTAATCGAGTTAGTTTTGTTAGGGCTTGATCCCTAGTATCCACTATGTTCTAAGATTGTTGTTGTTATGACTATGCTATGCTTAATGCTTGTCACTAGGGCCCGAGTGCCATGATTTCAGATCTGAACCATTTATGTTATCACCATTATATCTATGTTCTTGATCCGATCTTGCAAGTCATATGGACCTACTACGTGTTAGGATCCGCATAACCCAAGGTGACAATAATTGGGATTCTTTCCAGTGATTACCGTAGCATGAGGAGTTCATGTATTCAGTATGTATTAATGCTTTGATCTAGTTCTATATTGAAAGGAGGCCTTAATATCCCTTAGTTTCCTTATGGACCCCGCTGCCACGGGAGGGTAGGACAAAAGATGTCATGCAAGTTCTTTTCCATAAGCACGTATGACTATTTACGGAATACATGCCTACATTATATCGATGAACTGGAGCTAGTTCTGTGTCGCCCTAGGTTATAACTATTATATGATGAATATTATCCAACGATGTCACCGACCCAGTGCCTATGAGTTTTTCCACATATTTATCTTGCTAAGTTACTACTTGAAAGTGCAACTAATCCCCGGGTGGTTTTGGTAATTAATAACAACATATATATCATTGAACTAATATTTACTTGAGAATCATTTCAGAGAAGTTCGATGATATGGGTATGGAAATGTCTGAAGAAGTGGACCCCTCAAAATGCTAAGACAAGCATTGGCAAAAGCTCAAGACTCTATTTTCGGTTTAGTGATCAAAGATCACATTGAGTCCATAGGAAAAGCCAATACTATTAAAAGGGGATGAGGTTGTGTTAATGATCTAGTTGCTCAAGTGCTTGGTGATCTAGCTCCCTCAACTATCAGCACTCTTCACTATTCAACACACTCATAAGTAATCTCGGACAAACCGATTCTGCAAACTCAGTCCCACCGAGATGAACCACTTCAGTTATTTCCCCAAACCCTAATTTCTCGGTCCATCCGATTCTGAGTTTCGGTCTCACCGAAAATGGACTGCCAACCTTCTGTAACCAATTGACATCATTTCGGAATATCCGAGTTGTTGTTTTCGGTCACACCGAGATGGCAAGCTCCAACCTTTGACTCACTTCGGACACACCGAGATGGTATTTTCGGTCCCACCGAAAATCCCAACGTTCACTATATTTGAACTTTCGGTCTGACCGAGTTTTCACTTCGATCTCACCGAGATTGGTCAAATGTGTGTGTAACGGTTGGATTTTGTGTGGAGGCTATATATACCCCTCCACCCCCTCTTCATTCGTGAGGAGAGCCATCAGAAAGTACCACCACTTCTACCATACACTTTCTGAGAAGTGAACCACCTACCCTTGTGTTGAGATCAAGCCATTCCATTCCTACCATATGAAACTTGATCTCTAGCCTTCCCAAGTTGCTTTCCACTCAAATCTTTCTTCCACCACAGCCATATCAGTGAGGAGAGTTGAGTGTTGGGGAGATTATCATTTGAAGCACAAGAGCAAGGAGTTCATCATCATCAACACCGTCTATTACCTTTTGGGGGGTGGTGCCTCCTAGATTGGTTAGGTGTCGCTTGGGAGCCTCCGTCTTTGAGATGTGGAGTTGAACCAAGAAGTTTGTAAGGGCAAGGAGATCGCCTACTTCGTGAAGATCTACCCCGAGTAAGGCTAGTCCTCCGTGGGCGTAGGCCGTGATGGAATAGACAAGGTTGCTTCTTCGTGGACCCTTTGTGGGTGGAGCCCTCCGTGGACTCGCGCAGCCGTTACCCTCCGTGGGTTGAAGTCTCCATCAACGTGGATGTACGATAGCACCACCTATCGGAACCACGACAAAAATCTTCGTGTCACCAAACTGCGTTTGATCTTCTCCACCTCTCTTTTACATGTGCAATTTACTTTTCGCTGCTTATACTCTAGAATTGCATGTGTAGGGTGATACTTGAATTGATCTTAATTGTAAAACTGCCAAGAACATTGCATGATCTAAAGGCAGATTTTTTATATTGTCAAGTAGTCTAATCACCCCCCCTCTAGACCTACTTTCGATCCTACACTACTGTTGCTGCTACTGTTACAATTCCTACAAAACTGTTGCTACTATTGTTACCGTCACTACTGCTATCAAAACTATCATACTACTATGCTACTGATCACTTTGATGTAGATATTTAATCTCCAGGTGTGGTTGAATTGACAACTCTGCTGCTAATACTCACAAATACTCTTTCGCTCCCCTTGTGTCGAATCTATAAATTTGGGTTGAATAGTACTCTACGCTCGAAAACTGTTGCAATCACCTATACTTGTGGGTTATCAATGCCTGCAATACATAGTGAGGTCGTGCTTTCGGTCTTTTGTTCATGGGATCGTCGCAGGCAGTTCGAGGAACTTCAAGTTTGATGTACATCAACTCTTCTTCTGATGTAACTTGAAGTTGGTGATGATCCGATCTAACCTTGTATGCATCTTCATAGTGATCCCGGACCTTGATCGTAGGGTGATTTTTGTTTGTTTTCTATTACGTTCCCCAACACATGCTACTTCTCACATACTTTACTATCATCCACATTGTCGACCACCTCTAGAGCCTTGTACAAGCCAAGGTTTTTGAGTCAATGAGTCGACGAGTCGCTCAGGGGGGGGGGACTCTAGACTAGTCGTGACTAGTCTAGACTCATGGTCGATGAGTCGACATGCAACGAATCGACGTGAGTTAAGCAGTAGGTAGTAGGTACCAGGGGAGGAGCAGGCCAACAACAGCCGCAACCAGGGGAGGAGCAAACCAGCAACAGCAACAACCAAGGGAGGTCTGGTAGTAGGTACCAGGGGAGGAGCAGACCAGCAGCAACAACAACCAAGGGGGGAGAGCAGACAGCAACAACAGCAACCAGGGGTGGCGGCGGCTGCCATGGAGAGGGTTGGGTGTGTGGGGTTGGGATGGTTCAATCTAGGTTTCCAGGGGGGTTGACAAGCAAATACAGTAGAAAAACATGACAAGTCTGGCCTGAAAAAATGAGTCGTTCGACCCAGAAACCACGACTAGTCGTGACTAGTCAAGACTAGTCGCTCGACTTATCCCAAGAGTCGAGTCAAGAGGTTGAGTCGACCCTGGAAGTGCGACTCATCGACTAGTCGACGACTAGTCGCGACTCGAAAACATAGGTACAAGCATGTCGACTCCCTACGCCCTACAATATCTCATCGTCACACCATCGTAACTCACTTATATTGTCCAATAACTCTGCCTCCACATCCACGATCCCCGTGAGTGTCATCTCACACCGATGAAGCACACTCTACGATACGAGTGTGGAACATCTACCCTCGGCCTTCATCTCCACGTCTTGGGTGTCCTAAATCTTCACACGTTCACTAACGTGGACTGGTCTGACTGCCCTAACACGTGTCTCTCCAGGTATGGCTTCTATGTGTACCTCTGCAACTCACTTGTCTCATGGTCCTCGAAGCGTGAGGTGACTGTAATGCCCCGGATGTAATACTTTCCCTTTTGGGTATATAATATATCTCCGGCTTCATCTATTTCCATTCCGGGTTCTTTGTCTTTCGGGTTTTCGTCGTTTTGTTGTGTGAGTGTGTGGCATTCATTCATATCATGTAGACATGTGCATCGCTTTGCTTTTGTGTTGTCGGTTGCATCCGGTTCCGCGTGTTTCTTCCCGTTGTCCGTTTCGCGTTCCGGAGCTCCCTCACGTGTCCGTGACATCCCGTAGGCCTACTTTGTTGTTTGGGCGTTTTACGTTACCGGTGTGCCGCGAGGTTGTTTTGTGTGTTGTTGTTTTGTTGTGTGCAACCCGCCTCTCAAATCTCGTCTCGTTTGGACTCCGTTGACTATTCCATCCGTTGTTCGTGTGGGTCCGATGTGCCTTCACTTCGTGTCCCGGAAACACCCCTACTGCAGTCTCTTATCTCCTCCTAGGCCTTTTAAATCAACCCCCGCGATCGGATCCGTCGGATCGCGATCGGAGGGCTCCTAGCGCCCCTAAACTCCCTCCTAACCCTAAAAACTGCTATTTATAGACCCCTAGTCTATTTTGGGCATCTAGTTGTCTTCTCCACTTCTCCCCTCTCAATTTCTCAGATCCAATCCCCTAACTTTCTTCCGGATCCCGAGGGATCCATCGAGCCAGCGCCAGCCGCCGCTGGGATCCCGTTTCCTCGAGGCAGGTCAACGCCGCAGCGCTCCCTCGCTGCCAGATCGACGCATCGGCCGGGCCACTGCGCCGGTTCCTTCGCTCCAGACCGGGCCGGGGGACCACTTCGCCTGCACCGGACCGGCCCGTACTCCTTCGCCTCTCCCCCAGCCACCGCGACCGGGCCGTCGCCATCCCTCCACCGCGGCCCGTACACCGCACCAGTTCGCCACCGTCGGCCTCGCGCCACCTTGGGCCGTCCCGCCCCCGAGCCGGATCCCGCAGGCCACCGCACCTCTCCGCGGGCCGCCTCCCAGCCGAGGGCCTCGCCTCGCATCGCCAGTTCCCTCGCCACCGCGCGCGACCGGGCCGCCGCCTCGTCAGCTCGCCTCGCCGGGCCGCATCGCTCCGCCCCCGTGGGCCTCCCTCTCCCGCCGAGGCCCACCACGGGCCACCGCACCAGCCCCGACGCGCCTGGGTCGCCAGCCGCCCCGCCGGGCCTCGTCAGCTCGCACCAGCCCAGCCGAGCCGCGGGCCGCCGTCAGATCCGCGCCGCGGCCCACTTCTTCCTCCGCCGGGCCAGATCCGCCGCCACCGGCCTGTCTCTCTTTTCCCAGATCTGGATCTGGCTAGGTTGACTTCTTTTCCTCTAAGTCCCTGTTTTAGTGTTCTGTGATGCTATGTTTGATCATGCATAACTTTTACTGTGTTGCTCCGTTTTGCGCGTGTAGCATGTCTAGATGTTCGTGGAGATGTGCTCTACGTTTCCTCTGTTGTTGTCATGCATGTTAGAGATCATCTAGGTGCTTGTTTTGCTGTTGCAAGAGTGCATCATGATATAAACTGCTGCTATGTGTTATTTTCATGCCACCTTTGCCATGTGATATCTTTTAGCTCGTTGGTCCGAATGATGCAAATGACATGTCCACGTGTTCGTCTTGCCACGAACTACGTGTTGTGTGTGATAGGTTGCATGGTAGATTTATTATTGCCTTGTTATCTTCGTTGCAAAGTGCCATGTTCATATGATGTGTTTTCACTTGTTATGAAATGCCATCTTGTTGAGCTCGTTGCAATCGTTGTGTTCACCTCCATGATGCATGCTTGTGTGTTTCGGGATCACCTTCATGTGTACTTTGATGAGGTGCTTACCTCTTGCCATGTTTAGTTTCGAGGTGACTTAAACATGCTCTTTTATATGCCATGATGATTTTGCTGTTTTAGGACTTAGTGATTTTTCACTAAGTCTGAAATCTGTAACGTTCCGATGCCATGTTCGTGTGATGTTCTAGGACAAAGCATGATAGTTTTGGGGTGGATTTTGATTGTTCCTTGTAGTATATATTGTTGTCTTTCCATTCATGTCCTCACATGTCCATTTGAGTGGCTGTAGCATGTTTATCTTTTGCTCTAAAGTTTCAATAAAATTCTGCTGCCAGAATTTTATTGTCAAGTTCAATATGTCCAAGATCATTGCTATTGGTCCGTGGCTCCGTTGGGGTGCACCTTTGGACTTAGTTGCTGTACTATATGTCTAGTTTGTGTTCATGCCTTTTTCCATGTTATTTAAATGCTGTAGCTCAATTATTTTGAGCTCCGAAGTTGCTATGTTGCTGTAATTTTCAACTTTCGCTCAAATCTTGTTTCGGGCATAACTTTTAGCCCGTAACTCCGATTTCAGCGAATCTTATATCAAACTTGATTGATTTTCTGTGTAGATTAATAATATCAGATTGTTATCATGTTTTGAGGTGTTTTGCTTGAGTGATGTTTTACGTGCTCCGTGTGCATCCTTAGTGCATCCATCATGCATTCATCTTTTCCGAGTGCGCATTGCATCTTGTTGATTGGTGCTTGGTGTGATTGTTTTGTTTAGAGCCGGAAGCTGAGTACGAGGTTGAGCACGAGGTTTCCAACGAGGTTGAGCACGAGGACCCTTCTTACGATCCGAACGACTTCTCTTCAGGCAAGATGACCGAACCCCGATAACATTACTATCTTTGCCTATTGCTAGTAGTCTCGATCTATAGTTTTGCCTCGATGCCCATGATCTTCTTGTCAGCCTCCTACTTGTAGCCAATTGCCATGTTTTAACCAACCTACCTATGCAAACCATTGTTTGGCTAAGTATGCTTCGCTCAACCCTTCTTATAGCATTGCTAGTTGCAGGTGAAGATCGAAGATGCTTGCTCCATGTTGAAGTTTGGTTGGGTTATATCACACTATATAAATGCTTAAAATGAAATCATCTATATATTGGCAAGGGTGGAAGGCTAAGCCATTTGCTTGGTGATTTGTTCCACTCATGCCGTTAGGATCCGTATAAGCCGGTATTATGTTCCTTGATTATGCGTTCCTAACACGGTTGGGGTGTATGGGACCCCCTCGATAAACCGCTAAGTGCTAAGTCTTTTCCAGCAAATCCCAACATTGGTACTATTTGCCTAATAACAAACTAAACATGCATAGGGAGTAATTAACCCTCTTTCTTAATCAACAACCCCGGGCCAGTGCTCCACATGAGTGTTGGTCCGAAACGGGGAGCCTGCGGGGCCACCTCGAGGAAACTCAAGGTCTGGTAAAAACCCGTAGCTTCACCCATCCGGTCGTGTCCTGAGACTTAGATACGCGCGGCTACTATCAGGGTGTCGACACGCCGGGAGGATTTGCTGGATTAGCCTTACCTTAGCCCGGTATATCTTGAGCACGGGATTCCGAGGATACTCGGGTCTTCCCACTTTGGAGTTGCGACTCCGCGGATCGTGGGCTTGTAATGGGTCAAGTTGGAACACCCCTGCAGGGTTTGAACTTTCGAAAGCCGTGCCCGCGGTTATGTGGCAGATGGGAGCTTGTTAATTCCGGTTGTAGATAACTTGACACAATGTTACTAATACACTACCAGCGTGTGTTCCGTGACTGTCAATTTCCGAATAGGGATTCGGGAGTTGAACACGGAGGGGTTATGATTTGTGGAGCTTGTAGCTAGGATCACTTCGTGATCACTTCTCGCCGATGCCTTCTCTACTCGCTCTCACTTACGTAAGCTAGATGCTAGTTGCTGCTGCAGACTTATTCTTTTCTTCAGCCTTTTCCTCACCCAAAGGCTTTGATAGTCTTGTTACCCGGAGACGGGATTGCTGAGTCCTCTGTGGCTCACAGTTACTTCACACACCAGATGCAGGTCCAGCTGTGAGCTATCCAGGTGATGGCACCGAGCTGGATTGGGAGTACGACGAGGAGCGTAGTCGGTACTACGTGCGCTACCCGAACGATCAGTAGTGGAGTCTCTTACTAGGATTCGATCCGCCTGTGGTTTATTTATCTAAGTTTGGTACTTTGACATTTGGCTTTTGCCCTTAGAGGGTTGTGATGTTCTTAATGTATGATGCTTGAGACTTGT
The DNA here is from genome assembly GCA_902687465.1 of Secale cereale. Taxonomy (NCBI): domain Eukaryota; kingdom Viridiplantae; phylum Streptophyta; class Magnoliopsida; order Poales; family Poaceae; genus Secale; species Secale cereale. Next base: position 413,791,562 of record LR738713.1, read on the forward strand.
ACTGTAATTCTGTGACGTGGCGAGTGTAAGCCAACTATTTTCAGTTTACTATCCCTCTTTTACATGAGTTGTGCAAAGATAACCAAACTTGAGATCATTCTAGGATGGATTTATGCCTTTAAGTCGTGCCTCGACACGTAGGAGGTATAACTCCATCCTGGGCATTACAGTGACTGTCTTGCGCTCCAGCGTGGAGGATGAATACCGCAACGTCGCCAATGTTGTTGTTGAGTGTGTCTAGCTCCGAGAGCTGCTCGGCAAACTCTTTGCTCCGGTGACAAAGGCAACTCCGATGTAATGCAATAATGAGTCTGCGGTTTATCTATCCTCCAAAACTATGCATCACTAGCCACAGAGCACGTTGGGCTAGGCATGCACTTTGTACGCGAGTGAGTCGCTCTCGGCGAGTTCCGCATCCTTCACATCCCCACTCAATAGCAACTTGCCGACATCAGGGCCAAGGGGTTGCCATCAGATATTTCCAATCTAGTCTTTGCGTCGCCATCACCGCCGTCACAACTACGAGGGGGTGTTAGACTATACTATAGTTCTATATCTTATGAGCTCTTGTATACGTCCTGTCATATAGTATAGTGTAATTGTTGACTGTGCCATTGGTAGTTGAATTGGTGGCACATGTCTTTAGGTAGTGGAGCGCCCCATGATCACCCTAGGTTGTGGCTTGTAAACTGTATATATGACCCTGCGTAGTGCACAATCAAAGTGTGTTGAATCTTCTCCCTAATCTCTCTAGCTCACATGATGGACACGTCTGGCTATGTTGGTGCAAGGCGACCTCCTTTCATCTGTGAGACTCGTGACCCAAGTCAGAGCCGTCTAGTCCTTGACACGTCTGGGCGACTATTTGGCATATGGCAGCAAGGTTCTTCTGTGTCGCTTGTTCGGAGAGGTCTTGATGATTCGTCCAAGTTGAAGTTGGAGTCGCTTGCTTGGGTGGAAATGATGGCGCTGACATTGTAGGTGGCCTCGATGGGGTATGTGGTCTTATGGGTAGCTAGATCGGCGGACCCTTCCTTGTGGGCGTGTTCTAATAGTTCACTCGGGTTTTCGCAAATTAATTGGACAACTATCTTCTACCTAACTGAAGCCCTAAGTAACACTACTTAATAGAAATAGTAAGGCAAACAAATTATTGATGGAGTGACGCATCAATACTGATTGAAGTACGACGTACTCGTCATCAACGATTATTTTGGCTTACTTTTGCGGCGTTATCTTGGACGCTATGGACGACACGTAATAAGATGGTGATTGAGAAGGTCCTTTCGAGGCAGGCATCTGACTCTTCCTTCAAATTTCTTGTCCTTTTACAGCACCGGTACCCACTCTCGAGGCAGCGTGACCGTAATCGCCTCGGTCTCATGATGGATGCGCTTCTCGCTACAATGCAACTGTTGGCATAGTAGGGCCTTGGCGACGGCCAATAGGTTTTTTTTTCAATTTCTCTTTTCTTTCTTTGGGCATGATTGTGCTGTTGCCACAACGTCGCTTAAAGTATGATTTCGGATGTTGATTATATGAACCATTGTTTTATCTATAAAGCGGGGCGAAAGCCTGTCTCGACGAGGACACCTCAGTTTTTAAGAACAACCTCAATTTTTAGTTTTTCTTTTCTTTTGAGCGTCCCTCAATTTTTAGTTTCTAAGCCTGTCTAACGAAGCCAATTGGGCCGGGCCAGCGGGCCTGTTGGAGTAGCTAAACTAACCACCTCGTTCATTTCCGCTCGCCTGCCGAATCCCTCCCGTCTTTCTCTACACTCGTCTGCTGCATCTCAGATCTCGCGGGCACCAACAAACCAAAGCTCTCCCTCCCGCTGTCCCGATCACTCTCCCTTCCAGGTAACTCCTCCTCTCTAGATCTCTCCCACCTCCATCCTCGACAAGTCTCCGCGGATTCACCCGATGCGCGCGTTTGCTACGTGTGATCCGCGCGCCCGTCGATCATCCCGAGAGCTTTCGTTTCATGCTTTTCAGCCCGGATCTGACGAGAACAGGCCGTTCAGATCCGAGCTGTGTTTTCGCCATTTGGTTTTGAGCTGCTTCTGTTGATCTTACCTATCTGGGTGCGTTTCCTTCTTCGGCAGGAACCTTGCACCGGAGGAAAGCGCCGAGAGGGCGGAGAGGAGGCCATGGGGGAATTCTCCAAGGTCTGCAGATTCTTTCGCTGTTCCTGTTACTCCCCCCGATTCTGACTACATGTATTTACATTCGAATTCGGCGTTCATTGCTCTGATCTTGCTCACCTAAATTTGGGTCCCAAGAACTCATCAGTTGATTTGCCAGATACTAGAAATGTCCACCATGCATAGAGGTACAACACAACTGCAACCAAACGGTTTTTGATTTTCCATCTACCAGCTGCGAAGCTCTATGACAACTGAGAGCCAACGAGCTGAAACTGCCGCTATTCTGGAAATCTATGAAGGCTTCACATATGTCATCTCATCACCTAGTTATGTTAATTGGCTGTTAGCATTCTTACAATATGGCACTGGAAGATCGTGTAAATTGTGCTGTCAATCCTGTACTATGAAGTGTAAACTGAAACTATATTATTGTTTGTGATTAGCACCTTCCTTTCTGTAAAGCTTAACTACTCCACATAGAGCATCGGTGGTCTGTCTGAAACTAGTTGATCGACCACAGTTTTTGTACCATAATTTAAGATTTTGATTTTCAGAAGCAGAGTTACAGTTCACTGCTTGATGCTAAAAGGAAAAAGACCAAGGGATACTTAGTCTGTAATAATGTAATATGATAACCGAAATGTTGAAATCTAACATATCATGCATTATGTATTAACTATTTATACTCTTCACTGATTTGCTGAAATTCTTATTTGTTCCCTCTTTCACTGTGGTTAGCTTTGTTTTTCTTATATGAAAATAGTGCTTTCAATTGATAAATATGAAGTGCAGCAGCAGCTTGCTTATTTCTCTGGAGAAAGTCTTGTAATGATTGCTTGTTACCGTTACACAGGCATCTTGCCCTTCTGTGAAGAACATTTTGCTACTGGATTCTGAGGGGAAGCGTGTTGCTGTGAAGTACTTCTCGGATGATTGGCCGAATAATGCATCTAGGTTGACCTTTGAAAAGTCCATTTTTACTAAAACTCTGAAGACAAATGCACGCTCCGAAGGTAATTCATTCATAGTGTGTAGCATGTGAATTCTTGTCTTACCATCACTATTGTTCTATTTGCTTTTGCCATTTTTCACCATTGGTCAACGATTGTAATTCACAAAATTACTTGAATTTGCCATTAGTGACTCATATTTGAGACCATATTTGCAATACATGCATATCTGGGCCTGGCCTTAAGTTAAAGCCCGCTACTGATTTATAATGCAGGTAATACTCTGTAAGATGCTTTATTGGTTTTAAAGTATTTTGTTGGAACATATTATTTGATTTTATTGACAATTATTCAACACATCTCTTGCTTGTGGTATGTAAATGGCATCACGTGTTAACAAAGAGCCATTAGTTGAACAGAAAGTATTTCATGAACGGTTCATGTTAGTTTACTGCCAATTGTATGCCCTAATTGAGGAACCCTGAATGTCCAATGACCGTGATTATTGGATGGGTGAAAAGTTTCAGGTTTATTTCATTAGTATATTATGTTCAATAATATCAACTATTTTGTTGTTAGAGTTAAATCTGGGTTTACCTTTGACACCTATTTTGATTCTCTGCAGCTGAGATAACATTGCTTGATGGTTATATTGTTGTTTACAAGTTTGTACAAGACCTACACTTTTTCGTCACTGCCGGAGATGATGAGAATGAGCTCATCATAGCTAATGTGCTACAGGGTTTTGCTGATTCGGTTGGTCTTCTACTCAGGTAATATACATGTTGTAATGTTACTGCATGAACTGGTATTTTGGTACTAGTAATTTGTAAGGCAGTTGGTTCAAGGTGCAACTTATTGTGCTTTAGGGGTGATGTTGAGAAGAGGACTGCACTTGAGAACTTGGACTTGATACTTCTCTGCATTGATGAGATTATTGATGGCGGGTAAAGTTTTCTTGTGATCTATGCTAAATTTGAATGGTCTCATGTTTCATAATCCTTTGTTGACATGAAGGTGTTGGGCATCATACTCTTGTGCCATTTCAACATTCTGCAGCATGTTTATGTTGTGTTGTTATCTACTCCCTCCGTTCCTAAATATAAGTCTTTGGAGAGATTCCACTATGGACCACATACGGAGCAAAATGAGTGAATCTACACTCTAAAATGCATCTATATACATCCGTATGTGGTTTATAGTGAAATCTCTACAAAGACTTATATTTAGGAACGGAGGAAGTACTTCTTTTTATTTTATGTCCATTTTCTGGGAGCTCTCATCGAGTTTCCGTAATATATGGGAAAAGGCAGGCCCCATTTAAAACGCATGAGTTTTACAGGACATGGTTTAATTTCTATGGAATTTGTAAAAATTCCAGTGTTCCAAACAAGAGGGCCCTTAAATAAGTGAGCATCTTAAACAACTAGCAGCAGTGTTTAGGAGCATATCATGGTTGATGATGATTTCATATAATAATGACCTTAGCTCATTAGACCACAAAAATTTCTTCTTGTGATTTTTTAGTGTTTATATATGCATGCTAAAGATTTGAAAATAAACTGGATCTATGCTATCCTTTTTTGTATTTGCGCAGCATAATTCTTGAAACAGATGCGAACACCATCGCGGGGAAGGTTGCAACCAATGCTGCTGACGGCTCTGTTCCCTTCTCTGAGCAGGCAAATTTCTGAATCTCCGTCCCTGCACATTCCTGTCATTTATCGTATAGTATCTCATAGTTTTTCTATTTGGCTGTTTGTTCTCTGCAGACAATATCTCAAGCTCTGGCCACAGCCAGAGAACACTTTGCAAGATCTCTTCTGAAATGAGAAGCCGCCGTTTCTTCTTTCACCCCTGTGTGTTCGAGGTTGGGCTACTATGCTAGGCCTGGCAGCGGTCACTTGACCAAAAGCGCAACTGTGGCAGACAGATGTGTCTGGATTCTTCTTAAATGCTATGTAATTCTGTTTTCTTGTTAAATGCATGCTGTGTATCTTACATTTTCTGGAGGTATAGAGAAATAATTTTTGAAGTTAATCTCTTCTCAAACCGGAAAGGGCGGTTATTGCTTCAACTTTTTTCTTTTCTTTGCAAGAATGATGTCTGTATTGCCAAGCATGAGCCAGAAATGGCCTCATCAATGAAACGCTATCTCTAGGGGTGGTGGGTTGTCAGGGGATGACTTGGACCTCTGGATTCTTATAGGTAGCCCAAATGTGTGCAAGAGGGATGTTTAGCCTCCTCCCGTACAGTACTCACCGAGAGAAGTGACGAAAATTCTAAGTTAGCCTCAATTGGAGAAAAAAATTAAATTAATGGGAATAGAGGAAAAATGAAGAAGATTGTCATCAAGCAAATGGGGTTTGTCCCTGAGGTTGTGAAGTTGAGATCTACCACCCCGTCTCTTTCAAGCTTTGGTTCCATCATCTTTAGTGAGGTTGTTTTAATCCTTAGCTCTTGCTATCCTAAATCTTATTGTCGCCATCTCAGGTAGGGATATCTTGGTGTATGAGTGCCTCTAAAACTACTTAAAGAGGAAACGATTCTATCCCATGTTTGATAATTGAAAAATCGTGGATGTCCCCTAGAGACCGGGGGGGAAGGGGGGGGGGGGGAATAGGCATTTAAAAAAAAATAACGGTTTAGGCTTGAACAAATGCGGAATAAACCTAGCGGTTAATTTGTCAAGCATAAAACCTACAACACATAGACTCATCTATGTGTACCAACAACTTATGTTAAGCAAGATAAACAATTAGGTGATAGCAAGATATATGACAAGAAATAATATGGCTATCACAAAGTATAGTGCATAAGTAAAGGGCCCGGGTAAGAGATAACCGAGGCGCGTGGAGAAGACAATGTATCCCAAAGTTCACACCCTTGCGGATGCTAATCTCCGTTTGGAGCGGTGTGGAGGCACAATGCTCACCAAGAAGCCACTAGGGTCACCGTAATCTCCTCACGCCCTCGCACAATGCAAGATGTCGTGATTCCACTAAGGGACCCTTGAGGGCGGTCACCGAACCCATACAAATGACGACCCTTGGGGGCGGTCACCGGAACCCGTACACTTTTGCAACCCTTGGGGGCGGTCACCGGAACCCGTCAAATTGCTCGGGGCGATCTCCACAACCTAATTGGAGACCCCGACGCTTGCCCGGAGCTTTACACCACAATGATTGAGCTCCGAACACCACAAAGGTTGGGGCTATCTCCCCAACGACACCACGAAGCTTCACCACAATGGAATATGGCTCCGACGTGACCACAACCGTCTAGGACGCCCAAGCACCCAAGAGGAATAAGCTCAAGGGTATCAAGCACCCAAGAGTAATAAGCTTCTCAACTTATAACCTTCACGTATCACCGTGGAGAACTCAAACCGATGCACCAAATGCAATGGCAAGAGCACACGAAGTGCCCAAGTCCTTCTCTCCCAAATCCCACCAAAGCAACTAATGCTAGGGAGGGAAATGAGAGGAAGAACGGAGAAGAGAACACGAAGAACTCCAAGAACTAGATCCAAAGGGTCCCCCTCACAAAGAGGAGAAAGTAATTGGTGGAAATGTGGATCTAGATCTCCTCTC